>JAVMKO010000001.1:4840066-5293792 GCA_032164245.1 Sternotherus odoratus | reverse complement strand
CTCTGCTGCTGCTCAGAGCTTTCCAAAAGCACCAGCAGCGTGAAATTGACCAGCTTTTGGTCAATTTCCTAGTTTGTGGTGCCCAGAGTAGGACACAATGGCTTCCCCAAGAACAGCAATGGAAGTTGGCATGACTCTGCTCAGCCTTCACTCTGAGCAGCAGCAGAAATTCAAGAGCAGACTGTAACCAGGGTACTGTGTCTTGGAGATGCCGACCCCATATTTGGGGTCTTAAGACTTTTTTTAAAAAATGGAAGCTTAGTTTAAACTGCACCAATTGAGGCCATCAGTTTTAGGACTCATCTGAAAGAACTGCTCATCCAGCAGCACAACAGCCACTACCACCAGACAACCCCGCTGGCTCTGGGCAGAGCCAGAGGGAATAGCACCCCCAGCAGCTGCACAACCATGGTATTCCACCCCAATACTGACCTGACCCTGCACGTTCTGGTAAGATCAAAGCACAAGGTGGTACAATGAATCAGAATGTTTAACTCCTCTTGTTCTCTGAGGCCGTGTCTACACAGCCATTTATATTGGCAAAATGTATGTTGCCCAGGGGTGTGAAAAAAACCCACCCTCCTGAGTGACATATGTTTTGCCAGCATGAGTGGTAGTGTGCACAGTGCTGTATTGGCGGGAGAGCTTCTCCCGCCATCCTACCTACTGCCCTTGTGGAGGTGGTTTTATTATGTTGACAGGAGAGCCGTCTCCCATCAGCATAGAGCAGTTACACGAGCGATCTTACAGAGGTGCAGCTGTGCTGATGCAAGTTTGCTAGTGTAGACGTGGCCTGAATAACTGCTTCCCCCTAAACTGCACCTAAACATTTACATGCAGTCATTTAAAGTAAGCCAGCAAATGCCAGTAACTGGAAAAGGGCACATTCTAGGACAAAAAAAAGGGCGCTCACTCAAACTCATGCCTAGAAGTTTTATTCTTGATACTTGAATCCAGATTTCAAAGCAGCTCACCTTCTGAATGAACCTGGGGTAATGGGTTTCTGGGAAAATACCTGAAAGTGTTTCAGAAAACAGACATTGCAGTTAATTTTTCTCTGACATTTTCCCATCTCCCTCTTCTGCCCTCCCCTGACCTGTGCAACCTCAGCGAATGCATTTGCTGACAGCCAGATGCCAATATCTTAAATGGGGATGGCTGAGTATTATTTTTTTAAAACACCTCTCAATAGGATTTATTTTTGTGCATGGCAGAGAGGCGGCGATGCCACTTTTAGACTCCAAATGCCATCAAGGCACCGCACCAGCCAAGTCAGGACAGGCATCTAATCTCACAAAGAGTGGCCAAAAAACATGTCTTAAAGAAGGGAAGAAATGATTACTCCGTGACAGTGCTGAAGCCTTCCACTAACCCATCAAAAAGGGAGAACAGGGAAAGATTCCCCACCCTGCTCCACCCATGTGCCTCATCCCTGGCGTGGAAGGACCCCCATTTCAGTCTCTATTGCTCATTCAGCCCTTGGCATTGGGATGAGACTGCCAACAAAGGTAGCAGTTCGTCTCAGTGGTCATGTAGGCACCGATATCAGGGAAGTGGATCGAGACCCGCCAGTTCATTTTGCACAGATCACATTACTCTAAGTAAAACAGTTACCTCCATTGGATAAACAGAGGCTATTGATCAGGACACATCCAGTTGTATTGTGTTCATACCTGGAGAACAAAAGAAAAGGGCTGAATTCAACTGGAGCGATTCTCAGCCAATTCCAAGAAGCAACTGACCAACAGCCTGCAGTAATATCGCCACTTATTAAAATGTGATCCAGGATGCGAAGTAACCCTGGAGATGGGATTTCAGAAGGATCATAGGAACAGCAGTGTCAAATACTCCCTTCAGCTCTCCTTCACTGTACAGCTCATTCACATTGCAATAATCACTGTTAGGAAAGTAAACAAGACTTTCTCTAATGCATGCTTTATGAAACAGTCCTGGGAAAAGACCTCTCTCCCTGGATTTCAAGATGGATACAGAAAATAGGCACACTGCATTTGAACTACTGGATGTTCTATCTGCTGAATAAATTTTCACTTTAGACTAAAAAAAATCAGCAATGCTTGCCACCCGCCCTTCCACACTCATATTATTAACTGGTTAGATTGTGAGCTCTCAGCACACGGCTGAGTTTTTTGAACTAAATAAGTAATACAATTTTTTTAAAAAAACCTTCTTAAATGCTAATACAATACACACACTTATACATCTGACATGTACCCATTAGCTAGAGATTCCACCCCACGTTAGGGAGTTCTGTAGAAGGTACACCTTGCAGCTCTTCCCAACCACAGGGAGCCCGATCTGCTGATTAGAATAAGGGATTGCATATTAAGAAACCTCGGTTCTGACTCCTCCTCTGCCAGTGACTTGGCCACAGACAAATCCCTCAGCCACTCTTTGGTTCAATTTCCCCTATACTAGGGGTTCCCAAACTTGTTCCGTGGCTTGGCCAGGGTAAGCCCCTGGCTGGCCGCAAGATGTTTTGTTTACCCGAGTGGCTGTAGGTTTGGCCGATCGCAGCTCCCACTGGCCACAGTTTGCCATTCCCGGCCAATGGGAGCTGTAGGAAGTGGTGGCCTGGCTCGCACTGCTTCCTACAGCTCCCGTTGGCCGGGAATGGCGAACCATGGCCAGTGGGAGCTGTGAGCAGCCAAACCTATGGTCAATAGAGTAAACAAAACATCTTACGGCCAGCCAGGAGATTACCGGGGCCAAGCCACAAAACAAGTTTGGGAAGCCCTGCCTTATGCTATAAGAGGGGCATTCTATTTGCTCCCTTCCTCATAGGGGAGTTGAAAGGCCAAATCCTTAACACTTGCCACCTACTTTAAGATGAGAAGGTGAAAGGCAAAGCCTCATCAGCTGCCGCTAAACTTCTGATAGGAAGAAAAGTGTTAACCTAGGCAGAGTCCTTCCATCTGTGAATAGCCATCCCTTGTAGTTTCACACAGACCCTGGTTAGAAGATGCTCTTGGCTTGTACAGACTTGCCTTGTTCAATCCTCACACCCTTGACAAGCCTCCAGGTCTCAAAGACAAAGAGTGTGTTTTGCATCTAGCTTTGGAGATGGCTAGACCAGACTCTTCCACTGTATCTGTGTCCACAGCTCCCAGTGAAGTCAACGGAGGCAGCATATCAGCTTCCCACCATCTCTCTACCTAGGTTCTTATACTATTGCATCCATCAGCATGGTATTGCACTGGTACCTCCTGCTGTCACCCTGCGTCTCAGATGTGGGATGGGGAAAGAGGGGGCTCTGCACCATTTACTTTTACTTAGCTTCAGGGAATTAAACGCCGAAGAGCATTCAGAGCTTTAGTGCTTCCAGTGACCTGTGGAGCAGTTCCTGCGCAACTGTGTCTCCATAGTCATGAGACAGGAGGTTGATCCTCTGATTTCGGAGCCCCAGGTGCCCCAGCAGCCCCTCCACGATGTTGGCCTGCTCAAAAATGGAATAGCGGTGGGGTCTCTGTATAAAAAGCAAAGCAAGAGAGCGGCTCCAGTGACAGCAACGTCATACACGGTTAGTTACAGAGAGCTGGACTATTACTGCGCAGGTTCTTCTGCATAGTCCACCTGGAAGTTCCAGTCTGACCAAGTTCAGTGCCTGGGCACAACGGAGCACCAGTGCACATGGACAAGTGCAGAAGCATGATACAAGCCCAGGACGGACAGCCAACAACTCAGATTCTAGCCCAGGCTCCTGCAGATTTAACAAGATACCTCAGACAAATCATTTTACCACCACATGCCTCAGTTTCCTCATGTATAAAATGGAGATAATGAAACTCCCCTCACAGATGGTCTGTGAGGATTACCAATGTGTGTAAAGTTCTTTGAAGATGAAGAGCTAAGTACTATCATACTCACTCAGTGATTTGTTTGCAATGTTACAATTACGCTAGCCTAACCACAAGCTAATAACCCTTTGGCAGCATTTACCTGTGTCAGAGCTGCCTAATGCGACAAGTGAAGCAAAACATTGCATCACGTCCCACTTCAGATGTTTGATTTTGACACCAATCATATTCTAACAATTGTATCTTTATTTCTGTTACTGAAAAATATTAGACACACAAGGTGAGTGAGGTAATAGCTTTTAATGAACCAACTTCTGCTGGTGAGAGAGACAAGCTTTCAAGCTTAAGAGCTCTATGTGGCTTGAAAACTTGCCTCTCTCATCAACAGAAGTCAGGCCAATAAAAGATATCACCTCACCCACCTGGTGTTGCTAATATCCTGGGAGCGACACAGCTACAACAACACTGCATCCTGGAAAAAATGTAAGTGGTAAAGTGGCTAAATGAACCCATTTCATCAAAATCCACAGTAAATAAAATCCAGCTTCCCAAGCACAAGCATGTGTAATGTCACTGGTCTGGATGCACTTTCATCATTAAATTCCTTTTCCAAAAGGAACTACACAATCATCTGTTAGCATCACTTACAGGCTTGTCACTAAAACCGAATCCTACAAAATCCAGAGCGATTACCCTGTGAAATCGCTGGGTCAGCCCTTCCCAAATCTGTGTGAGAGAGAGAGAGAGAGAGAGGAAATCATAAGAGCAGTTACACTCATATCTCTGAGGCCTACGTACCAAGATTGACAGTTCTACGCTGTAATTTCTTAAAGCTCCCACCAGACACCCAAGTTGCAAACACAAATTGAACTGCAATGGATTTGAGTTGTCACAATAACCATGACTGCAAAAGCCAACAGATCTTCTAAAGAGTTATTTCTCCCATACTCCACGGTGGGGTTTCTCCATATTGGCTAGATCCTGAGGTTCCCCTCTGGTTTGCATCTCCATCCAACATAAAACCCAGTTTTATAGCTATATCCTCTGGTCAGATATATCATATGGGAATTGCCTTCAGAATCTGTCAGCCCCTGCTCCCCAAAAAACGTGAATATTCAAAAGGACTCAGATTTTGAGATGACAGCTCCGCCTCCCAGCAAGAAGCCTTTATGGAGTTATTTTTAAAAGAAAATAACAATATTCACATAGACCAGTTGGGAGAATCTTCCATCATCATCATCATCTTGGAATCCATGTGTAGCTAGAGATGATTTTTGCTCCCTATGGAGCTTACAAAATCCAGCATCTAGACCCAGGAATGTCACACATTACCACCAAACACGTACACAGCACGGAAAACTGACATCGTTCTTTACATGTACAAAAGAACCCTGTTTATCCGACCCTCCATTATCCAGCTCTCCATATTAACCAAACCATCAGCGCACACAGGGCCAGAAGTGGGTGATCTCTCCTGCAGCTACTAGATGGCGCTGCAGCCTTTCACTTTCCCATTCTCTGGATTATCAAAATTTTTGATTATAGGATCTGGCCCCAGTCCCAGTCAAATCACATAACAGGTCTCTGCTGTACAAAGACGAGTTTCCTGCCCCACAAAACACACAAGCAAAATAAATCATAGGACAAAATCTTAGGAGCAGAAGGGCCAAGGGATTAATGAGTAGAAGGGATGCTTGAAAGTGAGTCTTAAGGAGAGAATTGAAGTGGGGCAGGACACTTAGCAGATGAGAACAGAGTGTGCCAGGCATGGGAAGCAGCATTAGAAAAGGTATGAAAAGGGGTGAGAGATGAAGAAGGAAGTGGCGAGAGAGAACTGGGAAGAATTTAGGGAGAGGAAGGGACATCAGACACATAGGTAGGTGGAAACAAGGTTATTTAGGGTCTTGGAGGTGATGACTTAGCCACACTTTGAAAGCTCTGACAAACTGCCAAGTTTCACCCAAGGGCAAAGTCTTGGTTATGAGAAAAACAAGTGAAGTGGGCTGGGGGAGCCAAAACAAGAACTCTGCCACAAACTAGGGAAGGCCAGTCGTTCATCGCTCTCTCCTCCATGACTCACTAGTCAGACAGGCCCGTTTATTCCTCCCTGAGGGATTCCCCTCTAGTTTCCAGGGGAAGTGAGAATCACCGATTTTACTCACACTTTGTGCTTACTTGGTCTCCTCACCTTGTACCAATCATAGCTGGAGGTTGGGAAGCCGTGTAACAGAACCACAATATCTGAACTGCCGAGTGCACCTGATGAATCTGGAGAGAGAACAGGACATCAGCAAGGCGCGCTACGCTCCAAGGATGCTTTAAAATAGCTGTACAGGAGAACATATCAGGGACCCAACAGTAACATCAACCAAGTTGTGTTTCAGGCTCCCGCTAACAGTTCTGTTGGTTTCTGAACACTAAAAAAAAAAAATCAGATCTCTCACCAGTAACCATTCTTAGAACCACACACACAGACAAACCCCAAGAGACTTTGCCATTCAGAGACTTCTCAGCTTGCACAAAAACCTGTTACCAGGCCTATTGTTCCTTAAGAGCTGGACAGAGGTGCCTCGCAGAGGAGAGTTTTCGCTGTCGGTGTAATGGCACCACATGGGGACTCACCACATTAGGCTATCAATCCAGTCTATGTACTCAGACAACTTGGCAGCAATGAGTGATCTTACATTTACAGAACACCTTTCATTCTGAATGATCCCAACGCACCAAACAAATTTTAAACTGATATGGAAACTAGGAATCAGACACTCAAATGCAGCCATCTCTTGGGTAAAACATGACAGCTGTTACACAGCACATAGCAGCAGGTTAAAGACAGGAAGTGGAGAAAAATACTGCTCCCAACTGAAACTACGGCATGGGGAAGACTTGGGAAGTAAGTATAGTGTAAGCATCTGGACTTAAAACTGGAATTTGGCCTTAATTAGGAGAGAACACACCTGCTCTCAAGAAGGGATTTGTGGGATCTTCAGTGACAAGCAGCAAGGACATCATTTTTACATCTCATCCAAAATGAGAGCACATCCAACTACAGAGTGCTGCCTAACACCAAGTGCCCACAAACACAAGTGTGCCGTCTGAGTAAATCTACACTTCCAGGTCCTGTGGGACTTAACTGTTCCTGAGAGGAGTCTGATGCAAGCTACTCCTGGGGGAATTCTGCACCACTGCACATGCACAGAATTCATGTCCTGCGCAGATTTCTTTACTTCCTTACAGAAAAATTACTTTCTGATGGAGAAGCAAAGGGAAACCACTAGAGCAGTCATATGCTTCTCCCCAGCAGTGAGGCACATTATTTCAGGTACCCAGATCAGCTAGTGGAGAGGTAGATCACTGCAGGGCGGAAGTATGGGGGGCTGGGACACATTCGACAGTCCTGGGTCAGACACCCCTCTGGGACCCTGTCAGACTCCCCTCCTCCCCCCCGTCCACCCAACTCCCATGCATCCAGACCCCTCCATACCCAGACTCATCCCACTGAACCTCACTCCCAAAATCCTCCAACCAAGCTCCCCGCACCCAAAACCCCACCCCACTGAGCCTCACCCCCTGCATCCCAATCCCCCTCGCACCCAGACTGGGACACGGACCTCTGGGGCCGGCCCTTGCGCTGTGTCAGGGTCGGGATCAGTGTCATCACCGAGTCCATGTCCCGGGGTGGGTGGGGTACTGCTGGGTGATCTCGCACCTCCATGAAGCCAGTGGCCTATGCTCCCCACTGCCATGCTGAAGCCTCCACATTTATTGACAAATAAAGTGTGCAGACTTTTAAAATACTGTCACATAATTCTGATTTTTTTTGGTACACAATTCCCTCAGGAGTAGCAAGTACGGTCTCAGCTAAGTTCATTAAATACAAGGGAATAAAAGCACAAGTTTGCACAGCTGCAGGCACAAGTTACATATTTTGAACCAGGTTTTTCTCCAACAGAGCTTAATCATGGCTCCAAAAATTCTCTCTGAGCACAAAAAATGCAGGCAAAATGCCATCACTGACTGACTAACCCAGAAACAGGGGTTCACCACTTTTTTCATACTATTATCCTGCACTCAGCTACCCAAAACCAGGCTATCAGAGGCACCCAGAGCCCTTTGCTGCCACAGTGCCTAGAGAGGGGGGTACCAAGTCCTGTCACACTTCACAATGAGGCCTAACCTGCTTGGGGCCTTTAGATACTACCACAATATAAACGTTTAATAATAACGATGCTGACCCTGGTCCTAGACCCATGGTCCATTCCCCCAGAAGTGAATTAACTGACCTACCTTTGCCACTTAATTTAAGGAGGCCAGACCGCTCCATTTCAGTGTAGTGTGGAGAGAAAACACCTTAAGAGCTAGGGAGCAAGGACTCATCTTCTATTCAATCACTGCCATAGTTTCAACTCAGTTTTAGCTTCCCTCTCACAATGGACAGGCATCTGCACGCAGTTTCAGGCTACATCCCAGCACAAATGCTCCTATCTCACCTGTTTCTGTCCAGTCTATCTCCGGTCAGTCTGTCTCTCTCCACACTCCAGTTTTATTTTTGATGTATTTATTTTTAAAATGTTTGCTTTTCTCTTTCTTTCTTTTTTTGGCTCCCTATCTCCCCCCAGTGTCTGTTTTCCTTCATTCTCCAGTGCTTTTCCAGCATGCCTTTGTCTTTACGTTCCCATAAATTCTTTAGTGTCTCCCTCCCTCACCATTCTTCCCCATGTGTGTCTTACAGAGGATTTCCACTCTGTGCCAGGCCACCAGCCTCCGTGAGTTCCTCCCCCACCTTCTTTCCCAGTGCTTTCAAAGCTTCTCTCTAGTATTGCCTGGTGGCAAAGACCAGCAGCACTGGAGAGAGGCTCCAAAGGCCTAGCTAGGCAGTTCTCAGTCACAATGCAGAGGTCTGTCTGCTAATCTGGCACCCCCCAGGCTGAGGAAGGCAGGATCTCCTCAGTGCTGCAGAAAGCTCCATGAAGTTGTGGATGCACCGCTCCCCATCAATCCTCACCTCTGTAAAAGATGTTCTGGGTCTTGTACGTGAAGTACCTTCCTGACGCCCTCCAGGAGTGAAGGGCTGGGGACAGCTTAGGTGGAGGGAAGTGCAGGTAGACAGCAAGGAGGGGTACGCTCAGCAGCCCCACCTGAATCCACCACTCTTTCATCCTGCGGGAGAAAAAACAACACAGAATTTGCAAACAGCACGATCTGCCCATCTGAAAGACTGCACAGTTGCATCAAGCCTCCTGTGTCTGCCTCATTGTGACACACACCACTGATTTAGTTTGAAAGCTCCAATTACCCAACATTCACCAGGAAAAATCACCTTCAAACCACATCTTTCCACCGGTGTCTGTTTTTCACCTTCTCAAGATATATTAGTCTTGAAACCTTTCTTTCTGCTGCTGTTTCACAAAACTACTAGTAAGGGAATCACAACTCAGACCAAAACTAAGCAGTTTTGTAGCGACCACAAGGCCCGATTGACTGCTCCCAGGGTCAGACAGTCCTTTTCTGATCAGTAGTTCAGTTCTGTACTTCAAAGGATTTTCAGCCCAGGTTGGCAACAAAGGTTTGGCTGTTTGGTATTCTTCTAGGTATTTACATCATTTTCATCTCTGTGCCTTATATCACAGGCAGCCTGTGTGAAATGAGTTTGGTGTGTCAGTCAAAGGTCAAGTGTCTATATAACATCACCACCTTACAAGAGCCGCCAGTCAGATAAGTTCCAATCTTAGCCTAGAGACCAAGGACTCAACGGTCTATGGAAATTAAACTGTCCCCTAACCTCTGGAACCTCCAGATCAGGTGTTTGAGGCACACATGTGGAATAGTGCTGGGTAAGCTTGCACCACAACTGTATTTATTCTGGGATTAGAGAGAGGACTTCAAACTCCAGGACTGTCAAGCCATCAGCTTCCACAAGCATTAAATTCACACACAGATTGTGAATCATTCAATTTTCTCAGTTACTCAAATCTCTGCCTTTTTGATTGTTTTCAAGTCAACGGGAATTTTACTTCAATCGGAGCAGGATTGCACTCTTTGTACCATCATCTATATTGTGTGACCATTCTGTATAACTAGAAATTCTGTAAATATCACTTGAAATTATTTATCTACTTTGGGATCTTAACAAATGGAAAGCGACATTAATGCATTTCATCACTGTGTCAGCCTCCAGCCATCACGGCCAGCTCCCTCACCGGCAGGAGAACTTAATTCACACATACACGACACAAAGAAAATCCTCCTAATAATGTCACTCTTACAAAGGCGCTGGGCTCCACCCTCCGTTCTGGATTTCACAGACACCTCACTGAAGCACAGAAAAGAAATGCACCACGAACACACTGTTGTTCTGACTAGCAAAACCCTGGGCTATTCCAGTTTTGCTGATTACTAGTCCACCCATACTGTCCATGCTCCTGAGCGCTGACCTGCACCAGCCACTGCTATTCCAGTCCTGAATCCACTCATGCATCTCACTCCTAATCTGCAGCACTTGATGTTAATTCCAAATCCTGACACCCCCACCCCCCTCCAACAGACCTAAATCTAGAGTGATTGGCAGCATCTCCTGTAATTCCAATCCAGCTCCATACACAGCATGGCATCCAGCTTCTCTGCCAGAGCCCCAGAGGGCTGGCAGCCCACGGGGAGGCAGTGACAGGAGGGCACCAGAGGCTGTGGTGACAAGGGCGCATGGTGACCTGAGAGACCCAGAAAGAGGGGAAAGAACCAGAGCGGTACAGATAGAATCACATTGGTATGGGGGTATGGGGATGGGAGGGTGACACAGGAGGGGGACCTCAAATATGTGAAGGACTCCCTGAGAACAGGGTAAAATGGGGGGCCCTGAGAACTGGGAGGCTTGGACCTGTGGAGCAAAGGGAGGAGCCTCCTGGGAGCTGTGTGGGCATGGAGGGGGGCTAGGAGTGGGGGAACAGGGAGGGGTCCCCTGGGGGGCTGGAGCTGAGAGCACAGAGAGGAGTCCCCTGGCAAGGGCTGGGGGCACAGGGAGGGGTCCTCTGAGGGCTGGGGGCATGGGGTCAGGACCCCCTCTGGTCTCTTCTCTGCCCTGGAGTTTTAGCTTCCAGTCCCTTCCCTTCCCAACCTGGAAGAGGCTCACACTTCCAGCTCCTGGCTTTCATTCAGGCCACCCATGGAAAAAGGAACAGCAGGGTGGGGACAGTGGGGAAGGGGTGCTGGGAGGGACACCATGTGGGCAGGTGAGCAGGGGGCCTCTGCTCAGGAGCAGGGAAGCAGGGTTTCCTTTCGCACCCTGCAGGCTACTGCCCCCACTTGCTGTGGGGGCCTGGGTGAGGGTCCAGGTTGCCCTTCCCTAAGGTCAGCCCTGCATGCTGTTTCATTTATATTACTGCACACCCTTGAAATTGCCATTGTGAAATAAAGCAAACAAACAACTGCAAGAGAGGGCTTGCAACAGAACATCAGCTTTAACCAACCATCCCCCTGCAGGCTTTTCAGGAGTATGGAGGTTTTGCTGAAGCTTCAAGAAGTGCTGCTCTTTTTCACTTAAGGCTGCCCAAAATGAGGCACATCAAAAATAGGACACAATGGGAAAAGTAATTGTGATCTTTTTCTTGAAGCCAACAACAAAATGCTAAAACTGGTCAGTTCTGTTACTTTGTTGGTTTGCTGAGTAGGGAGAAAAAAAAATCAGCCTTGTGTAAGGCTATATCATAAAACTGAGCAATAAATTGCTTACATCCATTTAAAAATCTAATAAAGTATTTTCAAGTGAACAGTACAATGTCAAATTACACCTCAAAAACTACTGACATATTTCTGCAGGCTGATTTCTCTTAAGGCAGAAGTTAGGGTTGTAAACTTTAAGCTGCCAAAGATTAAAGTCACAATATCTCAGCTTGGTTTTCCCCACATGTTCCTGTGCTGTCAGCC
Organism: Sternotherus odoratus; assembly: GCA_032164245.1. Lineage (NCBI taxonomy): Eukaryota > Metazoa > Chordata > Testudines > Kinosternidae > Sternotherus > Sternotherus odoratus. The sequence continues at coordinate 5,282,057 of JAVMKO010000001.1, read as the reverse complement.
AAAGCGTCTTAGCCTCCAGAGCAAGTCTTAGCCTTTCATTACAGTATTACATTATTCAATGTTACATACATTCAGCAGAATCAACAAAAGTGTCTTAAAAATGCAAACAAAAGCATAAATAATTAACTTTATCCAGACCCCAAACCAGACCCACACCAAGTTAGAGAAGCCCCTAGAGAGCCCTATTCTGCGGGAGGGTTTCTGAGAACGCTAGTGTAATGCAATTACAGCATTAATTATCAATAGGTCACTAGTCCCAAGTCCATCCTGCACAGAGCTTCGCGATATGCCCCAGAGACAACTCTGTGCAACAGCAAGAGAGAAACCCAAAACAGTTTGGGATGGGACAAAGCCTCACCTCCCACTCCAGAGGGTACAGCCACCCCCCGACCCCACCATCACCTCTGGGGGCAGGAGTACAGCTCCCCATACACCCCCTTCAGATGGCACAACCTCCCCCCAACTCCACCCTCACCTCTGGGAGGGGCAGGGCCCCCCTGCTCCCACCTCTCCAGGGGGGCACAGCCACCCCCTGACCCCACCCTCACCTCAGGGCCCCCCATGCTCCCACCTCTCCAGGGGGGCACAGCCACCCCCTGAACCCATCACTTATGGGGGCAAGGACAGAGCCCCCCCCCCATGAAACCCCTCTAGAGGAAACAGCCCCTCCAGGGAGCACAACCCCCACCCCAACGCCACCCTCACCTCCGCAAGAGGCAGAGCCCCCCAGGCACCCTCTCCAGGGGTCACAGCCCCCCCCACCTCTAGGGGGCAGAGCACTTCCGCCAGCCCCCCCCCCGATATTAAACCCCTCCCCCCCGATATTAAGCCCCTCCCCCATATTCCTTCCCCTCTGGGAGGCAAAGCGTCCCCCCACTCCCCACGCCCCCTTTTCAGGGGGCACAGACCCCCCCCCATTCGCCCTGCCCAGTGCGCAGCCCCCGCGCCCCGGGACAGAAGAGCTGAGCCTCGTTCCCGCTGAGGGGCTCCTGGGCGCGCGCGCGCGCGCGCCTCGCACCCTGTTACCTGGGCTCAGGAGTGGGGGCGGAAGGCGGGTTCCATACCGCTAGCGGGGCGGTCCCCCTAGGGCGGTGGAATGCGCATGCGCGGCCCGCCCGCCGGCCCATCCCTCCCATAGAGCCTCCCCGGCGTGGCTAGAAAGTCACGCAACCCCGGTCGGGCGCCATCGACACCTGCTGGGGCGCGGTGGTACTGAAATAAAAATGAAATAAATGGAGTTATACCAATCTCCTAGAACTGGAAAGACCTTGAAAGTCATCGAGTCCAGTCCCCTGCCTACACTAGCAGGATCGAGTACTGTCCCCTGACAGATTTTTTGCCCCAGATCCCTAAATGGCCCCCTCAAGGATTGAACTCACAACCCTGGGTTTAGCAGGCCAATGCTCAAACCACTGAGCTATCCCTCCCCCTACTGTGGAGGGATGGCTGCACACCTCATTTAAAATAATGCAGCTGCTAAAGGGATGCATGCAGAGACCTCCATGCCTAGTGCAAAGACCTGCAGCAGGAGAGGAGCGCATGCAAATTCCTACAGGCCTAGTGCAAAAAACTGCAGCAGCAGAGGGATGCAGGAAAAGGCCTGCATGCCTAGCACAAGCAGCTGTACTGGCAGCGAGGGCATACATTTCCAGTGCAAAAGCTGTTACCAGCATCAGGCATTCAGGATAAATTCACCTTGCAATCAGAACCACAGAAGCCTGCGCAGTACCACTGCACCCCTGCCTGCAGGCACCCCCACCACAGTTAACATTGGCCACAGTCCCTGGCCAATGCAAGCTGCAAAATCAGCTCTTCGGGCAGGGGTCTCAAACATGCGGCCTGCGAAGCCCTTCCCTGCGGCCCCTGAAGCTCTCTGGCACCCCCCACTCCCCCATAGCAGTTTCCGGGAGGGAGATTTGGGGACAGGGTGCTGGGTTACAAGGATGAGTGGGGGGGGGCATTTGGAGATGGAGAACGGTTATGGGAGGTGAGTGGGGTGAGATTTAGGGATGGGGTATAAGGAGCTGAGTTACAGGGGTGAGTGGGTGGAGATATGGTGACGGGGAGCAGGGTTATGAGGGTGAGCGGGGGAGATTTGGGGATGGAACACAGGGAGCTGGCTACAAGCATGAGTGGGGGGAGATTTGGGGAACAGGGAACTAGGTTACAGGGGTAAGTGGGGATGGGGAACAGGGTTAAGAGGATCAGTTTGGGAGAGGGAGACTTTATGAAATTATAATTGATATTAGGCTGAGACGGATTGAAATTTCTGTCAGATTTATCAGCATATTATATTTGAAAAAAACTTGAATCAGCCCAGGCTGGTAATTTCTTGTTAAATTAGATTTGTTTGCTTGTGTTTCCAGCTCTGGACTTCCTATATTGCTCTTGCTTTGTTTGCCAAACTGCTGTTGGCGGTGACTAGCACTTTCCAGGAGGGAGCGGGGAGCTGCGGGCTCAGAGGAGGAGGCGGGGCAGGGGCGGGACCTCATGGAAGGCGTGGAGTGGGGGCGGGGGGGGGGCATGTCAGTGATGCGGCCCTCGGGCCAGTGCACTAGTCCTCATGCGGCCCTCATGATCATTTGAGTTTGAGACCCCTGTCTTAGGCAGGGCCGGCGCTACCCATTAGGTGACCTAGGCGGTCACCTAGGGCAACAGAATTTGGAGGGCGGCTTCCCGCTCCCGTCCTTTGGCGACAATTCAGCGGCAGCTCAATGTGTTCGTCCACTGAACAGTATCCGCCGAATTCAGTGCGGTGTGTTGAGCTGCTGCTGAATTGCCACGGACAATTCGGCGGCAGCTCTACAAACCAACTCGCTGTCAGCGGCAATTCGGCGGACACTAGGAAGCTGTTCTTCGGCCGCCTGCACCCCCTCCTGCACTTGCCATCTCGGGCGGAAAAATAATTACCGCCTAGGGCAGCAAAATACCTTGTGCCAGTCCTGGGTGGGGGCAGCCTGCAGAGACCCCCGGCCACCCCTTCACCTAGGGGCCAGCCAAGCAGATCCCTTCCGAGAACTGCACGGAGACAGGGCAGGTAGGGAGCCTGCTTTAGCCCTGCTGAGCCACTAACCAGACTTTTCACCTATTAAAATCTCCCGGGCTGCTTTCAATAGCATCTGGGAGATTGAGGCTAATTCTGGGAGACTCCTTGCGGATCCGGGAGGGTAGGTAACCCTAAACATAAGCAAAGAGATCCCCATGCTGCTTGGCCTGGGTTAGCCCTAAAAGACATTCAGTGGACAGATTACTGCAGTTCTGTCACCTTTTGGAACCATAGACTAACTCAGGGGTTGGCAACCTTTCAGAAGTGGTGTGCCGAGTCTTCATTTATTCATTCTAATTTAAGGTTTGCGTGGCAGTAATACATTTTAACATTTTTAGGAGGTCTCTTTCTATGTATTTAATATATAACTAAATTATTGTTGTATGTAAAATAAATAAGGTTTTAAAATATTTAAGAAGCTTCATTTAAAATTAAATTTAAATGCAGAGCACCCCCAGACTGGTGGCCAGGATCCAGGCAGTGCGAGTGCCACTGAAAATCAGCTCGCATGCCGCCTTTGGCACATGTTCCATAGGTTGCCTAAGCCTGGTTAAGTCATTTGTGCATTTATGTTGCCTGCTTTAACCTGTAAATAAGTCTCTTATCTCTTCTTGATTAATAAATCCTTAGTTTGTTTACTATAGGATTGACAGTGAGCATTGTGTTTGGTGTGAGATCTAAGGTACAAGTTGATCTGGGGTAAGTGACTGGTTTCTTGGGACTTGGAGCAACCTAATATTTTGTGATTTTTGGTGTATAGCAACCAGCTATCACTAAGTCCAGCTTGCCTGGGTGGTAAGGCAGACAGGAGAGCCGGAGGCGACTGTCTGTGACTCCATGGTGATCCAGGAGTTAACATTCGTTACTGGGTTGGTGAAATCTAATTATAGAACATGCTCCCAGCATGGGGTATCTGCTCTGCTCTTTGACGGTCCACCGTGAAGTTGGATCTCACAGGTATGAACTACGCCAGACTGCGACACACCTATGCTGAAAACTGACTATGCCAATGGGCATTAAATGGGCAGAGCTGCTGCAGAATTAAACTTAGTTTTTAAAGCTCGTTGCAGTGAAAGGTGCTGCATAGATGTAGGGATTTTTATTCTTAAAGCATAGAAGCCTCTGACTTGAAATCAGAAGGGAAACTGTGAGAAGCCAGAATGGTGAAGCAGTACAGTTTAGTGGTTGGTACAGAGGCTAGGGACTCCTGGGTTCCAGTCTCACTCTCCCACTGACTCACTCTGCCCCCAGGCAAAACATGCCACCACTTCGTGCCTCTGTTTCCCATATGTAAAACAGCACCTAGACATAATATGTCAGTGCTGAGCACTACAGAAAACCTTTAAGATAGATAGATATTTTATAAAGGGTTTGGAGTGGCTGAATGATAGTTTGTAAGGCAGTTTAAAATCCTTACATACTGAGAATCAGAGAGGTAGCCGTGTTAGTCTGGAATAGCAGAGGTGACAAAGAGTCCTGTGGCACCTTAAAGACTAACTAAAGTTTTCAAGCATAAGCTTTCGTGGGCTAATACCCACTTCGTCGGATGCAAGCAGTGGCCACAGGACTCTTTGTTACCTTACATACTGAGTGCTAGATCAATGCAAAGTGTTGTTAGCTGGGATGTTTAGGAAGAAACCCCAGTCAAAGATAAGTAATTTGGTAAGAAAAGGAAATCAGTGAAGGGGAAAAAGTCTGCTTTGCCTGGCAATGCTGAATGGAAAATTAAGAACTGAAAACTTTCCTGCATTCCAAATTGCCAAGTTGCACTGATTTTGCATTCATTTCAGTGAAGAGCCAGAAGCAACATGTGGGGTCCTTTGAGTTTGGAATGGTTTGATGGCCATTGTGCCAAATGTGTCCTCTATATTTTAGAGCTTTTTCATGTGTTAATTAGTTACATCTTTACTAAGATCTTTGTGCAAGAGGAGAATCTGTGGGGGACCTGAATTTTTAAATCGTCCTAGAATAGGATAATATGTTGCCTTTGCTGTATATAGGGATGGCTCCAGGCACCAGCCAAAGAAGCACGTGCCTGGGGCAGCACATTCTAAGGAGAGGGATTCTGGTCAATGTTGGGGTGGCACAATTTGGCCACCTTCCCCACACCCCCGCTTTTTGGTTTTTTGCTTCAGCAGTTTGGGCGGCTTTTTCTTTTTTCTTTTCCTTGGGGCGGCAAAAAGGGTAGGGCTGGCCCTGACTGTATAGAATGCCTTTCATCTGAGGATCTCAAAGCACTTTTCAAACGTCAGAGTCTGGTCCAAAGCCCATGAAGTCAGTAGGAGTGTTTCCCCTTTGAATTAGGCCCATAGTGAATTAACGCTTACAAATTCCTTCTGAAGTGTGTAAGTGTGCAACCTTAGTAGTTTAATTGATGGGTGCAGGGTTGGTTTCTAGTGGGAGATCTGCAGGCAGCTAATTTCTAACTCCAGGAGATTATGGGGTGCAAGTAAGGGTGTTGGAGGGAGCACCTTTTTGAGTTGGGTGTGCCTGAGTTTGCAATGGGTGGAACTGCCCAGAGCAGCTGGAGGAAAGGAAGGGAGAGTTGAGTTGACAAGTGTCAGGGAAATGCAGGCGATGGGGCCAGTTCGGCCTGCAATGGGATGAGCAGTCCCAAGGGCTCACTGGGATGAGTGAGTTTTGAAAGGGAAAGTGCTGGAGGTGCTGCAGGGAGTAGCCAAAGGAGATGGAGGGAGGCTTGCCCTTGAAATGAGGGGTAGCTGCTGGATGCAGCCATATGGTATTAGCGGGTGATGTAGGTTTGCAAAGTGGAGGCGGCAGAGAGCAGCCCCACAGTGTTAACAGGGGAGGGAGGTTGCAATGGGAGCGGCAAGGTAGCCCCGGGGAGGCAACTTTGCAATGTGGGGGAAGCAGCCCCAGGAGTGGGTTGCAATGGGGGGGAGCGGCAGGGGGCAGCCCCAGGAGTGGGTTGCAATGGGGGGGAGCGGCAGGGGGCAGCCCCAGGAGTGGGTTGCAATGGGGGGAGCGGCAGGGGGCAGCCCCAGGAGTGGGTTGCAATGAGGGGGGAGCGGCAGGGGGCAGCCCCAGGAGTGGGTTGCAATGGGGAGGAGCGTTAGGGGGCAGCCCCAGGAGTGGGTTGCAATGAGGGGGGAGCGGCAGGGGGCAGCCCCAGGAGTGGGTTGCAATGAGGGGGGAGCGGCAGGGGGCAGCCCCAGGAGTGGGTTGCAATGGGGGGGAGCGGCAGGGGGCAGCCCCAGGAGTGGGTTGCAATGGGGGGGAGCGGCAGGGGGCAGCCCCAGGAGTGGGTTGCAATGGGGGGGAGCGGCAGGGGCAGCCCCAGGAGTGGGTTGCAATGGGGGGAGCGGCAGGGGGCAGCCCCAGGAGTGGGTTGCAATGGGGGGAGCGGCAGGGGGCAGCCCCAGGAGAGGGGTTGCAATGGGGGGAGCGGCAGGGGGCAGCCCCAGGAGTGGGTTGCAATGGGGGGAGCGGCAGGGGTCAGCCCGAGGAGAGGGGTTGCAATGGGGGGAGCGGCAGGGGGCAGCCCGAGGAGAGGGGTTGCAATGGGGGGAGCGGCAGGGGGCAGCCCGAGGAGAGGGGTTGCAATGGGGGGAGCGGCAGGGGGCAGCCCGAGGAGAGGGGTTGCAATGGGGGGAGCGGCAGGGGGCAGCCCGAGGAGAGGGGTTGCAATGGGGGGAGCGGCAGGGGGCAGCCCGAGGAGAGGGGTTGCAGAGGGGGGCGTAGGGAGGACAAGCAGGGGACCGGAGCCCGCCACATGAGCTGCGCGCGAGCCGCTCCTGGAGGGGGCGGGGTCCCTGGAGCGCTCGGCGCCCTCTGCGCTCCTTCTGCTGCGGCGCGAGACAGCCGCCCGCCCTGGCGCGCGCCGGCCGCGCCGGACAATGCATCCGCGGCGATGGCGTCCCGCGTTGCCAGGTTACCATTGATCGCTGTCAGCGCGTGCCGGGCCCCACCTCCCGCTCCCCGAGCAAGGAGGCACGTGATTGGTGCGGGGCCCGGCGGCCGGCCAATGGGCGGGCGGGTTGTTGGAGGTGGGGGTTGCTCGAGGCGGAGGGGGCGGTGCTGGGGGCTGGTGTCACGGCTCAGCTGCCAGTTTGAAAAAATGTCGGGAAGGAGGCGCATCGGGGATCCGGAGGTGAGAGAGCGGAGCGGGGGAGGGGGGCGCCGGGGAGAAATGAGTGGGGGTGGGGCGGCCCCGATCCTGACGGGAGTGAGAAACGAATCCCATGAGGGAGGGGGTATGCTGGGGGGGGGGGCAAGGGGCAGTGCTGGATGATCCTGGGTGGGTGAGAAATTAATCCCATGGGGGGGTATGCTGGGGGGGGGGGGTCCAAGGGGCAGTGCTGGATGATCCTGGGTGGGTGAGAAATTAATCCCATGAGGGAGGCAGGAGACAATCCCTGAGACTCCGGCGGCTGGTCCTGGGATTGGGGTTTGATTATCCTGTGTGTGTGTCAGAGAGATGAAGCCCCTGTGGGTGGGTGGGGGGGGAGCTCAGGTCAAGGGGGTGATGCTGGATGATCCTGGGAGAGGGGCTAGAGGTTCATGTGGGGATCCCAGGAGTCCCAGAGGAGCTGGGAGAGGTTTCTGGTGGGAAGAAGGTGAAAATGGTCAACAGAAGGGTGGGAGAGCGGGTGTGTTGGAGGGAGAATCCCCTGGGGGGCTCTGTGCAGCGGCCTCTTTGCATGGGAGAGAGGGAGAAATTCCGTATTGGGATTTTAAAATTATACTGTGGGGGGATCCTGAAATGGAAGTTGAGAGGTTAAAGAGGTTTCCTTCTTCTACCCCAAAACTAAGGGCCTTGGGGTGTTTTGCCATCAAATAAGCTTGCCAGCTGACTGAGCTACAGAGGCCATTTAAAATTAGTTCAGGCTTTCTCTGGCTATTGTTATCTGTCGGGGATGGGGTGGCCCAGCTCTGTGTCCCCCTATATACATTTTTCTTCTACAGCTGTTTAGGGCTCTTCTAGAGAGACTCGTAGAAGCAGTCTCACTAAAGGGCTGCAGCCAGTACATGGCTACATAGTCAAGGCCTGTCTTTTTTTCCCCCCCAAACAGTGTTTGACCAAAAGAATTCCACAGAATCCTAAGTATCAACACATAAAATCTCGCCTTGACACAGGTAGGTGAAAATATCACCTTGTGTAAGAATCAGCTAATCAGATGTCAAACTACACCAGCATGTGTTATGTTACACCTCTAACTGCCTGTATTCAGCCAGTTAGAGGTGTAACATAATTGGCACTGAAATAACTTCAACTCTGTGGTCACAATTGGAGCCTCTCAGCTGACTGTCATTGATGTCAGACCCCTGATGTAACAATGCTCAGTAAACTTCACGGGCCTGACTTTACTAGTGTACCTTTCTATAGAAGCTATTGTTTTACCCATGATTTGAAATTAAAGCTAGTGTTTTAAAGGCCCCTGTTAGATTCCCCCTTCCATGTCCCCATTGTTTTCCTTACTAACACAGAATTATTTTTTGTGCATTTCATGTGATTTGTCTGATGATTTTTAAAATATCTTAAGTAATGATGCGTCCACTACTTTCCCTTTTAAATTATGCTACCAGCTAAGAGGTGCCTGTTAATTTTTTTCCTGAGTATGCAACCTAAACTTTTGCTACTTCATTTTCATTCCACTACAACTAGTTATGCCCCTTTGGACCATCCTAAGTTATATTCTTGCCTTTCACCATTTGAATATGTGTAGATATGTCATGTTACTCTCTCCTCTATCTTAGCTATCATCTAATAGCCAGACTCTACCTATTGTTTGATGGTTCTTTAAACTCTTGAGTTGTAGTCATAATGCTAGTGTACATATGTGGTCTAGTTCAAACAGTCTTTATTTTGGGGAAGTTCTATGTGTGGCATGTGTTAGAACGGCAGGGTAAACTAGATTGCAGTCGTCCCTTCTAAAGTAAATGCACAACTGGGGGAATGGGGAGCGGGTGGGATGAGTTACCATTTGGCTAACTATAGAAGTTATGATCATATATAATCTTTATCTGTTGATGTCCTCAAATTGCTGTCCAAACACTGCTCATCATCTCTCTCCCTGTGTGGTAGGTGAGCAAATATTCCCATTTTATGTTTTGAGGAAACTGAGGCACAGAGCCATTAAGTCACTTGCCCAAGATGTCACAGTGAATTGGAAGCAGAGCTGGGACTAAAACCTAGATCTCCTGATTCCTGGTCCTGTGTTTCAGCTTTTCCCGGAACATGGGGTTGCATCCCTGACCATCTTGGCTAATAGCCATTGATGGAACTATCCTCCTTCTCTGTATTCTTAAGAATCTAACCTTGGTCCTCTTATCTTTTCTCATTATGAAAATGTCTTTGGATGCTGTTTCTATGGCAGATACTCCCAAATGCATCTCCCCCCAATGAGTATAATATGCTAGAAATGATTAAAGAATCACCATATAAGAAACAAAACAAAAAGCAGGTAAAGAATTAACCAATTGCTAGGCTAAGTGGGTGGGTCTTCAATTTCTTCAGATTTTCCTGTGTTAAAAGAATCCAGATTTCAGCCAGTCACTTATGACCACACAATATTTCCAGTTAACAAATGCGTCAAAGACTGAACTCTTTGACTTGGGTATGCGTACCCTTTTTATCTACCTTTTCAGTCCACCTCAGAGCTTGTCTTGGGAGCAAATCTAAAAATCTAACCTCATCTCCCAATTCTTTTCCTCCACCACCTCATCTCTATTGTGGGGCAAAAGACCTATCTGGTTTCAAGATTAATCTTGATAAATTTATGGAGGAAATGGTATGATGGGATAGCCTAATTTTGGCAATTAATTGATCTTTGCTTACTAGCAGTAAATATGCCAAATGGCCTGTGATGGGATGTTAGATGGGGTGGGATATGCGTTACTACAGAGAATTCTTTCCTGTCTGGCTGGTGAGTGTTGCCCACATGCTCAAGGTTTAGCTGATCGCCATATTTGGGTTCGGGAAGGAATTTTCCTCCAAGGCAGATTGGCAGAGGCCCTGGGGTTTTTTCACCTTTCTCTGCAGTGTGGGGCACTGTTCACTTGTGGAGGATTCTCTGTACCTTTAAACCATGATTTGAGCACTTCAGTACTTCAGTCATAAGTTAGGGGTTTATTACAGGAGTGAGTGGGTGAGATTCTGTGGCCTGCATTGTGCCGGAGGTCGGACTAGACGATCATAATGGTCCCTTCGGACCTTGAAGTCTATGAGTCTCAGATCCCTCATCAGAACCTCCAGGATACTTCCAGAATTAGGTCTGGTCTACGCTGGCACTTTACAGTGCTGCAACTTTCTTGCTCAGGGGTGTGAAAAAACACACCCCCGGGCAAGTTTTGGTGCTGTAAAGTGCCAGTGTAGACAGTGCACCAGCACTGGTAGCTACGCCCCTTGTGGAGGTTGGTTTTTTTTAGAGAGCTGGGAGACCTCTCTCCCAGCACTCTGCCTCAACTACACAACGTTGCCAGTGTAGACTAGCCCTTAGTCATCTTCTTGACCCTGTTTTCAACCTTCTTGACCCTGTTTTCACCTAAATCCCTGTTTGTATCTTAATTGCTTTCTTATCTTAACTGTTGCAAATGCCCTGTTAATAATCTTCCTTTCACTCCTCTAAGGGATCTAGAATGCAGCAGCCAAGTTACATGGGAAACAGGACTATATTGCTTAACCTTCAGTGGCTGGCTCCCTGTCCATCTCAGGATATGTCTACACTAGAAATGCTAAGCACTGCTGAGGCACTGTAGTATAGATGCTCTCTACAGCAATGGAAGGGGTTCTGTCACCGTAGTAAATCCACCTCTGTGGGTACGTCTATACTAGCCGCCAGATTGGTCGGTGGGCAGTGATCGAACTATCGGGGATTGATTTGTCGCATCTAGCGTAGAAGTGATAAATCGATTCACGAGAGCTCTCCCCGTCGACTCTGGAACTCCACCTCTGCAAGAGGCTGAAGCAGAGTCGACGGGGGAGCAGCACCGGTCAACTTGCCGCTGTGTGGGCGCCCAGGTAAATCGACCTAAGATACACCAACTTCAGCTACGCTATTCGCATAGCTGAAGTTGCGTATTTTAGGTCGACCCGAAACCCCCTCTCCCCCCCCACCCCCCAGTGTAGACCAGGCCTCAGAGTCAGTAGCTAGGTCGATGGAAGAATTCTTCCATCAATCTAGCATTTCCTGCTCCATGGCTTCGGTTGGCTTAATTACATTGCATAGGGCATGAAATGTTTCACAGGCCTGAGCGATGTCATTAAATCAACCTAACTTTGCAGTGTAGACCAGGTCCGGGCTCTGTCAACGCTACAGATGCTATGGCACTGCAGCTGTGCTGCTGTAGCACTATAATGTGTTGATTGCCAGGGACTCACAGGTACGAAAATGCAGGCCTGTTATTTACCAGGCTGCACGTGGCAACAGACTATATGGTAAGGGATGCAAGGAGAGTTTGGGTCACGACGCGAACTGCAGACACACACACACACACACACACACACACACACACACACACACACACACACACACACACACACACACCTAAAATTAATCAATTTAAAGTTTTATTGGGGATACTTACAAGGGGTAAGGGAGCAGTGTTTGATTAACTAATAGACTTAATGAAACTTAAAACACACAATGACTAAAATACCTACTAACAATATTTATAAACAAAGATACAGCATTTAGTAATAATTGATACTTACAAATACAAACCAATCCATAACGACCGGCAAACATAGAAACTCTGTTTGAAAACATGTGAGCAGAGAGACTTCGAGGTGATCAAGCTCGGATACAGGGGTACACAGGATTCATTTTCTTTTTCCTCTCTCTGCCTGCATATTGCAGTGCAGGCCAATAAGTACCAACTATGACATCACAGTAGTGTCATGGGGGAGGGGGGGGGCAAAACTTGTTTGTGTCCGTTTCTGATTGGCCCGAGTAATGTTTATACCAAGTAAGGGGGGCAGGTGCCTAAAAGTCTGGTTTCGCCTCAAAGATGAGGGTTTACACATTGTTTTAGAATTCACGCGAAACTGAATGACAAAGGAAGAGGCCAGGGCAAACCGGTAAGAACACTGCTTGCATCCGACGAAGTGGGTATTAGCCCACGAAAGCTTATGCTTCTATACTTTATAGTTCGTCTTTAAGGTGCCACAGGACTCTTTGTTACCTCTGCTATTCCAGATTAACACGGCTACCTCTCTGATTCTTGGTAAGAACAAGTTTTTCAGGATGCAGACAGAAACTGATCCTAAGATAATGTAGACGCTTCTGCCATGGTGACTGAAATAGTTTTCCATTGCTATAGTTAGTCCACCCTGCAAGAGGCAGTTGCTGTCTTCCATTGACCTAGTGATGTCTACACTCAGACTTAGCTCAATTTAACTACGTCTTTCACACCCCAAGCAATGTAACTGGTTCAACCTACATTTCAGGTGGAGACCAGACCTCTGAATGAAATTAAAAAATATTCTCCTGGTAGAGATCAGACTTGCTCCATCTGACATAATATAAACTGTGACTGTATCTGAGGAACTCCAGGCACTTAAAATATTTATTATAAACAATGTAGGCTATAGTAGTGCTTAACATACCTTGAATACAGAACAAACACGTAGAAAGGCAGAGTTCCTGCCCAAGAAACGTTAGTATCTAAATTGAGTCGTGAAACATCTAAACTTCAATCCCTCTGTGAGGTAGGGGTTAAATAGTATTGAGGAAAATTCTGATTCATTAATTGGTTTAAATCAAGAGTAACTCTGGAAGTCAGGGAAGTTACTCTGCATTTACACTGGGGTAACAGGGCAGAATCTTTCCCAGTAATACTTATCCTATGTCACAGAGTAATGAGAGAGAAAATTACTTAGAAGTAGGAATCAGAGCCAGGAATAGAACCCCAAAGTTCTGACTCTCAGTCCCCTCCTCTAATCACATTGTAGCTGTCCCAAATAACATCCTTTGTAAAGATCACTTCTCCATTCTGCAAAGCATTGCCAAAACCACATGTGCTTTTAACTGCCAAGGGAATTCTGGGTGGAACCAGTAGACTGCAAACAAGCCCTCTCAGCACTTTCAAGAGTGCTGCTGTTTTGGTTGGCAGACTGTCGATGCCTTTGTATCACTTTACTGCAAATCCTGCTAATAAATTAAGTGGAATGCTCGCTGGTTTACTGCATAGCAGTTAAACACATCCTTTAAAAATAAGGTTGTGCAAAACTATTTGGGTTCCTGCTAGCCGCTGTCCTCCCAAAGACAGCCTCTGATGATTTAGTTGGGGTTGGTCCTGCTTTGAGCAGGGGGTTGGACTAGATACCTCCTGAGGTCCCTTCCAACCCTGATATTCTATTATCTTCTTCCAAGTATTTACAGGCCTGGACCTTCTGAGCACTGCCCATTCCATGGATGCTTGCCTGAGTCAGTTCAGCCCGTTCTCTGTCTGACCTGGCTGTTCATAGACCCCTCATCATACGAGATGATTATTAAGAGGAGAAGCTCCTTCCTTGTTCCTTTTTGGTGTTGGCTGGACTCGTCATGGTAAGGGAGGAGCTGGTGCAAGCATTGCTTCCCCCAGAGTTGCTAGGCTGCTAGAATCCAGTCTTCTCCCTTTATAAGTGTTTAAGCATTCATGTTATGAAAACTCTTATTATAAAAACAATCTGTTACAAAGTGCTTGTTCTCTGTTGTAGGAAACAGCCTGACCAAATACATTGAGAAATTGGAAGAGATCAAGAGAAGTGAGTAACTATGGGGAGTGGAGATTAATTCAAGGGTTTTTGCAAAGGTGCACAGTGAATCCTGCCCCTTCATTTTGGAAGCGAGTGGTGTAATCTGCTTTTGGGACCTGTGCCCAAGTCTCATTAACTATATATAGGTACTGTAAGCATTCAGCGGGTGGGGTGCAGAGATAGTGTACCACAATCTGTTTTGGATATCTACCCTGTTTCCGCATCAAGCACCTTTAATTTCCCAATGTGATCACCAAAATCTTTTATGGTCAGGCTTTTAAATAAAGCACCAGAGCAGAGAGTTCTGGGAACTCATCCAGAAACAGTAAGATGCCTGGTGCACATCTCATTACTGAGGACAAATGAGGATAGATTTTGGGAGGGAGGGAGGGAGGAACCAAGTACAGAGAATTCTGCAGATGGAAAAGACCAGTTCAGGACTGGCTTGGTGATGAGTGATCCAACTGTTCCTGTGGTGCTGTAGACAGCTGTCTTCATTTATTCCTAAAGCCACCCTGGTCAGACTTAAAAAGGCATGTATTATTTATGCCCAAACTATTGTTTTTAGGCTGTATGTTGGCTTGCTCTCGCCTCTCCCAAAATCATGGAGATTTAGTTTTTTCTTCTTCTCCCTCAAACCATAATAATTCCTTCTCTCTTCTTTCTCGTCTCTCCTTGCTTTTCTGGATTATCTGTATACCATGGCCACTAGAAGTTGACATCACACACACTTGGATGGGTCTGCCAGTGACCTTCTATCCAATAAAGGCAATGTTAGGGATGTCAGATAAACTGTTCTACAGGAGTGGTAGAATGCAGTTGTATTAACCATAGTGAACCTAAGCTGATTGTAAATGGCATAGCTAAAAGACCCCCCTCTACAGGAGTTAACTGTAATATCTTTAGAGTTAAATGGCTTTTGTTTCTACTTCAGCTGGTTGTGTACTTGAACTTGAGGCCTTGTTCTGATATAGTTAAACTTCTAACAGGACATTCTGTTAAAATGTAAATGAGCCATGTTCATCCCTGTGTAAACCCACCGACGTCAGTGGAGTTACGGGGTGAATTTGCCCCAGCATATTTTAACTCTTTAGATTTTGAAGCTGATGAAACCCTAATTACTCCTCACCACTTAATGTCTTTCTGTTGCATTTCGCTCAGCGTTGCCAGTGAAACTAGACTAGTCACTGTCACTTTCTATTTCTAGTTAGTTTTGTTTTCTTGTTCTCAATCTCCAGCACTGTTATTAATGCATGGGAAGCCAGGAAAATTATTTAAATCCAAATAACCCTGCTTTTATTGAGAAGTGAAGAAAAAGGTCACAAAATGCTAAGGTCATTAGGATTTTGAAGGTCCATTTTCAGGTTTGTTTGGTTTTTTTTAACTATTTTATGCTGTCCCTTTTAACATTAGTTAAAGTGTTTGTAGCTGAGTTGGTAAAAAAATGTTCTTTCACTTTTTGCTCCCTCTTCTTTGTTTTTAGTTGTGAGTCTCTTGGTAAAACGAAAAGGAAAATTATCTTGTTTCACTATATCCTTTGTTGATCAATTGACTAAGATTTCAGTATGTAAAAAGCAGTGGCAGTACAGTGGTATCTGTACCACAAATCTTGTTGTGTTGCTGTCTTCAGTTTTAAATTCTGCTGTGAATCCAATTTCCTTTTGTGCCGAAGGCTTCTGGTTTAAATCCCAGTTCTACAGCACAGTAGAGGTTTTCTCATCCCATTTGTGCTAAATGGGCACCTTGTGTTCCTGGGCAATTTAGAAACTTTTTTTCCGCTTGATTTCTCATGGATAGATGACACCAGTTGGACACAACATCAGATGCCTAGTACAGTCAATTCTCTGTCTCTTGTGTAACTTGAGGAGAGTCAGATTCAATACTGTAAACCTGCTGGAAAATCAAAACTGATAAGAGAGCTGAAACTCTGATTTTAATCCTTTGAAGCAGAGACTTGAGAGAAGCTTCTGCAAGATCTGATCCATTCTTAAATATATATTGCTTCACTCATTGCTGAAGCCCAGGGAAACAGGGCTTTGTAAATCTTCAGCGGGACAGTTACAGTTTAATACCAGATCCTTGATTCATAATGTCAGAAAATCCAAATGGATCTTCCGAGTCAGAGCCAGGTACGTAATGTTGATATTGCAATGAGAAGCAGTATTTTCCTCAGCTTTCTGCTATTCAGTGTAAGTCCCCAACAAAATATTTGATATAATTTGCTCTAGTTCAGATACAGATTTGGTAAAAGTGATAGTCCTCTGAGCTCATACTAACTGCTAGGGGGGTAGAACTAAGTCCTAAAGACTTGTGACAGCTGCTTTTTTTTCTAAATAAACCTGGTTTGAAGAAGATTAAACACCATTGAGCAGTTGCAATGTTTAATTATTAGTCATTAGGATACAAAAAAATAAGGATCCGTTGACTTTTTTACGTAATCCTTCAAAACCCCTTTCTTAAACTATAATTGGGCTTTATCTTCACTTCTTTCACCCAGGCAACTGAACTGAGGGAGGCGTTATCTCCGAGCCATGGCTGGGGATCTTAGCCTTGGGAGACAAATTATATTGACTTTATGGGTTTTTGAGTTTCGTAGCATCAGGCAAGAGAAGCAAGCTGTTCAGAAGAAAGATGTTTCCATTAATTGTGAGTCATGTTGGTGTTTCAGACACTGGAGATGCAGGAAGTGGCTTAATAGTCTAAGCATAAGGCTTGAAACATCTAGTCTCGCTAGAACCACAAGGGCCATCCCTGTCTTTCATATGTCCAAGGTAGCTCGTTTCACAAGGATTTAGCTTATGTGCAGATCTTTCATATGGAACTTTATAACCAGGGGTTTGAAGGCACCTTAATGGATCCCATGGTCACCTTTGTACAAGGTGTCAAGGTTTTACACCTGTATTTTTTTTTCTCTGCTCTTACTTTGGCATAGACCAGCATGGGGCACTTAGCACCTAGTAATTCCTCTCCGTGTTTTAACAGATCCCGTGTAGGGCAGGATGCTGAATTTGTGGACTCTTCCTGCTCTAGGATAGGGGAAATGGCTCTGCCAAATCTCCCCCAGGAAGTGTGTGTTTGAGAGTAAGCAAATAGCGAGGATAGAGAATGTTTCAAATTGTGTATGCGAAAGCTCGTAGGAATGCTCATGGGGTCTGAAAGGTGCCCTGGAAACTGAAATTTTACTTAGCCACAGTGCAATTATAGGCACTGGCAATGCAAGACTTGTCCCACACCCACTCCATATGTAGCCAGGACCTATGGATTGTGAGGGGAGTTCATTCTCCATGGCCCACTTAGTCTTCTCAACCATGAGGATGACAGCAAGAGCGCTGATTAGTACTAATTCTGTTGGTGATCTGGTAGTTTCTGCTGGGATCTGGGTTGGGATCCAGCAAACTTCTTCACGTGTTGTAAACCATGGAATAATCAACAGATGGTAGCAGTTTTAAGTCCCTAGCAGCCTGGATTTGATCAAGGGTCTGCATTCCATTATCAGTCCCCAACTGGAGTGAGATTTCTGGGACATGGTATTAAAACTATTAACATTCTTCTGACAATCATTCCCTGACCTGTGACTTCAGTGGGGAAGAAGTAAAGGAACGATTGGTCCTATTTTGGTTTTCTTAAAGGGCTACAGCCAATAGAGTATGAATGAGGGAAAGAAACATGGGTTTTGAGTGTTTAAAAAGTTGTGTGCACAATCATTTGTAACAGTTACAGATTGTAGAGACAGTAGAGCCTTACTAGAACATCTGGTGCATCCCCTGTGCCAATGCAGGGTTGTTCCTTACTGGGCAGTCTCCAGTGCTCTGTCCTGTCTAGTTTTAAATGCCCCAAGGAATGAGTTTTCTACAGCTTCGCTTGGGAGATTTCCACATCCTAACAGATTCACATAAAGAAGTTCTTCCCAATATTCATCTTACATGTTCCTTTCTTACCTTTACCCCACTACTCCTCTTGCATTGCACTAAAGAATTTCTCCCCTCCTTTGTGTGGAGGCTTCTCTGTCCACTGTTACATTGCCCCTCTTAGTTATCTCTTAGCCAGATGATCTATATTTAGCTCTGTTAATCTTTCTTCATAAGTCAATCCCTCTGATCACTTTTGTTGCTGTTTGAGTACCTTCCTAGTCCTTGCGTACGATTAGTTCAATATCTTTCCAACCCTGAATGCAGTATCCCCATCAGAACTGTATAATGTTCACTTGTTTGTACTCTAGTGCCTCGTGAGAATTGCACTGTGGATTGTCATAGTGACATAACCGACGGGGTCCCAAATTTGACTTTTATTTAAAATAAAGTAGGAAGACCTGAAGTATTTTCACCAATCAATGATAGTATGCAAATTATTACTTGGACACAGCAGTTTCTTAAACTTAGACCCATTCCCTAGCCCAGAATGCTTATGCTCTAACTCTGCTATAAACAATGCATAGGATCAAAATGTAGGTCATTGTCTGTGGCTTAAGAGGCTTTGCAGCAGCAAAGGGTTGGAAACCGAACAGCAGGGGAGATTCGCTCACCAAAGTTAAGGGGGGCTTGTGGGGAAGGAGTCAAACTGGTGCAGTGTCCTTTCTTCTCAGACCTGCCATAGGAATGCTGAATTTGTGAACTCTCCCTAGTCTGGGGTAGTGGAAATAGCTCAGTCAAACCTCCCCCAGAAATGTGTATTTAGAGTAAGTCGGACAGGATCTGTCCTAAGTGTAAATTCTTTTGGACCTTCAGGTTTGTTCTGACCTTCCCGTTAGTTACAGCAGCCTGTGTCACCCAGAAATTCTAGTCTCTATAGGTTCAGTTGTGTGCTAATGGCTCTCACTATGGATGTGGGAAAATACATACTCTTTCTTTCTGTTAAAGATTACAGATACAAAAAAGATGAGCTATTCAAGAGGCTGAAAGTGACTACTTTTGCCCAGCTGGTATGTATGACTATTTTCCAGCTGGCTTCTGAAAATTGCCTGCTTGTGATTAAGTTCTTGTTAGCCCCATTCTTATATTGTCTCTAATGTTATTTTTGTTGCACTTGAAGCTTTTTCTGGAGAACAGGATGTTGCGATTGTTCCCCTCTACACACTTGGTTTTTAATATAAAGTAAATCACTTTGGCCATAACTTTTAGAGGTGCTGAGCCCCCTTTGCTGCAACTGAAGTCAACGGAAACTCTGAGTTGTCAGCACTTATATGGAGCTTTCGAATTAATGAATGCTTTAGAACACTCAGTTCTGCCTATCTGTAAAATGGGTTTGTAATAATCACCCTTTATAAGGTGCTTAGAGATTCCCTAATGAATGGGGCTGTATAAAATATAATTGGAATGCGATCTGATAGTGGTTTAAACAGAGCAGTCACTGCATGTAGTGCCCAGTTGAAATCATAACTCTAAAAGGCTGGAGGATTGTTATGGTTAGAGGTTTTTGTGTGTTTCTTTGTGGAAAAATGCAACGTACCAATGAAGCATAATACTAAAACATGAAACAAAGCAAGATCAGAAAGTACAGAAGCCAGGGAGCATGGGCCAAGGTAACAAGTAAAAAAACCTGAAACGGAAAACTCCTTCCCCTCCCCTTCCTAAAGCGAAACATAAATTTGCTTAGAGGCCCCCTCCTTCAACCCTTATATATGATTAATCCACACCTTCAATAGGATTACATGTATGAGTGAGGCTTGTAGTGTTGGTATATTATATTAATTTATTTATTAGGCATCTGTCATGATTGCAGATTAATGCTAGAACTCTTTTTCGCTAAGCTAATGAGGGCTCTGAAATGTGTAGATCACAACTTAGAGGTAACGTTCTATAAATGTCAGAACATGCTATAATTTTTAAGGGATATGTCTATGGAATATCTGAGGTCACTTCATTCTAAAGCTGAGTGGCTTTTTGTTTTAATCAAGATGTGAGACGTGTGTGATGGGGGGCATGGAGTAGCATTCAAGACCTCGTCCCAACAGAGGGGATGTCCTCACTCCCTGTGTTCTGATGAGCAGAATGCTCCGATTATTTGAAAAGCTAGTGCTGCTGCCCCCGCTCCAACAAGCCACTTGTACCAGGTTTATTATTGTTTCCTACAGGTCATTCAAGTTGCTTCTCTTTCGGATGAAACATTAGAAGTATCAGCTGAGGAGATCCAAAAGCTGGAAGGTAATATTTGTAGAAAGGATGATGAGACGTGCAGTGTTTGAACTTGAGCTGTGTCCTCTGATTCTGGAGTTCAGTGTCTTAGAAAACATCATGCTCGCAAACTCACTTAACAACTTGCTGAATTTTGTCTAATTGGAGAGAAAAACAGTTCAGTATTTAGTCTGCAGCTGTTTTGCCTGCGGCTTTGAGCTGAGCAGGTTTGGATCTGGTTAGTTCTTGGATGGGAAACTTTCCACAATGGCACTCTTGGGAGTAGTGTTGATGGCCCAGTAGATGGCCCTTTTATTATTAAAGCAGGTATTGCTTTTTGGATAATACTTAGAACTGAGGTCCTGAGCCATTAATGCTCACATGGCCTCTTTTAGAAAGATTAGGGTGCTGGTCCTGCCATTGTGATCATAATTCTCTGGTACAGAATGTGTTTGGCTGATTTCCCTGGTAGTTTCTATTGGATATGTGCATCTTTACACCCTTCCTTTCAAGCGCCTTAAAAAAACAAAAACCCCTTTGGGATCCTTTGAGAGAGTACTGTGTCTTAAGAGATTCATAACAAGCACCAAATCCTGCGGCATGCATGCTTCCAAGAATGGAATTTGATCTTTGAGTTTACAAATATGTGAGTCATTCATCCACAACTAACTTACTTTTCCATTGCCCTTTTAGATGGGGATGCTGTTATTTCAGAGACTGATGCTGAGCTCACAGCTGGGACTAATGGGAAAGGAAGCCCCACTGAGAAGCCAGCCAGTCCAGTCCTGTTTATAAACAACACGGGAGGAGGGGAATCGTATCGGTCTACTCTGCAGAGGTACCTGATGATAATGCACAAAGAACGGCTTTCCTCTCCCACCTACTATCTTCCGCCTATTTCCCCCCCAACTATGGTACACTTCACCTGTCCCTTCCAATTCCAAATGTCTTGTATAAGAAGTCTCAGTCTTTCTAGTACTGTACATGGCTGCTTTCATGGACCTGTCATCAATTAGCAGCTAATCCCAGTGAGATCTCAAGTGACTCAGACACCATCTATTGTCAGAAGCATTTGTTTGCAAATAATTCATTGTGACAGGTTTAAGATTAGCAGCCGTGTTCGTCTGTATACATAAATAAAACGAGGAAGACTTTGTAGCACCTTAGAGACAAACCAGTTTATTTCAGCATAAGCTTTCATGGGCTATAGCTCACTTCATCGGATGCATCCGATGAAGTGAGCTATAGCCCATGAAAGCTTATGCTGAAATAAACTGGTTTGTCTCGAAGGTGCTACAAAGTCTTCCTCGTTTTATTTAAAAATAATGCATTTTTGCCCTTCTACTCATTGCAAACCGTCCCCAGTAGCATGTTAGGTTTGGAGCTGGAAATCCTAACACTACAGGCTTGGAGTTTCAGTTGTTATAACGATAAAACGACACAGGATCATTTCAGGGGACAAGACAAGAAGTCACGTTTATTATAACACAATTTGATTTATGATCAATACCTCATATCTAATACCTACGTATACACAACACACATACACATATATCAAATGTTCTGCAGCTGCTGTATAGTTCTACCAGTCCTGAATGTAGCTTGAGTTCGTGACTGGGGTTCATTGCTTGTGGCAGCTAACTGCCCAAGAAAGCCAGGCACAAGGAAGGGCTGAGTCTCTGTCGGGCGCGCACCAATGCCCTTCCGTGTTGGCAGCAGAATGTTAACCTTCAAAGTCTTCCATCTCATCCATCCTTTTTGTGGGCTTTTGTTTGAATCAAGAGTCTATAGGTCTTGCTATGTGGGTGTTTACACTTTATTTTATCAGAAGGGACTGGGGCTGGAGGTTGATTCCCTCATCCATACATTCCTCATTCACACATCTACACTAAACTAGTAAGATTACATCCGGGTTTTGCAAAATGGAGTGAGTGTTTTAAAATAGAGTTTGAGTTACAATGTGGACAAGTGTAAGGAATGGCAAACCCTGAGCAGAAGTTACAATGTTGAAACAGTGCAAGTGTCAGTGATTTCAGCAGCAATTGGATTGAAAGTGAAACTCAATTAGCCCGTTATTGGGGTAAACGGTTTTATGAATGAATGTTGTTCATTCATAAAACTTTGCGTATGAAGTTATATTAATAAAGTGAACAATTAAAAACAATTTCATTGATCAGTTCTACACAGTAGGAGGCAGAGCTTTTCAGGTTTGAATCCTGGCCTGGATGATAGGGACTGGAAGTTGTTACCATCTGGCTGCTGTCCAGTGACCAATCTGAACTGAGATTGTGTGACTCAGTCCAAATCCTGCTGTTCAAGAATCCGCATCACAAACTGCCACCACCAAACTGGAACTTATGTGTCCTTGTTGGTGGTCTTAATGGAAGTGATAGTGATTGGACCATGGAACTTGAGCTCTCTTCTTGTCTAGATTCGGCCCCTTCTAGGTCTGAAGCATATTAGAAAGAAGTATGGGGGGAAGTATGTACCACCACTACCCATAATTTGTCTGGGTTAATGGAGGATTTGATCTCCAAGGCTGTCAGGCTGGTACCTTGTGTATCTTGGCTGTCAATCAACCTATCTCAAACAGGACCTACTGGTATGATCACCATGTAGATCTTCACTCTTGAGCATCTCGTCTCCCACTTAGTGATGGCACGTGCAATCTCTGCAGCATGGTGCTTGCAGAGAATAGGGAAAAAATTTACTGTGAATGAACTACCAAAATCTCCATTTTGGTAACCTACCGAAGTACTAGAACTTTTAACCATTCTCCCCTTAGCAAATGAGGAAGCACAGTCTTTCAGAAAACCTTCTGTGAAAGGGGCCTTACAGTGTTTGCAAGGTACTAAGTACTCCCAGACCAGCCACTGGGACTGTGGGAGTGCTGAATCTCTGAAAATAAATATCCTAGATTTTTAAGAAGAAATCATAAGGGAAAATCTGATCTCTAGCTGTTTACTTGACTCCTTAAGTTTATTAATGAATTTTGAAGAAAGGTGGCAATATCCTTTTCAATAGTCTTCTGTGGTGGCTTGTGGTGTTAGGTTGTGAATGGGTCAGAAAGAAACTGAAAAGTATCCTGATCTTAATACAAAGGAGCAGAGGTGCTTACAGAAGGAGATCTTGTATCATAATCTGCTTTCTTTCCTTTTGTAGTGTGATCAGTGGTGTAGGTGAGCTAGACATAGACAAAAGCCTGCGGAAGAAATCTGATGCTAATTCTAAAGACACTAACGCTAAAGACCAACCTTACCCCGACTGCCCGTTCCTGCTGCTTGACGTACGAGATCGAGATGCGTATGACCAATGTCATATCGTTGGAGGTAAGGGAGAGGATCATTGCAGGAGTCTCTGAACCTCGATCAGTGTCAGCTGCTTGCATAATACATTCAACACTTCTTTCCCCAAATATGGGCCCCAATGAATGAGCAGAAGCAATGTTCTTTCACTCTGTATTCTGACGAGTCCCATGCACAGCCCTGTATGGGTAACTGGCACTGTGAGTACAAACTACCTAGGCAAGGGAGAGTGAAGAGTGGCTGCCCATTGATTCATACTCAGAAACATACAGCCTGTGTCCCCCGACAGCTGAGCCCACCCCTGACACTATCCTTTCCCAGCTGAAGGTGAGGTGGGCTTGTGAAGTGTGAGCTCCCATCTGCTGAGAGCCAAGATCAGGATGCAGAATTGTGCCTTGCAATCCCCCTTCTAAATCTAGGTTTTCAGATGTTGGCGTAGCCTGTAAGGCAGCCTCCGTGTTTGTGCTGAGATACCAAAATAAACCAGCATAAGCAGAAAAGGAAACTGACTGGGTGGAGTATAGGGCGGGGGGAAGATGGATGGACTCCTTAGCTTGAGAGACCCAAAGACATTGTCTCCACTATTTCTCCCAAGCAGCCCCTCTTCTAGCCTCTCCTCCTCCCTTCCCAAAGCACCGGGGCAGGAGAAGGGAGGAGTGGAGCTGAAATTAACCCTTTCTTCACTGCGAACCAGGCCTCTGTACTCTGACAAGTCCCAATCAGGTCACTTAATCTAGGCTGTTGGGTAGGTGTTCATTCCCTAACTCTTTTTTCTCTTGTATCTGCAGCTCATTCCTACCCTATTGCAACGCTGTCTAGAACCATGAACCCTTATACGAATAGCATTCTGGAATACGTATCCTTTTTAAAGCAGAGGGTGCTCTAGAAAGTCAATGGTTTGGCAAAGAAACTCCATGACTTCTGCATTGACTGAACACTGAGCCAACTCCTGCTCCCATTACATTCAATGGGAGTTTATCTGGGACTTCAAGGGGGGCACGATGGGGTCCTCCCATGCTGATGGGGATTTACTTGATGTTAGGGTTCTGTGTTACAGCCGTAAGATGCAGGTGAGAGGGGGTTCTCTCATTGGCATAGGTAATCCAGCTCCCCAAGGGGCGGTATCTGGGTTTCTATTAACCTAGCGCTGTTTACACCCGGGGTTAGGTTGGCTTAACTACATTGCCCAGGGGTGTGGATTTTCACAGCCCTGAGTGGCATAACTTTTTAGTGTAGACCAGGCCTATGACTCTAGGATTACTCTCAGGGCTTGAGCCCTAGCATGAGAAAGTGATTTTTGCCTTTTCTTGACGGCTTAAGAGTCCCATCCAGTGGGGGTGGGAGAAGCATTTTAGCTTGGTAATAGACTGTAGGTTGGGAGTGCAAGCCCAAACCTTTTGTCTGCCTTCATTCAAATCATAGAAGATCAGGGTTGGAAGGGACCTCATCAGGTATCTAATCCAACCGCCTGCTCAAAGCAGGACCAATCCCAACTAAGTCATCCCAGCCAGGGGTTTGTCAAGCCTGACCTTAAAAATCTCAAAGGATGGAGATTCCACCACCTCCATAAGTAACCCATTCCAGTGCTTCGCCATCTTCCTCATGAAATACTGTTTTCTAATATCCAACCTAGACCTACCCCTCTGCAACTTGAGACCATTTCTCTTTGTTCTGTCATCTGCCACTACTGAGAACAGCCGAGCTCCATCTTCTTTGGAACCCCCCCTTCAGGGAGTTGAAGGCTGCTATCCAATTCTCCCTCACTCTTCTCTTCTGCAGACTAAACAAACCCAGTTCCCTCAGCCTCTCCTCGTAAGTCATGTGCCCCGGCCCCCTAATCATTTTCGTTGCCCTCCGCTGGACTGTCTCCATTTTGTCCACATCCTTTCTGTAGTGGGGGCCCCAAAACGGGACGCAATACTCCAGATGTGGCCTCACCAGTGCCAAATAGAGAGAAATAATCACCTCCCTCGATCTGCTGGCAATGCTCCTACTAATGCAGCCCAATATGCCATTAGCCTTCTTGGCAACAAGGGCCCACTGCTGACTTGTATCCAGCTTCTTGTCCACTGTAATCCCCAGGCTAATCATGTCAACTTGTCTCTGCCATTTATGTAGCCTCAAGAAGATGGCATCTGACATCAGATTCATGTTAAGTTTAATAAAAAATGTACGGGATCTTTAACATCTCTGCTTATCAGAAAAATGCTCATGGGAAGATTCTCATCCTGTATGATGATGATGAGAGACTAGCCAGCCAGGCCGCCACTACCATGTGTGAGAGAGGCTTTGAGAACTTATTCATGTTATCTGGAGGTGAGAGAGATTTCCTTTTGCATCATAAATGTGGGGACTTGGCTTCAAATTGAGAGTTGGGGGCAAGGCTTGCCTGATTTAAATGATGAGATATAGGGCTGGAGCTAAATACACAGCTCTGCCTGCATGTTACGGTCCTGGCCAGCAAAGCCATGGCTGTTCCAGTCTTGGGCCTCTCTTAGCTTGAGACTATGTACCATCAGTTTGGCTTGGCTTTGGCAAGTGTCTCCTAGGCTTTGTCTGCCTTGAGGATTTTAAGGAATCCT
Organism: Sternotherus odoratus; assembly: GCA_032164245.1. Classification (NCBI taxonomy): domain Eukaryota; kingdom Metazoa; phylum Chordata; order Testudines; family Kinosternidae; genus Sternotherus; species Sternotherus odoratus. Next base: position 5,256,315 of record JAVMKO010000001.1, on the reverse strand, counting down.
CTCACCCGCTGGGAGTGCTAGACTGCAGTGTTCTTACCCCTCTGACATCCAGCCCTGCTCAGACCAGGTCAGGAGGACGTGGGGGTCTTCAAAAATAATGCTGGTATTTGGTCTATACCAAATGGTTTTCTAGGGCTGGTGGGAGAATGCCCTGCGCATACTGCCGCTCCTGTCATTGCTAGCACCACTGGAGAGGCACTTGTATTAAAGTAACAGTGGGAATAATCTCTGATATCCTTGGTTGGGATATCCAAGGGTTGTGGGGATAATATGTGATCATGCAACTTGTTTTCACTTGCCCTAAAATAGGTAATTTAACCCAAATCACCAGTGGTGAAAGGCTGATGTCAAAACCATCCCACCACTGAGGCCTCACTTTGATTCCACGATCTGTAGGATCAACGCTATGGAAATAGCTTTTACCAAGACCAGCCTGAGACATCCAGCCTCTGTGTGCTCGAAGCAAATCTAAAGAGCCCATCACTTCGGGACCTAGGAATCCTGGCAGAGGTTTAAGATTAGCAGCTGTGTTAGTCTGTATCCATAAAGAAAACGAGGAATACTTGTGGCACTTTAGTCTCTAAGGTGCCACAAGTATTCCTCATTTTCTTCTGGCAGAGGTTGGCTCTCTTAGGCCAGGTCTACACTCGGGGGTGGGGAGTGAGGGGTCAACCTAAGATTCACAACTTCAGCTACACAAATAATGTAGCTGAAGTTGACGTATCTTAGGTTGAATTACCTGGGCGTTCTCACGGCGGCAAGTCAACCGTTGCCGCTCTCCCGTTGACTCCGCTTCTGCCTCTTGCGGCGGTGGAGCTCCGGAGTCGACGGGGAGAGCACTTGGGGATCAATTTATCGCATCTACACTAGATATGATAAATCAATCCCCAAAAGATCGATCACTACCCGCCGATCCGGCAGGTAGTGTAGACTTACCCTTAGCTTCGTTAACATCCCTTATATCAGTACCCTCCTGGAGAGTGTGTATGATGAGGTGGGGGGAAAACACTTTTATTATGCAAAGCATGAAAAAGAAAATAAGTTTTTATTCCCTAAATACGCTGCAGTCTCCAAAGCCCTTTTGAGAGCCTGTATCTTGTAGCTGCTTCATCAGACTTGCTGCTCCCAAGAGCAAACTCCAGGAGCTAATCCTGCAATGTGCTGAACCTCCACTGAAACCTGTGGCAGTCGAGGGAGCTCAGTACCTCATGGAATATGAGTCCAAATGCTCTAGCAGTTGAGAAGAATGATCTCTATCTGAGGGTCTCCTGAGCCTCACCCCATAGTTCCAGAGTAGTACTATCAGTAGCTCTCCTCCTGTCAACTTTCATCTCCTGGTCAGAAGTAAATCGAGTCTGACCAATCACTGCAAATAACTGGTCATCACTAACCATATGATCTGTATTGTCTCCAGGCCTGAAGGTCCTTGCACAGAAGGTCCCTGAAGGATTGGTCACTGGCTCATTCCCAGCATCTTGCCACTTGGCAACCTACACTGGATCTGCCCGGAAAAGGGCCACCCCAAGAGGGACACCCACACGTGCTGAGAATAAATGGAGATATACTGCAGAAGATCTACAAAAAATAGAATACTACCTGGAAGAGGAGCAGATCCCCTCAGATACTGCCAGTAAGACCCCTTGAAAACAATAGGACAGCCCCTGAAGTCCTTGTGCCTGCAAAACTCCCATAGACTTCCCCTGAGCTGGCTACAGCACCATTTTATAGCAGCTCTTTGGGGGGAGGAAGTGCTTTTTCATACTGACCAGAGACTGTAGGCTAGAACCTGGGCCCTAATGAGCCATGCTGATCTCACTGTGGACAGGGGCTTTTCTTGTGTATATTTATAGACTAAAACACCCACTGAGCTTTGCCTGAGTAAGGACCTCAGGATTTGTCCCATAGACTCTTAATAATAATCCAGGGGATTAGCAGGCATGTGCCACACTGCATAGTAGCCATGAGCCCTTGTGACAAGTTGCTGGTTTTCCCAGTTCATTGGGCCTTTTACTAAAATCCTGCTGTATCACTCGCTTCTCCTCCAGCTACTGAGAGGTCTCTGTGGGGTAGGTCCGTCCCCTGGATCCTGGGGGCAGCAGATGCGCAGGGTGTATATTTTTCAGATTGCTGGCTGTGCTCTGCAAGGAGCCTCCCCAGCCTGCTCCGGAGTGTCAGAGAGGATTAAACCTTCCCACCGGCAGGCTGAGTGCAGTGGTGAGGGGACACCAGGCAGGATTTAGCAGCCCTAGAATGATGTGGGGGGGGGTTGCTGGGGAAAGGTGATGAACCGGGCACAGACTGTGTGGGTGGTAAGAAGCGTAGCCGTAGCAGTCAGGCCCCACCATCCGCCCGGTCCACCTCAGACCCTCGGTGCAGAACTTTTTTCATCCTTTTCCCCGTCCCAAGTGCAGGTGTAAGATTGACAGACCCCGGTTGGCGGTGGGCGGGATCAAACCTGGGACCTCAGGAATTTAGTGCATGAGCTTCTACTGCATGAGCTAAAAGCCAATTCGCTGTTAGCTAAGGCTGTAGAGCAGACTCGTTCATCTCTCTCTAAGTGGTCTTGGTGCCACTAGATGGGACAGAGCATCACACCCAGGAGGTATGTGGGTTACACAGCAGGCTGCCCCTGCCTTAATGCTGGCGTTGGGCAGTCTTGGGGTTGTAGTGTGGTGTGGTAGATCCAGCTTTCAGTGCTGGACCTACGTATTCCACACAGCCTGCCTCTCAGGGTATGTCCACATGGCAATTCAAAACCCGCAGCTGACCCGTGCTCTGGCTTGTGGGGCTGTGTCATTGCAGTGTAGACATTTGGGCCCAGTCTGCAGCCTGAGCTCTGTGACGCTCTCTCTTCTCAGGGTCCTAGAGTCCTAGCTGAGCTTGGACATCCCCACTGCAGTTAAACAGCCCCGCAAGCCCAAAGAGGCAGGCACAGGCCAGCAGCGGGTGTCTGATTGCAGTGTAGACGTTCCCTCTGTGGCAGACAGCTGGCTCTTTGAGGAAGCGTGAAAGGTACGTTAGGTACCTGGGCTGTATCTCTGCCTGTCTGGACACAGTTAAAAACGACAGGGCAGGATTGTATCTGCACCCAGCCTGTCCCGTCAGCCCCCTCCCAGCTATTGGCAAAGGAAAACAAAGCCCTTTGGTCTGATTATCTGCACGGCACAAAATCACCTGGGCTTTTGTTCTTTTTCCCCAGGCCGTCTCAGCCGTGCTTCCTCAGGCCGAGATTCCAAGGCCACGGCTGTACGGAGCACCCAGAACCTCCCCAGCGCCAGCCCAGCCGGCTCCCTCGCCACCCGCTCCTTAAGCAGCAGCAGCCTCCAGAGCAAGCCCTGGAAGTAAAGACTCTGTCTCTTTCCGTTGAATAAACTAATGTCCCGGTTCTGGGAACCCCTGATCGGTTCATCCCGTTTGTCATTTTAGGAAGCTGCAAAGAGGAAAAATAAACCAATGGTCTAACAATGGCAAGAGGGGTGGGGTGCGGCAGGCTGCTATTCAGTAGAAGAAGTAGAAGTATCACTTTCCAAGACTGATCTAAAGAGATAAAGTTGTTTTGTGAAAATGAACTTTTCTCAAAGGTCCCTGACCCACAGAAGTGGGTCCATGAAATCTGTAACTTAGAAAATATTCCCCCTGGGGTCTGGGATCTTAGCAATGCAGCGCTGTGCTAGCACGTGTGAACCCGAAAGGTGGATAGACCAGCCACTGTCTGTAAATAAAAGTCTTAATGTCTAGCTAAAAGAAATGAAGCAAACAAGTAGCACGACTGGTGACAAGTGATCAAGATGCCAAGAATACCTTTTTTAACCGTCCAAAGTGTTTGTAGTAAAAGCATTCTTGTACAGAATGATGTTTCCCCTGACTGGCCCTTTATCCACAGTACTGTTTACAAAATATTTTTGCATTTAAAATCTTTCACCCCTCGTGTCCTGAGTACTTGGTCTCTGTTCTGTGTTCCGTGCAGTGATGCAGCGTTTCCTGTTCTCTAAATGAGATTAGAAGGTAACTGTGGGCATGTTGCTGAGATGGGCTGAGCAAAATTCCAATTGACTTTGCTCACAACAAGAGCTGACTCATCCGGCTTCAATCTCACCAGTGAATTTCCACTTGCAGAGCCAGGTTGCTGGTGACTGACGTAGTGAAGAGACCCACAGAGTGAGTCTGGAGCAATCTCCTGGTCCTTTGTGGTGATGTTTTCCTCATGACTTTGCAGTGCTGAGTGAACTGATCACACAATGATTTGTCGTGAGGTCTTTGTCACAGCCCTGTAATGTCAAGTCTTCCTGTGAGCCGTGAAACTGTTGCTGTCTATTGCATGACCCTCTCTCTGCAGCTGCCATCATCAAAACTTCCCCAGGAGTCACAATGACATTCCAGCAACTTTCCCTGGGGTATGGGTGGGGATTTTTGAGACCATGAATCTGGTGCCCTCCTGAGAGCCTGAGGATTTGAATATAATGTGTATCAAAGCTTAAAGTGCCTCTTAATCAAATACCAGGATCCCAAGCCAGCAGTATTGCTTGCAATGTCCTTGGTGACTGGCTAGCTTACTCCCTGCCTAGCCCTGTAAGGGTTGTGTCACACACACACAAATCGGAGGGGAGGGGAGGAATAGAGTGTCTCAGTTGAAATCAAATAGCGATTGTGAGGCAAAGGATTTTTTTATTATCCAGTGACATTACTAGGATCTGAAATCCTCTGTTGCCCTGGGCTACTAGGAATCTTTTCTGCATCAGAGGAAAAGTCCGAGCCATTCGGGGTTGTTTAAGATCATCTTAATCCTGTGCATAGGTTCAGCAGCTCTTCCTCCTACCTTCTTATCCTCTTATTGTCTTTGAGGGTTTATATGTTTTGGATCTTAGCTTAACTGTGTCATATGACTAGACTGGTGCTTTTGTTTTGTTTTGTTTTTTGGGGGGAGGAGAGGAGTAGATTTCTGTAGAGTCTTCTGGTTTTTGAATGGTTTGAGTCAATAAAAAGCCAATGATGCAGCATGGCTGTGTATTGTTTTAATTGACTTTATCTTTTTTTTTAAGGACTAACAGAAAAATCAGTCTGGGGCAGAGCCCGGCTGTCAAGATGGACCTTTGTTGGGGCTTTGCTCTAGCCCCACAATGTGGCAGGGGAACTGATAGTGGGTTTGGGGAAAAGGATGGTGCAGGAGACCATTCTCTGTTTAGCATTTAAAAAAAAATACAGCATAGGGAGGATCCATGTAAGCTTTGCCCACTCACATGCCTGCGCCCTAAACTACAGCAACCTCTCTCTTATCTGTGAGATGAGGACTTGCCCATTAAGAACTTAGCCCATCCACTTTGTACCATGTGGGCTACCATACTTAATGACTCTCGGCCTTTGCCAGCCTGCCTTGGCTTTGAACCAGCAGAGTAGAGGATCTAGCCATCTCTCTGGTCTGTTACAAAGCAGGGCTCCGGTCTTGCTCCCTTGAGGCCCAATGGGACCAGGCTTAGTCCTGTAGGTATGTTTTAGATGATGAGTGGTTCATTGTAGCTCAAAAACTAGCACTTTTTTTTTTTTTTAAGACTCCCAGTCAGTCCATTGTTAGCCCTTGCATTGTCTCCCAGGAAGTTGTGTGGACATCACTCTTCCTTGATACAACAGAGGATACTGGTAAGTGATTGGATTTCAACATAAGTTTCCAGCCATCATAAAGTCACTTGGGAAAACTGGACTGAAAAGAATTGTATCTTGTCATGATCAAGCTCACGTGAGTGGTGTGGAATGAACAATGGGCCCGGAACTCACTGTAGCTTTGTTTCTCTTTGCCAGTAGCGCTTAAAAGTCTTAACATTACATGCACGGTCACTAGAGACAGAAACGACACGGCAAGGAGCAGAATTATTCCTTTTCCCTTGTGACGTTGCACCTTTAATGCATAGAGATATGCATTAAATGCTTTATCACCTTTAATGCTTTATAGAGATGCTTATGAGTGTAAATATGACATAATTAGACTATGTTTTATGCTAGATATGGCATATAACCTATCTTTGCAAAGGTTATGATCTACTGAATAGTCATCCTATTTGTATGCATGTATCATTTTTATATCTGAAGTTATAAGCGTTGGCTCTATGCTTCTATTTAAAGTGTTTGCTGTAGGAAGCACATAAGGCAGATTTGGTCAACATAGTGTGAAAGGGTTATTCATGTAATTGGGAGTACTTAACTAGCAATGTCTTTGGGAGACATCAATCCCCATCTGAGCTTTCCTGAGAACGTTCAAACTAACATGTAAACAATGGAGTCACCCTGCAAAAAGCTTAATCGTTCATAGACATGTGACTTGCCCAGGTGGCTACAGACTCCAGTTTGTTGCTGTGGTTTTGCACAGGAGAACAAAGGGGTTTCCACCCACAAGAGAGAGAATATAAAAGGCCCCAGAAGCCCCTCCATTTGATCTTCAGCTGGCTCAGAAGATGGCCTCTCCTTCCTGAAGAGATGCCTCAAAGACCCTGGAACAAAGGACAGTAACTACGGGGGTGCGAGTGATTGCTGGACCCAGACTAGGAAGGAGTCTAGTCTGTGAAAGAAACATATTGGAACATCTCTGAGGGTGAGATTTACCTACATTCGGTTTTGTACTGTATTAGGCTTAGACTTGTGTGGTTTTGTTTTATTTTGCTTGGTTATTTACTTTGTTCTGTCTTTTATTACTTGGAACCACTTAAATCCTACTTCTTATTTATTAAAATCACTTTTTACTTATTTATTAACCCAGAGCAAGTAATTAATACCTGGGGAGCAAACAGCTGTGCAGATCTCTCTATCTGTGTTATAGAGGGCGAACAATTTGATTTTACCCTGTATAAGCTTTATACAGAGTAAAATGGATTTATTTGGGGTTTGGACCCCATAGGGAACTGGGTGTCTGGGTTCTAGAGTCAGGAGCACTTCTTAAGCTGTTTTCGGTTAAGTCTGCAGCACGGGGAGGATGAGCTTCAGACCTGGGTCTGTGTTTGTAGCAGGCTAGCGTGTCTGGCTCAACAAGACAGGGTACTGAAGTCCCATGTTGCCAGGGAAAACAGACTCCGAGGTAGTCTCAGCACATCAGAAGGCAGTTCCCAAGGGGGTTTCTGTGACCCAACCCATTACATCCCTTCCATGGACTTCATAGAATAAGTCCTCAGTGTTGCAGTTAAGGATGCAGCATGCTGCAGGGTGGAGATGCGTTCGGTATAAAATGAAGGGGAGATTTCCTGAGGAGGTGCAGAGGAAGGATGGGAAAGGCGATAGCAAGGCTGTTCTAGAGGGACACCAAAGAATCTTCTTAGCCATGGAGACAACAGAATATCTAGCATGGCAATTCCTATGTTCTTAGGGGAAATGCGCCACCTGCTTTCTTGCCGTGGGTCTAAAACTAGTGGCAGGGACATCAGCATTAGAAGCTTGCATAAGGAAAACAAGACGTTTGCTTTGGGGAGATTTTTTGAGATGGCCTTGAAGTGAATCCATTAAAGTTATCTAAACCAGGATGGAAAAATAACAAACTCTTCGTTCATTTGATTGTTTTTATTTAATTGTTTTTGGCTAGTTGAATCACTCACTGGATTCCTCCAGAGAAGTAAACTGAGCTCACAGTCTGTCCTGGTTTAATAGGGATGGTCCCGTGTGTACTCCATGATGGTCATCAGTGCCAGCCATGTCTCTTCGGCAGTAGGGATGATCTGGTTGGCAGGCATTAAGAACCCATAACGCCCTGTGTCCCGCAGTTCAAAAGTGAAGGAGTATTTGATGCCCTGGTTATAAGTCCAGTCAACGGTTCCACCACTAGCTTGATCTAGATTCAGGAAACCCATCCAAAAGGAAACAAATGATGGCTAGCATTAGTAATGGGTGCAGAGTGAAGGGGCTAGATATAAGGTCATTTAAATGTCACTTCTGAAAAATACAACCAGCAAATTGTTGCATGGGTCCGTGCAACAAGGGTGAGTGTTTGGCTCTCAGTTACTTACACCAAATGAATAAAACAAGAGCTAGGGGCTGACATCACCCTCTGTCTGCCAAACTTTGCTGCTGGTCCTTAGATGACGAGCTGATCTAAAAACCCACAATACAACTTTTGTGAACAGCGGATGTTTTCAATCTGAGCCTTGTGGGACAGGGCACGCCGCTCAAAGAATAAATAACAGAGGCTACAAAGAGTGCGGAAAGCCCAAGTTCCACTTTCCTCAAGGGCGAAGCACGTGGGTTTCTCACATCTCTGGCTAGAACGTGGCATTTGCAGTGGAGAAATCCTACTTCAAGCTTACCTAGGGATGGGGTGGATTTGATTGATGGAAACAATTAAGAGATTGTCTGTGTCCTTTTTTCAAAGATGTATTTTAGCGCAACCGAACGATTAGGCAGGATGCAGAAGTCACTCAAGGTTTATCTATACTGCTGCTTACCCCCCCCCATGCACGCAGGTTACATTGACTTAAAGCAGTGTCTACACACCATGTAATGTTGTCGGGATATATTGTTATATATAATGTTGGCCAATTATAGCTTCCGCCTCTTATTGAGGTGGAGTGATTACGCCAACAGGCGCATGCTCGCCCCTCGACATGGTGTGTATTCACCACACGGGCTACGTCGGCGCATCTGCATCCATGTAGCTGTGCCGATGTAGCGCGGTAGTAAAGACGAGCCCTACATCAAATTCTAGAAGTGGCCTGTTTATGCAGAAGGTCAGACTAGATGACTACAATGGGTGGTCCCTTCTGGCCTTCATCTATGAATCCTTCAAGGCTTTTTAAGACTCTTACTGAAGTGGTCAAACGGGCGTTCTCACATAACGACGCACCATTGGCCACACGCCTTATGAAGATCGGGTTGTCTTAAATGTTGAAGTACCACTTATTGCCCGTGTTGAAGGCAACATGGTGCATCTGCGGGGTGGCTGGACCAACATATGGAGACTGCCTGAGCGACGACACCCATCATACCGACACTGCGTTAGCTTGTTCACGCAGTATGGATTGAACCCAGCATGCACTGGGCTCAGTGTGAAAATTTCACTCAAGCGGCATTTTCTTAAGTCCTGGTCAGGTAGCTGATGGGGATGTCATAGAATACCAGGGTGGGAAGGGACCTCAGGAGGTATCTAGTCCAACCCCCTGTTCAAAGCAGAACCAATCCCAATTAAATCATCCCAACAGATTTTTGCCCCGTATCCCTAAATGGCCTCCTCAAGGACTGAACTCACAACCCTGGGTTTAGCAGGCCAATGCTCAAACCACTGAGCTATCTCTCCCCCTGTGACCTGGGACTTTATAGGGGCTTGTCCTTTGCTCTGTGTTTACAAAGTCCGTGGACTTTATTGGGGCTTGAGGGATCAACAGTCTGATATGTGAATGGCAATGTTCCTGGCATATCTGGCCTAGGAAAAGGATCTTGCGGTGGTTGTACTTTCCTGTAGAGTGACTAAGCTGCCTGGTTCCTCCTCCACCCTGCCTGGCTAAAGGGACCAGGTCATTCCCGGTAACTTACAGATGGTTGTGATGATGCTGCCATATCTGTATTGAGTGCCATAGAGGGAAGACAGGGCCGCGACTGCAGCTTTAGCAATGTTATCCTGGAGACAAATGCAAAGGGGAGAGAAATGAGTTGGATGGTGGAGCTGAGTGGTGTCTGTGCGCGAAGGGGGCTGGGGTGGGAGGCCAGACTGGAGCAGCGGGCAGGGAGTTGGCAGCTTGTTGCATCTTTCCAGGGGGACGAGATGCAGAGGCTGGAAAAATAAAGCAGAGTGTTCCTGGGAATATGCAACTGACCGGGGCTGAGCGGATCTGCCCTGCAGAACTCGCTCCTGTTTGCCCATCACCCCAATACTAGGGCATTTGCAGGAGCTCCCCTTTGTTCCTCCAGGGTCTCTTCCTATGTTTCCCTCCCTCCTTTGAGTACCGGGCACTCCTCAGTCGGCCCAATAGAGAAGGCAGATTATGGTGCCATTTGACTGATATTTCAGTGCTTGTATCAGACAGACAATGTCACCTAGTGTCCCACCTGAGACACAGCTCAACTCAACCATATGTGCGCATAGGTAGGGCCCACGACCTTTAGCTCCAAAGCAGAGCAGACGCACCTGCTACTTGAGTTAAAGGAGGATCTTGGTTTGCTTGCAAGAGTTGCCGGGCTCTTACCCGCCCTGCTGTTCAGCCACTAGAGGGCACTATTGATGGCACTAGAGGGCACTATTGATGGCACTAGAGGGCACTATTGATGGCACATGCTGAACCAGTGCGTTACAGGCGTCTTCTGCCTTAGGGTGAAATGAGATTTGGTGCCCGTCCACCATTTCCTAGGCTCTTCCTTCAACTCATCCTTTGAATACCCCCCTCTCGCCGGTCTAGCTGGGCCATTGCAGGCTCCAGCCGGGTGCCCTAAATTCTGCGGAGTCATTTGCAACTGGTTCCTCTGAGCACCCAAACCCAGTTGCCCGGGTTGCAACACAGCCATGAAGGGAGAGCAAAGAGGCCTTTGAACCCCAAATGTGTGTGAGCAGAAAAGGGGATGTGGTTATGGAGGAGAAACCCATGTGGGGAGCAAATCCACAGCTGGGGTCGAGGGGGTCAGGCCAGTCCTGTGGCTGAGCGACCACACTGTCTTCGTATCGTTCTGCCCCACTTTGAAAGCTGATACCCCCGGCACCCTCAGGGTGAGGTGGCTATGAGGAAGACCCTACCAGTTCCTGGTAATCGGCGGCCTTGGTTCTGGTGTAGCCGTAGGGATACAAGAGGAGCTGGCTGTAGCTATGGATGGAGATGAAGGCTTTGAGGTTCCCATGGCTCTTCACAAAGTCCACAATGGCTTTCACCTCACTCTCCGAGTTGGCGTAGGGGCCACGGTACGTCTCGGAACAGGGACTGCTGCTGGCTCCAGCCCCTGCAGAGGGAAGAGGGTATCTTTGCTTCAGAAACATGGTGGCTCAAAGGGTCACTAATGGGGCGGGGCGGGGCGTTTTCCATCTCTAGCCAGCACAAACCAAAAGCTCGTTGCGGCTACTGGCTGTTTGGTGGCCTAGGTGGAATGAATTTGGGGGTCTCCTCCCAGGCTCTAGCAGCCAGGTTTTCACATCACTATTGTCATGAGTTCTTCTCCACCCCCATTAGCAAACCAGTGGCCGAAGACTGAATGGGCTCTGGAGTCTGAAGAAGGGTTGCCAGGCGTTCAGGTTTTGACCGGAATACCTGAGCGGGCTGCTAAAAGTTGGGTTGGTGGCACGGCAGGGCTAAGGCAGGCTCCTTACCTGCTCTGGCTCTGTGCGGCTCCCAGAAGCGTCCAGCGGGTCTGGTTTCTAGGTGCAGGGGTGGCCATGGGGACGACGCACGCTGCCCCCACCTCAAAAGCCGGCTCTGCAACTCCCATTGGCTGGGAACTGTGGCCAATGGGAGCTGCAGGGGTGGTGCCTGTGGACATGGGCAGCACGTAGAGGCCCCAGGCCCCTCTGCCTCCAAGCCGGACATGCCGGCCGCTTCTGGGAGCCACCTGAGTTAAAAGCCACCCACAGCATGCACCCCACATCCCTTCCTGCACCCCAACCCTGTGCACCAGCCCTGAGCCCCCTCCCACATCCAAACTCCTTCCCAGAGCCTGCACACCCTCCTGCATCCTAACCCTGTACCTCATCCCTTAATCCCCTCCTGCACCCCAAACTCTGAGTCCTCACCTCACACCTCCTCCTGCACCCTAACCCCCTGTCCCAGCCCTGGGCCCCCTCCTGCACCCCAAACCCTTCAGCCCCACCCCACAGCCCCCACTCCCAGCCAGAGCCCCACCCCACCCCAATCCCCTGCCCCCATCCCTGAGGCCCCTCCTGCACTCTGAACCCCTCTTCCCCGCCAAGAGCTCCCTCCAGCGCCCCACCCCAGAGCCTGCACCCCCAGCTGGAGCCCTCACCCCTTCCTGCAATGAGCCCCCGCTGCCCCAGCCCAGTGAAAGTGAGTGACAGGGAGCGGGGGATGGAGTGAGCGGGGCAGGGAGGGGGCGGGGTCTCAGGGAAGGAGCGGAGAAAGGGTGTTCGGTTTGGGGAATTAGAAAGTTGGCCATTCTAATCTGAACTCCGCTCTCCCACTTCGAGGTGGGCTACAGCCCGCCCGGCGAGACTATCCCAGGCCGAGGGAGACACGAATTCGGCCACATGCTCCGTTCCCTTCAGGTTCTTCCAGGCTCTCCCCCGGGGAACAGGATTCTGTGGCAATGCCCCAAACGACCCCCCCTCCCCCCCCACACCCTTTTCTGTTTATCACCCTCCCCCTGCACTCACCCCCTAAGGCCCAATCTCCCGCCTCTCCTTGCAGCAGAGGAGAGTGGACACACGCAGGTGGGCTGGCGGTGGAGTTACTCCAAAGCAAGAGACGATGCTCCTTCGCTGTAAGGGCCAGCTCGGGATACAGCCCAGCTCGTCCCATTAAGTTGCTGTGAATAGCACAGCAAGGCCCTTCGCTCGCTCCTTCCCTGGGCCCAGGGGAGTCCACGTCAATCCCCCCCAGGAGAGGTTAAAGGAAAACCGTACCTCCGAACCCCGCGTCCCAGTTCCTGTTGGGATCCACGCCGACGCAGGCCGAGCCAGCGTTCTTGGACCTGGTCTTACGCCACATGCGGTTCTGGAACAGAGGGGAGAAGCGTTGACCAGGGAGCCAGCCAGGGCTGCGTCGCTAATAGCCTGGCGTGTGGCCTTTCCGCGGGGCTGAGTGAGACGAGCGTCTCCTAGGGCCGGCGGGTCGTGCAGCACTGGGGGGAGGGGGGGGGTTAGGAACTCTGTTCTCTAGGCACAAAGGGGCCCGAGTCTCCTCTTGCTTACACAGGCGTGAATCCACTGATGTCCGTGCAGTTACACCAATAATCACGTGTGAGGAGACCCGTGTGGCCTAGTCGAGAGGGTGTTAGACGGGGACTCAGGAACCTTGGATTCTATTCTAGACTCTGCTGTTGATTTGCTGGTTCACGTTGGGCAAATCATTCTCCCTCACTCTCCACTCCCACCCTTTGCATGTCTTGGCCGACTCTTCGGTGCAGGCTGCATCTTTCACTGTGTGTCTGTACAGCACCTAACACATTGGTATCCTGATCTTGGTTGGTATCTCTGCTGGAAAACAGATATCAAATAATAATGACATGGAGACTCTACAATCTGGATAGATCCGGTCTCCCTTAACTTCCCTGGGGTGTACTTGCTTTATTATAGCTAAATCCAGAGGCTCTGGGGAAATACAGGTCGATTTCCTGACCCAGCAAGGTCTGACTGAGTCTTTAACCCACCTAGAAAGTTCTTCCCTGTTCAAATTGAAGCAACTCTAAGGCCTCCGGTGGTTCCCTGTGGCCTTCACGTTTGTGTGGGCATTGCCCCATGTGCCAGGTGGGGTAGAAATGGCTCCTGTTACGTAGCACTGAAGCAGTAGAGTATCAGGACCCAATACACGGCTCGCCAAGCTGCAGGGATCCCAATTTCCACTCCCCATCCAGCCCTTCTCCCCCGGCCGCTCATGAGGTTGCTGCCTCTAAGTCCCGAGCCAGAGATCTGATGGCTGTCGTAATGGCCGGCGAAGGAGAAGTACCGTGGTGTGGGTGAAAGCAAAGCCATCGGGGTTGGTGACGATTTCCAGGAAGATGTCCAGGTTTTGCAGGATGGAGGTGAGCGAAGGGTCTTTGCCGTAACTGTCAACAATCTGAAGAGGGAGGAAAAGACGCCCCGGGACCGGGTACATTTGTAATTCTAGCACCGTGCTTCATTACGCCAGAGCCACGGCCCGCGTAAATTACCTGTCCCTTTACGCCAGCCGAGACCCTGGCCCATTACCCCTCGCCAGCTGCAAGGCTTGAAACCCTGCAATTCGGGGGGCTGGTTTCAAGGGGGGGGGGCTTTTTCCAGCCTTTTCTAGCCTCTGTGCACAATTCTTGCTTCCCCTAGGGCCCGACCCACTCAGAGACGTAGCACCGCCGACTTCACCGGCCCTTAGCCGTCCTGACTATGTCAGGAGAGCTTGGTGCTGCCTCTAGGCCACACATATCCCAGCTCGTGGGGTCCCATGTCTCCCCCCCCCCCCACGTCCTGGAATGTGCCATTCCGGAGCTGAAACCGTGGACGGTACCTTCTTCGCAAACCAGACTCCGCTGGCCTGAGTGATCCATTCCCGGGAGTGGATGCCGGTGTCGATCCAAATAGCAGGGCGCTTGGTTCCTCCGGTGCTGAACTGTATGGGAAAGCAGGGGTGCAGGGGGGTGATTTTCTGCAGTGCAGCCCCCCCCCCCCCCAGTACCATGGATCTGAATGCTGCTCAGGTGACCCCTCAGGGAGTCTATGCCATGCCAGATGTCTCTGAGCGTCAGAGAGCTCCCTCCCCCTTTTTAAATGACATCATGCTTAGGAACAGGAAGCTCATATATGCCCAGAGGAGCCGTTGTCCATAATGACCAGACCTTATAGCACTTGATAGATACACTGTACAGTAAAACCTCGATTTAATGGACTAATTCGGGCGAGGGGGTGTCCGTTAAAGACAAAAGTCCGTTATTTAATAATAATAAAAAAAGAGCTGTCGGAGCAGCAGCCCCCCCCCCCCCCCCCCCCGAATTAGTCCGTTATATGGAGGATTTACTGTAGCACGGGAGCCGGGAGCCGGGAGTCAGCCCGCCTGCCCAGGGCCCCGCTGCTGGGACTCAGGCAGGAGCCGAGAACCGGCAGCCCGCCTGCTGCCGGGACCCGGGCGGAAGCCGAGACCCAGCAGCCAGCCCGCCCGGGTCCCGGCTGCTGGGACTCGGGCGGGAGCCGGGAGCCGGCAGCGAGCCCGCAGGCGGGAGCCGGGAGCACCCAGCCCGCCCGCAGGTGGTACCGGACACCCAGCCAGCCCGCCCGCAAGCGGGAGCCGGGAGCCAGCCCCCGAAAAATGGATTTCAGATGCATCGGAAATTTTGTCCGTTGCATCCGAAGTCCGTTAAATCAGGGTCCGTTAAATCGGTGTTTTACTGTATTGTATATTTCTTCACTCATCCTTGAAATGCGGCTGCCTCTGGGGTGGAACATGGCGACAGCACAAGACTGTAGATTATGAAAGAAAGCAAACAATTTTGAGGGGATTTAAGTCAGTAGACCGTACTGATTACCCAGGTTGGAATTCAGCCCCAGCCCCAGGGTTACTGGCTGCAAAACGTGTGGTGGAAATTTTTAATGACCATACGGGGCCAGGACAACAGCTTTCCGTCTCATCCCAAAGATGGCCTCTCCAGCAGCACAGCGCCCTCCATGTCGTGCCAGGGCATTGGCTTAGCACTGAGTCAGAGGGAAGAACTGAGTCACGCACCTGGCAGAAAAATTTCTAGCAAACGTTTTCCAAGGGAAAATGGGCTTTCTGACAAAAAGGAAATTACCACAGAAAGCATCCAGCTTTAGGGTGACCAGGCAGCAAGTGTAAAAAATTGGGACGGGGTGGGGGGTAATAGGAGCCTATCTAAGAAAAAGCCCCCAAAATCAGGACTGTCCCTATAAAATCAGGTCATCTGGTGACCCTATCCAGTTTTGTCCTACATTTTTAGGTTTTTGACCAAAACTCTAAGATTTCCAAAGTAAAATGTTATTTTTCTCCATTTTTTTTTTCCAGAAAACATCTCATCTCTAGGGAATCACCTACTGCACCCCAAATACCATCCCCTGGGCTCTCCTGGAAGTCCGCCAGCCAAGGCTTGACCTGGCCCCAGGGAAGATAATAGAAGAGTCCATCATGGGGCAAACTCTGTCCACCAGAACTCAGAAAGGGTGTTGAAAGCCTTTAAAATATTCCCCAGGAAAGACTAGCTGGCAGGGGACAGAGCAAGAGAGGGGTAACGATGCTTTGCTGAATCTCTGTGGTGGTATTTAGGAAGTAAATGCCACTTTGCTAACTAGCAATGGCAGAGCTTCGTTAACAAGGAAGCTAGATTATCTTAGTGCTCATGCCAGGTCTTCACCAGGGTAACTCCACCGACTGCAGTGAAGTTACTGCTGATTGACAGGAAGTAGGGGTTGAGCTTGTGTGTTTACATGGACTATGTGGGCTGATTCTTTTCTCCCCTGCTATACATCAGGAGTTACGCCACGGAGGTTAGTGGAGGTACATCAATCAGACGTCGGTATGAGATCCGAATCGGGCCCGGTGTGACTTTACCTTCAGGACGTAGATTGGGCGGCCCTCGTAACTGTTCCCGATCTGAATTTTGCTGACCAGGTTTGGGTTTTCAGCAACCAATAAGTCCATGAAGTCGTAGATCTGGTGTATAAAGAGGACGCCGGAGTTAGGTCTAAATGGCTGATTGGCGTACACCTGTGTCGTCCCCACTCTCCCTTTGCTTCAGATAACCCCCTGGGACTATTTTCTAGTTTGGCACCAGTGCTTTCTGATCCATGACATGATGTAGGGCTTGGGGACGGGCTAATTGATCCTTTACCAAACTTCAAACACAAACATTTGCCATGTGTATGTAGCAGCCCAGGACGGGGCCGGCTCTACCTTTTCTGCTGCCCCCAAGGGGCAGCGGCAGCGGCATTCCAGGCACTGCCAGATTGGTTGGCCGGACCCACGGCTTCGGCGGCACGCCTGCAGCAGATCCAGCTGTCCCATGGCTTCGGTGGACCTGCAACAGGCGTGCCGCCGAATCCGCGGGTCCGGGCGGCGGTCCTGCTGCAGTCATGCCGCTGAATCCGCGGGAGGGGCTGCCCGTCAGTGGTCAGAATGCCTCCCCCATGTCATTGGCCGCCCCAGGCACGCACTGGTGCCCAGGAGGAACCTTTCTAACTAAACTGTTTGCTGAACTCTTTGAATGGGGACTTTCATTTGTCTTCCTTGTGTTGCCCAGCCGCTGTTGTGTATCCGACTGCAGAACTCACCAGAAAGTCTCAGACGATGTGGACCAGTGGCTAGCTTTTCTTTTTGTTTTGGCATAGACAATGCAAAGAATTGTGGGGGGGAAATTAGAGTCCAGAGTGAGCCTGCACCCCATAGTCTTCATAGTGATATTATCATGATAGGATTATGGCATAATTATGATGCGTTTTATGCAAGATGGGTCATGTGAGATGTCACTAAAAAGATATGATTTGCTGATTATGATTAGTCTATTCCTATGCATGTATCATTTTCGTATCTGAATTTATGAATAGTGACAATGTATCTGTTTTTCAAATGTAGTTACAGCTGGGTAATGCCCACTAGATAAGATGCTTTCAGATAGCTGGTTGGGAAGGGCCAATTCAGGCAATGAGCTATTAGGGAAAACAATAGATCTTAGGAGAAGCTTATCTCCTACCTGACAATGCTACAGACAGCCTGTAAGTAATGGCTTCTATGACTCTACAGGGACATGTGACCAGGTCACATGATGCTGGACTCCATTTTGGGTTGTCAGTAGTTTTCCACAGACTGGTCTGGGAACCAGCTTTGGAACAAAGGGTTCCTGCCATAGGCAAAAGCTATATAGGCAGGGAGTGACAACATCTGTTGTTCTTCACTCCCCACCCAAGAAGACTCCTGGAAACACCTGAGGAGCAAAGACTGAACTGGGGGAAGTTCTGGACCCAGGCTAAAGGGATTTCTAGCCTGTGAATGAAACATTTGGGGATTCCAAGCTGTAAAGCAAGTGCACCTTGTCTTGTAAGAATCTGCAGCCTGCTTGTATCATCTCTTAGGGTGAGAATCTGCTATTCATATCCAGTTTAGGTTAGGTTGCGTTTTTTGTTTATTTGCTAGGTAATCTGCTTGGATCTGTTTGCCATCCCTTACAATCACTTAAAATCTATCTTTTGTAGTTAATAAACTTGGTTTTGTTTTAATCTAAACCAGTGAGCTTTGACTGGAGTGCCTGTGGAAAATCTCTGCTTGGTTACCACAAGTGTGCGTTGTTCTCTTCAGATCGAGGGAGAGGCGGACTGGGTGCTAAATCCATATACTGGCCAGATTTGACCAGGGCAGGATGGTACTGCTCTGGGGTCCCGGGCTGGGAAGCTGGTGGTTAGGGAGCCTGTGTGTAACTGCATCTGGGTGTGTCCCTACCGGTGTGAATGCTGGTGAAAGTGCAAGCTTGGAGGGCTTTGCAGCTTGTCACAGCAGCACAGTGTGAGAGGAAGCCCAGGCTGGGTGGGTCAGGGGGTTCAGTGGTACCCCAGTTCCAGGTGGAACCCCAGGGGAAACCAATCACCAGCCAGTTTGGAGTCTTTAAAATCAGCCTCCAAAGTGTCCCAGCACTGCCACAGGGCAGAGAGAGCAATTCCAAAGTGCATCTTTGCCACAATGCAAAGTGTGTGCCCACCCATGGGCTTTGCTTTGTGTGGCAGCCCAAAATAGAGAGGGTACTTGTGGCCTATTCATTGGTGAAAGCCTGTCTCATAGTCTCCTAACTTAGCCTTCCACAAATGCGCCTCTTGGACCCTGGTGGGTCACGTGTCAATGGGTGAGCGCCGGCCGTTACCTCATCCAGAGTGTGGTAAGAAGCGTAGTTAAAAGTCTCCACAGACCGGGACATAAAATCCTGACGCATCATCTGAGTCTGTTCCTCATCCACCAGTGACTGGAAGAGGCAGGGAGAAGAGTCTGTTAGGAAGGACTAGTCAGGCAAAGGCATCATCGAGAACCAGCAGGCTTTGGAGAAGAAAGTGCATTGATTATACCGAGGAGAACGTGCCTTTCATTTCCGTGTGCCTGCTTCATCCTGTAAATGGCTGAGCTTTGACTATGAGTTACAATTAATGGGCCAAACCGTTTCTCAGTGTCTATTCAGTCTGATTCTTTGCTCCCAGGATCTGATCTTCCAATGAGCATTTGTCCTGAGAGTAGAGTTTCAACGGAATGAGCTCTCAGGTTGGCCTGGGAAATTTCAATTAGGCTCAGTTGAATTTATCTCTTGACCTAACTCACTTGTTGTTTTCCTGATTCACCACCAGGCCACCAGTTCATTAAAAACGATGGGCCAAAACCTTCTCCCAGTTATCTCAGTTACACACTTGTGCAATGCTACTGCCTTCTGTGGAATTGAAAGCCTGGATCCAACAGAGAGGGCAGACCTCGGCTTTGTATCCTCAAACACAAAGGAGCTGAGCTGGTTTAACTTAAGAGGAGACTTTGACCCGTCAGTTATCCAGATAACTCACTGGGTCACAGTGAGTTTCATGCAATATCTCTGGTTTCCTGATCCACCCTTCTCTACAGAGCATCTAGTCCTCTGCACATCCAGCACTCACCTGTAGATCGTCTATCAGGATGGAATAACTAATGCCATTGGACTCTAGGAAGATTTTGACGGCTTGAAGGCTGGCAAAGGGAACTCGTACATCTATAGGAACGTCTTGGCCTCCAGGTCCCAGCCAGAAATCCAGCTGGCAAAGAAGATAAAAACATAAGACCAGCCATACTGAGTCAGACCAAAGGTCCATCCAGCCCAGTATCCTGTCTTCCGACAGTGGCCAATACCAGGTGCCCCAGAGGGAATGAACAAAATAGGGAATCATCAAGTTATCCATCCCCTGTCACCCATTCCCAGCTTCTGGCAAACAGAGCTAGGGACACCCTCCCTGCCCATCCCGGCTAATAGCCATTGATGGACCTATCCTCCAGGAATTGATCTAGTTCTTTTTTCAACAAAGACAAAACAAATAACAACGATCAGCGGTGTTAGAAATATTTGGACCCGTCAGTCAGCCCGGGCGCTTTTCAGTGCACTGCAGGGATGTTTAGCTACATGGAATCAGGAGATGCTTCCCCAGTGTAATTCAATGAGGGGCAATTCCTGAAGTCCCTATTTAGTGAAGGACCTAATAGTTGTGTAAGGGTTTTAGCTCTGGACAGGCAGGGGAAGGAATCGGTTCACTCTTGAGGGGAGATGGAGCTGTCCTAAGGGCTGAGCGAACTTAATAGTTGCCTCCAGAGATGGAGAGAGGTATTAAGAGGTGAATGGTAAATATAATTCCTAAGTGAGGGACATGTGCATTAGCAAACTTCAGCCATTTATCTACAGAGGTCTCAGACACAGCTGATCTGCGCCTTTCCATTACCTGCAGCTCTTCCAGCTCCTCCAGCTCCTTCACCTTCTCCACACTGGCTTCATTGGCAGCGAAGATACGGAGCACCTGGTTCCTGTGCAGACAGAGAGGAGTTACTGGGGATCGTGGAGGAGAGTGTGAAGGAAGTGAGTCTGGACCAAGCAATGGAACGCCAAGGGGTTCACACACCCATTCGGTTGGGATGTTAGAATGTGGTCTATGCGATGGGCATCATTAGGCATCCTGCTATTCAGCTCTCAGGTGTGGCTTCCCAGCCTCAGATCACAAAGCACTTTACAAAGGCTAGGCAGGTAAGTGCCATTGCGCCTATTTTACAGGCAGGGACGTTGGTCAGAAGAGGACTTGCCCTGGGTCAGACAGGAATTCAGTGGTCAAGCCAGGACTAGCACCCAGGTAGCTTGATTCTCAGCCCTGTACCTTATCATATGGACCATATAGTAGCATAAGTCATTCATTGAGTGCCATGGGTGTGCTTGGGACTGGCCAAGCTACAGAAGGAAATAGAGTCCTGCCCCAGGCAGGAACAAACGCTAGCAGTTAGACCCTACTGCCGGTAACTCCACAGGCAATAGAGTCATAGCGTTAAAGGCGAGGCAGGACCAGCTCATCTGGTTTGGGCTCTTAATAGACCTCCACCACTCAGCACCAGCAAACTCAACTACACTGGGACTTTACACAGGAGTAGTCTCACAAGCAAGCCCACTGTTGTCTGGTTGGGCTGAAAAGGGCCAGTTTCCCCTCGACCACACCAGCAAGAGTTACACACTCACGTCACAAGCCCACGTTCCTACGGAAACCAAGAACACCCGGAGTTATAATTAATGACAACACAGGTTATGGAAGGTCGGGACACCTCAAGTTTCCTGGCTTAAGCCAACCCTTAATTATTAAGGCATGTCTACACAGCCCGCATTAGCAAGCTTCCTGGCTGGGTCACCAAACTAGGGCTCGCACGATCACTCTCAAAACACAACAGCCGTGCGAACCATGTTTTTAGTGGTGACTCTGGTTGGGTCTCGGAAGGCGAGGCCAGGTTCCACCTCAAGCTGTAGCATCTCCACAGCTATTTGTAGAGCAGAAGCGTGAGCCCCACAAGCCCAAGTCTGTCCCCTCAGCTGCCATGGGCTGTGTAGACCCAGCTCTAGAGACCAGGATGAAACCCGGGGTGCAAGGAGCAGCTTGCCCCACGTCTGCGACTGTGGGGTGCCTACACCTTCCTTTGGAGCATCTGCCACTGTCAGGGATGGGACCCTGGATTGAATGGACCTTGGGTCAGAACTGGTCTGGTCCCTCATCCGGTCCCAGGATTAGACCGCACGCCTGATGACAGGACATTCAGCCAGACGCATGACACCCCGTGAATGGGGACCATGTCCCAGGGGGAGCCCAGAGACTCCTTCTGAACTCAGTGCTTTGCCTATCCATATGGGCGATGGCCCAAGGGATGTTATAGGGGCCTGACCCAGCATGGAGTTCCTCTAATTTTTCCCATATGTGTGCGGAATGATTTTTGTTATGTGCCCCAATATGGAGGTGATGTGTGACATAACAGAATTCATGTGGCGGGGGTGGAACCGAGAGGTTCGGAGAATGGGAGGGGGCTCAGGGCTGGGGCAGAGGGTTGAGCTATGGGTGGAGGGGTGAGGGCTGAGGGCTCCAGATGGGGGTGCGGGCTCTGGGTGGGGCCGGGGATGAGGGGCTAAGGGTGCGGCAGAGGGTTGGAGGGGTGAGGGCTCTGGCTGGGGATGCGGCCCTTGTGCCAAGAAGTCTAATGGCATTTTGGGCTGTATAAGTAGGGGCATTGCCAGCAGATTGAGGGATGTGATTGTTCCCCTCTATTCGGCATCTATTCCAGAGGCCTCATCTGGAGTACTGTGTCCAGTTTTGGGGCACACACTACAAGAAGGACGTGGAAAAATTGGAAAGAGTCCAGAGGAGGGCAACAAAAATGATTAGGGGCCTGGAGAACATGACTTATAAGGAGAGGCTGAGAAAACTGGGATTGTTTAGTCTGCAGAAGAGAAGAATGAGGAGGAATTTGATAGCTGCTTTCAACTACCTGAAAGGGGTTCTAAAGAGGATGGAGATTGGCTGTTCTCAGTGGTAGCAGATGACAAAACTAGGAGTAATGGTCTCAAGTTGCAGTGAAGGAGATTTAGATTGGATATTAGGAAGAACTTTTTCACTAGGAGGGTGGTCAAGCATTGGAATGGGTTACCTACAAAGGTGGTGGAATCTCCTTCCTTAGAGGTTTTTAAGGTCAGGCTTGACAAAGCCCTGGCTGGGATGATTTAGTTATGGATTGGTCCTGCTTTAAGCAGGGGGTTGGACTAGATACCTCCTGAAGTCCCTTGCAAACCTGATATTCTATGATTGTATGATATATTGCAGTTCTCAAACTTTTGTACTGGTGACGCCTTTTACATACCAAGCCTCTGAGTGCGACCCAACCCTTATAAATGAAAAACACTTTTTAATACAGTATATTTAACACCATTATAAATGCTGGAGGCAACGCAGGGTTTGGGGTGGAGGCTGACAGGAGGTGTCCTCCTTATCAATTATTGGGCATGGACCACATCTACCCTGACTAAATTAGCCTTTGACATTGGTTCTCCACTTGTAAGCTAACTCCCTTCTCTTCATGGGCCCATATAGATCAATGCCTGTTGTGACGGGTTGGGATCACAGAAACCCCTTAGGAGCTGCCACCTGAAGTACCAAGGCTACTCCTGCCTCAGTTTTCCTGCCCCAACAGCTTAGGACAGTGATGGCAAACCTTTTTGAGCCCGAGTGCCCAAACTGCAAACCAAAACGACTTGTTTTTTTCAAAGTGCCAACACTGCAATTAAACCTGAATAACGAGGTTTTAGTTTAGAAAAAACAATTTGTACAGTTTTTCAAACTAATTAACAGCTTTTGTTTAAAAAGAAAAACACAAAAACACTCCCCCCCCCCCCTTGCATTGCCTCGCCTCCTGCCTCGGCCCCGGGCTCCGGACGTCCTTTCACTTCCCCCCCCCCCCCCTGCATTGCCTTGCCTCCTGCCTCCTGCCTCGGCCCCGCCTCCGCTCTCCTTCCCAGGCTCCGGACATCCTTTCACACACACCCCCCCTGCCTTGCCTTGCCTTGCCTCGCCTCCTGCCTCCTGCCTCCTGCCTCGGCCCCGCCTCCGCTCTCCTTCCCGGGCTCCGGCCGTCCTTTCACCCCCCCCCTCCCCCCCGCCTTGCCTTGCCTCCTGCCTCGGCCCCGCCTCCGCTCTCCTTCCCGGGCTCCGGCCGTCCTTTCACCCCCCCCCCCCCCGCCTTGCCTTGCCTTGCCTTGCCTCCTGCCTCGGCCCCACCTCCGCTCTCCTTCCCGGGCTCCGGCCGTCCTTTCACCCCCACCCCCCGCATTGCCTTGCCTCGCCTCCTGCCTCCTGCCTCGGCCCCGCCTCCGCTCTCCTTCCCGGGCTCCGGACGTCCTTTCACACACACACACACACACCCCCGCATTGCCTTGCCTCGCCTCCTGCCTCCTGCCTCGGCCCCACCTCCGCTCTCCTTCCCGGGCTCCGGCCGTCCTTTCACTTCCCCCCCCCCCCCCCCTTGCATTGCCTTGCCTTGCCTTGCCTCGCCTCCTGCCTCGGCCCCGCCTCCGCTCTCCTTCTTGCCTTGCCTCCTGCCTCGGCCCCACCTCCGCTCTCCTTCCCGGGCTCCGGCCGTCCTTTCACTTCCTCCTCCACCCCCCGCTCGCCTCTTACTGACCCCGCCCCTCTGCTCCGGCGTTTTGACGGCGTGCCCACAGAGACGGCTTGGCGTGCCGGCAGCGGCACGCGTGCCACGGGTTCGCCATCACTGGCTTAGGACCTCAGTACCCTGCCCGGTCTGAGTCACGTCCCCTAACAGCTGTGGGCCTTCCTGGAAACAGGCAGGAGGTATTCTTACCTCTGGCACTCAGATGCTCAACTCCCAACGGGGTCAAACCCTGAATAAAATTTGTTTTCCCCTGTATAAAGCTTATACAGGGCAAACTCATAGATTGTTCGCCCTCTATAACAATGATAGAGAGATATGCACGGCTGTTTGCCCCCCAGGTACCAACACGTACTCCAGGTTAATTAATAAGTAAAAAGTGATTTTAATAAAGACAGGAAATAGGATTTAAGTGGTTCCAAGTAGTAACAGACAGAATAAAGTGAATTACCACACAAAATAAACAGAACACACAAATCTAACACTATTACAGCAAAAAGCCTCACCCTCCGTGAATTCCTTCTTTCAGGCTAAACTCCCTGTTAGCCTGGGTCCAGCAATCACTCCCCCATCCTTCCCCCCCCCCCCCCCCCCCCGCAGTCACAGTCCTCTGTTCCAGTTTCTTCCAGGTATCCTTGGGGGGTGGAGGGCTGTTGCTTGAGCCAGCTGAGAACAAAATGGAGAGGTCTCTCCCAGGTTTATATAGACTTCTCCCTGTGTTTGGAGAGCCCCTCCTCCTTCTTATCCAGAGTCCACCTGGACTCTCAGGGAACATGGACAAAGTAGCAGGTTTGAACCAGACTCCACTCACCACCAGTCTGGCCACATTCCTGAGGAGACTCGGGTGTGGACGGGTGTCTACAAAGTTCATTGTTTGCTTGATTGGTTCTCAATTGGGCTTAACTGAGAATAGTTTTTCTCAGAGAGCTGTTCAGCTGCTTTCCAAAGTCCACATACAACCAACCAAGCACATAGTCAATATTCATAACTCTGAATACAACACAGACACATACATACAAATAGGATGAACAAATCCAGTGGATCATCACCTTCACAGAGATATAACTTTTTAGCAAAACCATATTCCAGTAACATCATACATATATTTACAGGCACACCCCCCCATAAAGCCTTATGGGGTACACTGTCACACCTGTATCTGTAATTTTCACTCCATGCATCTAAAGAAGTGGGGTTTTTTACCCCTGAAAGCTTATGCCCAAATAAATCTGTTAGTCTTTAAGGTGCCCCCAGACTCCTCGTTGTTTTTGTGGATACAGACTAACATGGCTACTCCCTGACACTTGCAGCCCTTATGGGAGCTTTGCCCAAGTAAGAGGCCCAGGAGTGGGCGGGTGACTAATAGCATGGACGTTAGCGCGAGTAAGGGCAGCCGGAGGTAGCCCACTGATGTCCTAGTGCAGAGCATGTTGCCTCTGCTGCAGATGGTCCCTTCAGCAGCATTTGGAGGGGGGGGCTCCTGCCCCCCCCCCCAAGTTTATTACACCCTAGTGTGCTCCCAGGTGGAGCTGTCCTGAGTGTAGAATGTGAGTTCTCAGAAGAGATGAGCTGCTCCCAGTTTGTGCCCCTGGGGCAAGCAGGCAGCATTTCCTTTACAAACACAGTCAGGGTGATTGAGATAAGAAAGGGCTGGGGATAGTTGGTAGATGAGCCTGTAAAACAGGAATTGCTCTGCAGGGGAGAAGGTGTTGATGGGACACAGAAGGAATAGAGCCAAGCCCTCTGAGCCAAGTGTACCTTCCGAAAAGAGGGAGATTTGAGGGGGGGGGTGTGAAAAGAAGAGGGCCAAACCCCACGGAAGGGATAGTGATGGTCCAGACACGTTCCCTCTTTACTTAGGGGGCCCCATCACCAAAGTGCTCAAGCACCTCACAATGTCTAACCTGTTTCTCCTCACAGCCCCACTGAGGCAGAGCAGGGATGTTCTCCCCATTGTCCAGGTGGGGCACTGAGCCACAGAGAGACCAACAGCCAGATTTTCAAGACTGAGAACAGTCTAGATCCATCCTCTTTGGAACCCCCTTTAGATAGTTGAAGGCTGCTATCAAATCCCCCTCGTTCTTCTCTTCTGCGGACTAAACAAGCCCATGTCTATATCTAAAGACACCGAGTAGGTGTCTATCGGCACTTATCAGCCTACAGCGGTCAGCAACCTGTCAGAAGTGGTGGGCCGAGTCTTCATTTATTCACTCTCATTTAAGGTTTCGCGCGCCAGTCATAGATTTTAACATTTCTAGAAGATCTCTTTCTATGTCTATAACATAGAACGAAACTATTATTGTATGTAAAGTAAATAAGGTTTTTAAAATGTATAAGAAACTTCATTTAAAATTAAATTAAAATGAAAAGCCCCCTGGACGGGTGGCCAGGACCCGGGCAGTGTGAGTGCCACTGAAAATCAGCTCACGTGCTGCCTTTGGCACACATGCCATAGGTTGCCTACTCCTGTCCCAGTAGCATGTAGCCTAGGGGAATAAAGTGGTGAACTGAGACTCAGGAATCTTGTGTTCTAGTCCTGGCTCTGGGCTGCTGTTTAATCTGGAGCAATTCCCTGTGCTTCACTGACCCAGTTAGTAACATGGGGATCAGATTATCCCCATGTTACTAATTTCCTTTATAAAGCCCTTTGATGGTGAAAGGTGCCGCGCTCGGTGGGGCTATTGTTTTCTGGTTCTGTACTTGTAACATCTTCCATGCAAGCCGGTTCCCGGGACAGACCGCTCGTCTCATTTCATTCTTATGTCGCAGCCATTCCCTGGGATGAGGATCTACTGAAAGTGCCAGTTGCTCTCAGTATGATCTAGTTCATTCATTAGTATCTGTAGTAAAGGGTCTGTGCCAGGCGTTTACAAGACACCCGTCACCCCAGTATTGGGTGCTTGGACTGAAGCTAACAGACACCCTCCTGCAATATCCCCCCTCAGCGCTACTCAGTACAGCTGCAGTTCATAGATGTGGATCTTAGCCCACGAAAGCTCATGATCCCTAAAATCTGTTAGTCTATAAGGTGCTACAAGACTCTTTGTCGCTTTTGCAGATCCAGACTAACATGGCTACACCTCTGATACTCGTTCATAGAATGACAGCAAAGTGGGGTGGGGAGGGCCCTCATGAAGACATCTAGTCCAACACACCTGCACTGAGGCAGAATCAGACACCCCCAGACCATCCCGCAGTGGCTGGAGCGCTGTGGGTTGCTTCTTCATAACAGCTACTCACAAGGTTAAACTGGATTCCCTTTGTAGTCAAAAACTTGACTTTTCTCCTCACCTACCATCCCTTCTTCTCCAGCTGCCTCCTGAACTCCCCCTAGGGAGTTCACATGCACATTGCAGATAGTCACCCCTGCTCTAAGAATGAGGAGTCCTTGTGGCACCTTAGAGACTAACCAATTTATTTGGGCACAAGCTTCAGGGCTGGCGACAGAAATTTGGGGGCCCCCTACTTTGATAGTTTGCCCCCCCCCAAACCCAGCCGACAGTGGCTGCCCCCTCCTCCCCAGCCCAGCCGGCGCTCCCCTCCCCCCAGCCCAGCCGACAGCGGATGGGGGCCCCCCCAGCCCAGCCGGGCCCCCCCCCAGCCCAGCCGGCGCTCCCCCCCCCGGGCAGCGAGAGCGGCGTGAGCCGCCCTTCCCCCCCCCCCAGCGCTGCCGCCGCCGGCCAGGCTCGCTTGTCGGGGGAGAGCCGCGCCGCCTCCCCGCCCCTTCCCCGCTCTCCAGGTCCGGCGACAAGGGGGGACACAACGGGTACAGCGGTGTACCGGGGCCCCCCTAAAGTCGGGAGGCCCGGTACAGCTGTACCCATAGTACCCCCCTGTCACCGGCCCTGACAAGCTTTCATGAGCTAAAACCCACTTCATCAGATGCATGGAGTGGAACATACAGGAAGAAAGATACATGGAGTGGAACATACAGGAAGAAAGATACATGGAGTGGAACATACAGGTAGGAAGATAGACATATATACAGAGAACATGAAAAGATGGGGGTTACCATATCAACTCTAAGAGGCTAATCAATTAAGGTGAGCTATTATCAGCAGGAGAGAGAAATTGTCACCGCAAAAGTTTTTTTTTCTCCTGCTGATAATAGCTCACCTTAATTGATTAGCCTCTTAGAGTTGGTATGGTAACCCCCATCTTTTCATGTTCTCTCTGTGTGTATATATGTATGTGTGTGTGTGTATGTATATGTATATATATAATATAATCTTCTTACTGTATGTTCCACTCTGCATCTGCTGATGTGAGTTCTAGCCCACGAAAGCTTATGCCCAAATAAATAGTTCAATCTCTAAGGTGCCACAAGGACTCCTCATTCTTTTTGCGGATACAGACTAACATGGCTACCCCTCTGAAACCTGTCCCCCCTGCTCCGCTGCATTAGTATCTGATCCATTGTTCACGTTCCGCAGCTTGGATTACAAGCAGCATATTTGCTGCTAATAGACGCAAATCTCCTTCCAGTTGCGGCTCACCGTGCGGCTGGGAGCGGGTGGGGTGGGGCGTGAAACCCCAAGACCTGACACTCCCCCTTTAACTAACTTCTCTGTCACACCAACTTGCAAGGCCACACGGTAACTTCAAACCCATCCAAGGAGGAAGATCCTGGCAGGTTAAACATCCATCTACCTACCCGACAAAGGTCTCCCTGCTGAAGACAGCAGCCAAGAGAGCAGCAAACACCAACAGCCCCTTCATTTTCAGCTGCGCAGGATGCACACTGAGAGACGGAGGCATTTTAAATACTGCCCCTGCCCAGACTGGCTCCGGCTGTAACCTTGTGCCACAACTCATCTCTCAGGATGTGTCAGCACAGCCCTGCCTCCCCAGCCGGCCTCTTTCCCATGGCTCAGCGCCCTGCCCTGTGTGGAAAGCGCCGACACCCTCTGTTCCCACCTGATTGATGCCGAGGGAATGTGCCACCTGGAAAAGTGGCAATGTTTGTCATTGCTGGGGTGGGCCTCAGCGCGATAGGATGGAAGGACAGACTCACCTCCCGTGCCCCTTGCTTCGCCATCCCAGCACTTGCTTGTGTAACACTGACAGATTCCGGTCCTCAGAGGCAGGATCGAACTGGGGACCTCTAGAGCAGTGGGTCTCAAACTTTTTGTATTGGTAACCCCTTTCTGACGCCAGGCCTCTCAGCATGACCTCCCTTAGGGGTTGGGCTCGGGGGGTTGCTGGCAGCTCCCCGGGGCAGGGGCTGGGGCCAGGCTGGGGTGTGTGTGCCTATAGCCCCACTGGAGCAGGGGCAGAGCTGGGGTGTGTGTGCCTATAGCCCCCCAAGGCAGGTGTCGGGCTGGGGGGGTGCTGGCAGCCCCCCAGGGTAGGTGCCGGGCTGGGGGGGTGCTGGCAGCCCCCCAAGGCAGGGGCCAGACGCGAGGGGGCGCCACCAGCAGCCTGCCTCTACTGCATGAGCTAAAAGCCATCTAGCTCTTAACTAAGGCTGTAGAGCAGACTCCTTTAATTCTCTCAAAGTGGGCTCAGTGCCACTAGATGGGACAGAACACCACACCCAGAAGGTGTTTCGGTTACACTTGCAGCATGCAAGGGACGAAGTCCGTCTGCCCCCCCATACCTGCACCATGCCAGCGCGGAGGCACAGGGTGGTCAGACAATTGGGCGGGCGGAGGGGGCCGTGTGTGGAAGGCGTTAGTCGGAGTAGCGGGTGGAGGTTCCCTGTTAAACTGGAGGAGGGGAAGCACCATGAAGGGGGAGTCAACAGGATTTCCCCTGGGAAAGAGGTGGCTGAACCACGTAATGTTCTGGTTTTGTGTATGTCGTGTTATTTTACTCTCTACTTGCTGGCTTCACAGAGCAGCTCAGAGACTTACTACTGCTACCAGCTAAAGGAGCGCTCCGTTAGTTCCAGTAGCTGACTTACTAGGGACTCAGCAAAGCTCAGCTAGGTGTCATGGGCCCCACACTGTTAGAGTTATAGGAGATCCGCTTTTTGGTCATTGCTGTATACTGATGAGTGAGAAGTCCTCGGTGGCCAGAGATCTGCCGCACAAGTATGGGCCAGACCTGGCCCTGCTTAGCTTAGTGACGTGGCTCTAGGGTGCTGAAATGGCATTTTATTTGCAGCAGGTGCCGTGATCCTGAAAACGCCTTCAGATGGGATCCAGCCACTATCACCAAGGCTGGCCCCAGGTGTTTTGTTCCCCAATGCAGAAAACGTTTTTGGCATCGCCCAAACAGCTGAGGAAAAAAAACCCCACCCCAGTTTGGTGCTCCCCATCCCCTAGAAACTGACAGCGCAACAGGCCAGATTGACTCCCCTGAGGCCGGCCCGATTGTATCAATCTCTGGCCACATGCAGACAGGCCCAGCTAATTGCCTCTGTGTGGCATTCAGTACCAGAAAATGCAGCCTTCAGCTTCAAACAGTAGTAACTCAGCCAGCTCTGATATTGCGTTTCTCCCAGCAGAGGGCAGCAGCTCACTCTCTCACACACACACACACACACACACACACACACACACACACACACACACACACACACACACACACACACACACACACACACACACACACACACACACACACACACACACACCGTTGCAACTTGTATGTGTACCCAGACACAGCCCATCTACACACACACACAACCCATTGCAATTTGCATGTACACACACACACACAGCCCGTTGCAACTTGTATGTGTACCCAGACACAGCCCATCTACACACACACACAACCCATTGCAATTTGCATGTACACACACACACACACACACACACACACACACACACACAGAGGCTATGTTGCATGTTCATTCTCTCCAGTCTTTTTCTTTGACTTCTTTACTCTCTGAGTGGAGGAGGCCAGTGCTGTTGGAGTCAAAAAATCAGCCTCACATTTGGGGAACACCTGATCTCTAGCACACCTACCTCCGGAGTGTTATTATCAGAGTTCAGCCAGGGATGCTTCCATGGCATTATTCCAGAATTATGCCAGTGTAAATCAAATTAGAACTTGGCCAATTCCTATTATTGTCATTTTATTTTATTTTTTTATCGGCTGAGTAATTTAGCCAGGTGATTGCTCCAGCACGGGTAACGTTTCCCCATGTTTCCAGTGCCCTTGTGAAAAAAATGAGCCAGAACTGAGTTTATTGAGGCTGGTGGACACAGACTGACCCTAGGGTTCCCGCCGGCTCACTAATTCCCAGCTTTAATAACATCCTGTGCTTTCTACTGTCACCACATGAGGTCTCCCTCAGTCCTGGCCTGGTCTCAGCTGTTATGGAAGTAGGGTTGCCAACTGTCTAATCACACAAATCCACAGGTACCACGCCTGCAGCTCCCTTTAGCCGCAGTTGCCGGCCAATGGGAGCTGCGGAGTCGGTGCTCGGGGTGCGGGCAGCGTGTGGAAACCCCCTACCTCCCTAGGGGCCGCAGGGACATGTCAGCTGTTTCTGAGAGCGGTACAGGGCCAGGGTAGGCAGGGAACCTGCCTTAGCCCCGCTGCGCTGCCGGAGTTTTAGCACCTTAAATTTTCCAGTTTGGCTTCAGTAGCCTCTGGGAGATAAACTCTGATTCCGGGAGACCCCCCGGTGATTCCGGGAGACGCACTCTGGGATGGTGACTCACAAAGAGACCTGGACAAGGGCTAGTCCTTGTCGGTAATAGGAGCTTCCTAATAGAAAAAAAAAGTGTGTAACTATCTCTTGCAAGGCTGAATCCTTTATTTAATGTGATGCTGACCCCCATGTGTTGGTTTAACCCCCAGCCCTCTGCCGCTGTTGTTCATGATGTGTTAGATTAATAGGGATTGTCCCGGACGTGCTCCATGATCTTCCTGAGAGCCAGCCATGTTTCTTCAGCTGTGGGGATGATCTGGCTTGCTGGCAGGATGAAGCCGTAGCGGCCGGTGTCTCGCAGCTCGAAGGTGTAGGAATACTTGACCCCGTTGTCGTAGCTCCAGTCGATAGTGGTGCCGTCAGCGCGGTCTGGAAAAAACAGAACCCAGGACATAGAGTTGGAACCAAGACTGACATGTGACCAAAGCGGGAACACGCAGGCTCTGCTTATGGAAAGTGTAACGGGATTGTGAGAAATCATTGCTAAGAGCGCTCTGAGCCTGCCGTGGTGTGGTGCAAAGCTTTGCCTCCATCTGCTCACAAGAGACATCACAGGCCTTGCACAAGTATCCGCTTCCTTGCGGGTTGCAGGTCTTGGTCTTGTTCTCAGGTCCCCCTGAATATGGGCAATCTACAAACATTCAGTCCCAGTGTGAACAGCAAGCCACATGCCTTGGAACTGCCCTGGTTCATCCCCCGTCAGTGCAGTGCTTTGCAATTGGAAGTCACCCAGCTGCACATGGTCCCAGCAAGAATCCTGATCCCTGGTGCTTCCATAGTCCCAGAATTCACGGGTACAACCACAGTTAAGGCACGTGCTGTGGGCAGACCGTTGACACTAGTTCCATCCGAATAGTACTGCTGGGAACCACGCATCACTAGTTCTTTGGTGAGGGAAAGTGAAGAAGAACATGGGTCTTCTTCTGCCCAGCCCTGCCTGAATGACAAACCACTTACAGATGGTGTCGATCGTGCTCCCATAGGTGTATTTCGTGCCATGTAAGGCAGCTAAGGCACCCACTGCTTCGCTGGCTAGATCATTCTGCAAACAAGAGAATAAGGTGAGAGGCTGGGAGGTTCTTCACTACTTCCCTCCCTTCATGGAAAAGCAGCATTCACACTCACTTAGTGAATGGGAATAGTCTATTTAAATCCTGGGATGGGGGGGGGGGCGGAGCGCACCAAAACAATGAAAAGCCCCGCACCCCAGATGAGGGCGGGGCCACAGAACCCAGAATTGGACGGCCAAGGGGGACAAAACATGAACCAACAGGGATGGGGGTGCAGGGACACTGAGCAGAGAACCCCGGACAATGTCCACTGCTCCCAGAAGCAGTCCAAGGGGTCAGTGGATGCCACCCAGAGGAAATCTAGTCCTGAAGACCAAAGTCCTCTCTCTGTCTTTAGAAGAGGTGCATCGTGGACAGCTTTTCCCACCCTGCCCTGTCCAAGTGGTTCAGACCCAGCTCCGCAAAGGTATTTAGGTTCCTAATTTTATAGACTCATAGAAGAGCAGGGTTGGTAGGGACCTCAGGAGGTTCTAGTCCAACCCCCTGCTCAAAGCAGGACCAATCCCCAACTAAAATTCCATTAAATTAGGAGTTTAAAACCTTTGTGGATCTGAGCCTGCGTGCTGAGCTGGGGGGGGGAGCACCCCTCTGGCAGAGGGGTAAGCTCAGCCTCCAGGCCCGTTTGTCCTGTTGCCAAGCTGAGGAGCGTGCAGCCAGGCGGGTGCTTTGGAGGACAGGGATTCCTGTCCATCAGGAAGAGGCTGAGAGTGCCAGCCCGTTTCAGAATCAACGTCCAGGTGACCACGAGCTTCACTCACACCCAGGCTCCAGCTTTGGAGCTAGGCCCGATGGGTCTGTCTGCAGGGCAGCCGGGAGATGCACTTCCCAGCTTGGGTAGACATACGAGTGCTAACTTTGCTGGGGCCTCGCACCCTAAACATAGCAGCATGACCGTGGCGGCATAGGCCAGCCCCGGAGTAGATACCTAGGATCTCAGACAGGGCTGTACTTGGGCAGCCGTCTGCCGGGCCACACTGGTATTTTACCACGCTAGCTCAATCAAAGTTAGACCACACTATCAACCCCCGCTGGGAATTATACCTCCCACCTGCAGTGTAGCTGTACCTTGTATCCATCTAATCCCCGGTGCCACCAGTCCCTAGCACACAGCTGTTCTAGCCCTCTCATGAGAGCTGCGCTCACCAGTTCCTGGTGGTCAGGGGCAGGCTCCGTCTTGTAGCCATAGGGGAACAACAGCATCTGGGAATAACTGTGGATGGAGAGCAAGGCTTTTATGTTGCCATGGCTCCGGACGAAGTCCACAATGGATTTCACTTCGCTCTCAGAGTGAGGGTAGGGTCCGTGGTATGTTTCTGCACAGGGATTGCTACTGGAACCAGGGCCTGTGATGGAAGACGTGGTGGCAAATGAAAAGACAGCAGATGTGTGAACAATGGGCATTTGCAGGGGTCCGTAAAACATTCGTTTTTTTAAAGGAGGAAAAAACGCCCAACGTAATCGAAGATAATTTCCTCAGTAATAAACGGCACAAGTCTCAGGTTTCTAATTGATATTTGCAAACACTCCAGAATCTCTTTCACTTCCTTAGACAGTGGTCCAGCATTTTAAAGAAACCATGCAGTGATGATTCACGTCTACGGTAACTCCAATAAACTCCCTTCATAAAACAGTAATTAATAAGATTATGTGAGTCCTCCAACATAAAGCACTATTGCATTAGTCACCCGCAGTGGTAGAATTGTGTTGTTGTATGTAGTACTAAGGTAGTGATCTAGGTAACTCATACACTAGTACGTGGCTTTAAGAACACATTGATCAGAGAATCCATATTCTAGGGTTGCCAGGTGTCTGGTTTTCTACCGGAAGGTTTGGTC
This sequence comes from Sternotherus odoratus, assembly GCA_032164245.1. NCBI lineage: Eukaryota > Metazoa > Chordata > Testudines > Kinosternidae > Sternotherus > Sternotherus odoratus. The sequence goes on along the minus strand of JAVMKO010000001.1, from coordinate 5,222,042 downwards.
GAAAGGGGACCTGTGGAGTGTCCGGTCAGTACTGCTGACCAGACCCCCAAAATCCGGTTACCCCAGTAACCCGCCTCCACCGCCGGGAGGGCGGGAAGAGAACCTGCTACTGGAGGAGCTCAGCCAATGGAGAGAAGCTTAATCTGAAGAACTGGCTCTCGGCTCCAGCGGAGGGATAGGCACCGGTGCCAGGATCCTGACAGGACCCAGGAGTGGATTGACACCCCCCTCCACTCCTCTGTACCCCAGCCGGGCGGGCAGGCTCCTTGTCGGCTCCTCTCAGCCAGGCCGGCAGGTGGCTGGTGAGTCCCGGGGAAGTGGGGAGCCAGGGAGCGACGAGGGAAGGAGGCAGGGAGTGACCGGAAGGGCCCGCAGTGTCCCGGGTTGAAAAACTGGAGAGTTGGAAACCCTAATGATCAGAGGCGCCATCTTTATGAGTTGCTGGGGGGTGCTCAACCCCTTCTCTGCCCCAGGCCCTGCCCCCACTCCACCCCTTCCTCCAAACCCCCACCCTGCCTCTTCCCACCCCTGCTCTGCCCCAGGCCCTGCCCCCACTCCACCCCTTCCCCCAAACCCCCACCCTGCCTCTTCCCACCCCCACTCCACCCCTTCCCCCAAGCCCTAACCCCGCCCCGCCTCTTCCCACCCCATTCTTCCCCTGAGTACACCCCACCCTCACTCCTCCCCCTCCCACCTCCTGCATGCTGCTGAACAGCTGATCTGCAGTGGATGGGTGGCACTGGGAGGGATGGGGAGGAGCTGATTGGTGGGGCCCATTGACAGGCAGGAGATGCTTGAAGGGGAGGGGGAGAAGCTGATCAGGGGGGGGCTGCCATTGGGAGCTGAGCGCCCACTATTTTTTTCCCATGGGCGCGTACCCACAGAGTTGGCACCTATGCTAATAACGACTTCCTGTCGGACAGGAAGCTGAGCAGCTGATTCCATTCCCTGAACAGAGCAGAACTTACTACTCCATTGTAACAGAGAATAACACATACCTATTTCATGTCTTTAATAGGAGTCCTGTGAGCTCTACTGATAATCCCAGAGCAGGGGACTGGACTAGATGACCTTTCGAGGTCCCTTTCAGTCCTATGATTCTCTGACTCTATGTGCTCACGGTAAAAAGACAGACCTTAGGGATTAAGAACTATCTGACGTGCCCCTGGCCATCCTGTACCTCCGAAGCCTGCATCCCAGTTCCTGTTGGGGTCCACGCCACGGCAGGAAGATCCGGCATTGATGGACCGGGTCTTGCGCCACATGCGATTCTAAGAGCAAGCACAAGGGGGACCGTGTGGTTTGATTCATGGAAAGATGGGAACCGTTGGGTCCCAAGTCATTTGCATCTTTGCTCAGATACTACACAACGGAAGCAGAAGGGTGCAAAGTTTGCCAGTTAAATCAATGTGATGCAGTTTGGCCTGTAACGTCGTTACCTCACTTTGGGGCACGAGCCGGTACGCCTCAGAGAGGCGGCAGACAGAGCTCTTTCTGGAGCAGCCCCAAGTGTTTTTGACCTGACATCCCAAATGAACCTGGGATCACCCTTGTTTAAAACAGGGATGGCAAAGTGTAGCCCCCAGGCCTAATCTAGCTCTCTCACTCTTCTACACAGCCCACGTTCAGACTTCATCTGAATAGGCGGAAGCCACAGAGAAGGCCTGATGGGGTGGGAAGGAGATACACAGGGCCTGCCGGTGGGTCGTTGGCTCAGCACAGCACCACAGAGAGGCCCATCCTGCCCCAAAAAACCATGATGCCCCAAGAAGGGCCTGAGATGGTGACACCTGAAGGCAGCCCGTCATGAACTCATCATGCAGCTGAGGAACTCTTCTTCCCTCTTTTTCCTCCTTCCCCCAGAGGTACTTACTGTGCTGTGTGTATAAGCAAACCCGTCGGGATTGGTGACTATCTCCAAGAAGATGTCGACAGTGTCCAGGATGGCCGTCAGCGAAGTGTCCTTGCCATATTCAGTGGCTATCTGCATGGAGAGAAGGTCTGAATTACCCCGAATTCCCATTTCTCACACGGTGAGGTCCTAACAACTAACCGGAGCGGATCTATTAAGGGTAACAGTACAAACAGTGAGATTATATGAGATTAGGCATAACATTAGGAGAATAGCAGAACCATTGTCTGTAACTGTTGTCTGGAAGATGAAGCCAGACATAAGAACGGCCGGACTGGGTCAGACCAAAGGTCCTTCTCGCCCAGTCTCCTGTCTACCAACAGTGGCCAATGCCAGGTGCCCCAGAGGGAATGAACAGACAAGGGAATCATCAAGTGATCCATCCCCTGTCGCTCATTCTGAGCTTCAGACAAATTGACATTAGAAATTAGTCACACATTTTTAACAGTGATGGGGACTAGCCATTGGGACAAGCTACCAAGGAACGTGGTGGATTCCCCATCTCTTGATATCTTCAGATCAAGATCGGTTTCCTTAGTGGAAGAGATGATTTATCTAAACTCAAGTTATGCTTTAGTCCAGCACAAGCTTTTGGACTCAATACAGGGGCAACTTGGTGCAATTTAACAGCCTGTGGTGTACAGGAGGCCAGGTGAGATGATCTAATGGTCTCTTCTGGCATTATTCTCTGTTAATCTCTGAATTAGCTGGTGGGTCTCAGTCTACAAAGATCCACATTGCCATATCACCAGCGGGTGCTAATTTACCCATTTGTCCACCATCTCAGCAAAGAGATGAAGTGGGATATGGAGAGTGAACGAGATTGCAGTTCAGTTGTGTCCTCTCATCCCTATAGATTGGTCCCATACAGCTCTGTAATTGTGAAGAGTTTATGAATCTACTTTGTTCTCACTGACCCTGCCATCTCTCCGCTCATTGGGCATTAGATATACTTAGTATTACTAGTACACATAATCCCACTGAGTATAAATAATCCTGCCGCAGAGCCAGAGGGCTGTTCTAGGCGACCTCTTGAGGTCCCTTCAGCCCTATATGTCTACTATCTTATGATTACCTTGTTGGCAGTCCACACTCCTGTCGCCTGGGTGATCCACTCTCGAGAGTGAATGCCGGTATCAATCCAGATTGCAGGGCGGTTAACTCCTCCTGTACTGAACTGCAGGAGAAGGCAGCAAACAGAACGTGCCTATATTAACCGCAGTCTAGGCATCGGCTAGTACATGCACATGTGCATATGTGTTACTTACGGAGCCAGGCGTTTGCTCTGATAGTGTAAATGCCTATAATTTGATATCTGGCTGGTGAGATTTTCTGGAACCAGGTATCAGAGAATCCCCCCCTCTCTGGATTGTTGGTGCAGTATCTTCTGAGCTTGACTGGATTCATCTCTCGGTAAAAGTCAGCTGTAAATTTTGTAACTCTCCCCTAGTCTCTTGATGATTATTAAACCTAGAGATTCTTTTATCGATTCAGGATCTTAAATCACATCTGGCATTGAGCACTTTGGTTTTAAGAAAAAATGCTTCAGCAGCCCATTATGTCTCTCTGATGCTCCTCATTATATACCATCCATTGCTGCTCTCCCTTACCCTATTAAAGATCTATCCTGTGGACAGACTGCTCCAGAATCTCTGTAACATTAACTCTCTGCCTTTGCTAGAAATTCTTAAACTGTGCTAGTGAGAGATTTGAGTGAGGGGAAGGATGGATCAATAATGTACCATCCACTGTGTGGTAAGAATACGTTTTCCTACAGCTATTGGTCCCAATTCAGCAAAACACTAAAGTACATGCTTAACTTTAAGCATGTGTGTAGGGTCTGTTGGTTCCCATGGGGCTACTTGTTCTGAGGTGCTTTGTTGTCATATTAAATGATTAACATTACGTGCACTCCCTACCTTTAGCACATAAAGAGGTCGCTTTTCGTAGCTCTGCCCAATCTGAATTTTGCTAACCAGGGCTGGATTTTCAGCTACAAGAGTGTCCATCCAGCTGTAGATCTAAAAGGAAGAGTTGTCAGTGCATGCACGTTAAACTGGCCTTGTGTGTTTCTGTGACAGAATACACCCCTTCATTCACACTTTACACACCACTGCAATAATCTGTGTATCAGGTATGCCTTCTAAGATACCATTAGAAAACTCATAATTTGCTGGCCAGTACTATCCTGATAAAATATGGGTGGCAACATTGTATGTGAAGTTTTAAGATTTCCCTGTATGATGTTCAAAACTCACGAAGCATCAAACTGGTCAAACAGGCCTGTCTTGACCAAAGGAGTGTATGTTTGTCTTAATTTGCATTGTGGCAGGGTGCTGGCCAGGAGTGACTGAGCCAGCCCTGCTGCCCCTTTAAGAGAGCAAAAGCCTCTGCTAGCAGCTTCCCTAAGCTAGGGAAGCTGATTACCTAGCAGAGTGCAGCCCTGGGCTAATTAGGGCCAAGTGAGTTGCACCTGGTAGCCTCCCCAGGGGATATAAAAGCCTGGCAGGGAGGAAGCCCAGTGTGGTGGAAGGGTAGACGGGGACGGGGACGGGGACGGGGACGGGGACGGGGACGGGGACGGGGACGGGGACGGAGAGGAAGAGGAAGAGGAAGAGGAAGAGGAAGAGGAAGTAGAGCGGGGAGGAAGGTAGCTGAGGCTAGGTGCCTGTTAGAGCTAACCATTCCTGAGGCCAGCCCAGCTAAACCAGAGCTAACTTGTATAATGCTGTAAATAGGTGGTGGGGGGTTGCACTTGAATAAAAGGACACTGGTGAAGCCACAAAGGACTCTCCTGCCTATTTTTGAAGTGGGCGACAAATGGATCTCCTACAGCATTTAAACAGTAAACAGAATCCTCAAGCAGGAAGGATAAACAAAGGAAGAACAAACAAGCTGGGGGAAAACAGCAGGGAACATCCTTCCACACAGACTCATTGTCTCCTAGTTCCCAGCTAAAATTGTTTTTCAAGTACAGGACTGAAACTATAAAAGGAGGGACAAACACCCTAAGACACCCCTCCCCACCCCTGCCCATCACATCCTCTGCCCTTGAGAAGATGAAAGGAAAAAGCCTTTGGACTTTGGGGTGGGGGCCCTGACCTGAAGAGTTTGGATAGTAACCATGCTGGAAGCAGGTGGTGAGAATTTTTGCTTGACTCTAATATAGTTTATTAAGTTAGGCACTAGCTAGTGTTTTATCTTTATTTTTCTTGTAACCATTTCTCACTGTTACGCCTCATTACCTGTACTCAGTTAAAATCTATCCCTTTGTAGTTAACAAACCTGTTTTACTGTTTTATCTAATCCAATAGGTTTAAGATGAAGTGTCTGGGTAACTCTATTTAAGACAATACACTGGTATACTGTGCCCTGCTTAAAGGAATAATGGGCTTAAAATATTTCTACTGCCCAGCAGAGGGTTGAGCAATACAGGATGTACATTTATGGGAAAAGATCTGGGACTGGGGGTGTTTGGGGGTCATCCTGCAGTATAACCTAGGCTGGTGAGAGCCAGAGTGTGGCTGGCAGGATGCAGATACACATAGACACTCCGGGTGTGACTTGCATGTTGGAAGGCTGTTTGTGAGCAGCCCAGGTGAGCTCTACTTCAGCAAGGCATTGTAAGGCATGCAAGGCTTCAGGGCAGGGGTGACACAGCCCCCCCACTGGATCGAATTGTACCCCGGTATGTCAGTTTTCATTCTTTGTTCTCAGGGGTTCTCAGCTCACGTGTGGTGAGCAGCAGGTACCTACAGCTATTGAGACCCTGGTCTTTTACACATCAAGGGTCTTCCACTAGACTGGATTTGCTTTGCCTCTTATACCCGGATGCCAGAAGTCCCCCCTACACAATTGTATTAATTCCCCTGGGTCCTCCCACACAGCAACATGGGAGCCAGTTTGAAGGATTCTGGGAGGCCCCTGTGGACCACTGTCTGAGAACATCTGATCTCACACAAGGTTCCACCATCCACCAGAAAGCTGGTGCTCTGATTACACCTGAACATTGAGTCCATAGATGAGGTGAAATTGGTCTCTCAGCAGAGAAGGAGAACAAGTAGCTAGATACAAAGGCAGAGAGAAATGATGGTTGGGTCTCCTGTCTGGGAGTTTTGCTTTTAGTCTGGGGAGAAGGGACCTATAAGAAGAGGATCTCTTCACTGTAACCCTCTCTGAGAGGATTCCCAACAAAATTCTCTGCTAAATGCCTACAGCAGGATGCTGTATTTATAGACACAGAACCGGCCACAATACGGCCTGACCATCCGACCACGTTGCCCGAAGGAAATGAAGAGAACACACTGCAAAGGAAAGTACCTCTTCAATGGTGTGGTAGGAGGAGAAGGTGAAGCTGTTGCTGCTTCTCTCGAACGTCCTGGACATCATCATGGCCTCTCTTTCCTCATCCAGTAATTCCTTCAAAAAGAAAAAGCCATCCACGTACAGAGAAGAGGGGAACATTTGTATGTTTTTCCACATGGAACGTAACATGGCCATTTATATACGGACACCGGTGGGAACTGAACCTAACCCTTTCAGTATTAGAGGCACAAGCCCCTAGCAGATAAGCTCAGGGATCACCTCCTTCAGGCCTCTCTAGTGAGCTGTTATAGTCAGTGAGGTCAACCACTAGTGGGCGCTGTCACAGGCACTAAACTAGGACGCTGATATACATAGATAGGCTTAAAACATTCCATTTAAAACTCAGTGTTCAACTGCCCTTCAGATCAGCTCTCCGCTCTGCAAAAAAGTGTTAGAGAATTTAATGCTCATGAACAGTGCTGGAGAATGAAGAACTCCACATATCAACGAGCAAGAACAGCAAGGGCAGCAGGTTCCCTCCCAGTGTCCTAGGGGTGTACTCTAGACCCCGGAACTGGAGGGGCTAGTTTCAGGGATGAGATGGTAGCTGCATCTCATTCACGTCTTGTCCTTTTTGCTGAACATCTCCACCGCCAAAGGGGACACTTGATTCCAGTAGCAGCGATGTTTTTTTGTGATGCGGACACCTGTCTAGAAGGATGGGATTCTGTTTTTCCAACTCATAATTTTTCTTATTCTGTCTGTTTTTCCTCACCTAACTCACACCCACGTTCAGACCACATCCAGGGTAGTCATGTTACTTTCTTGTACATGGCCATATACACTGCAGGCATCTTTACCTGCACGTCGTCTACCAAGATTGCATATGGAATGGTGTTAGACTCCAGGAAGACTTTGACTGCTTGGAGGCTATGGAAGGGGACTCTCACGTCCACTGGGAGACCAGGCTGGGCAGGGCTAAGCCAATAGTCAATCTGATTTAGAAAAGAAAAAGCAAGGTTAGCTTCATCCAAGGCTCTGTATTGCTCTACCTAGAGCTCTCCAGACACTGTAGAATGATAGAAGTGAATTTTGTTAACACAGCCAGTGATGTTAGTTAATAATATTTTGAATTTATATAGTGCCTTTTATCCTTAAGGATCCAAAACAGTGTGTGTGTGTGAGGGGGGCAGCTGAAGTCATTCCTGTGTGTGTGTGTGTGCGTGTGTGTGTATACACACACACACAGAGGAATGACTTCAGCTGCCACTGAACTGCAGTCACCTCTAAGATGGAACGTGGCAGCCATTTAACAGAACACTGCTAGAGCTGGGTGAATTATTCATGGCAAATAATTTATTCATTTACTTTAGCCCTTTTTTTCTAATTGCAAATTCCTCATGAACAGATCAAGATTTTTGCAAATTTGTTCCTCATTCACTATTATTCCATGGATGTTTTATATAAACATATCTTACCCTATGAGTCACTTCTGGATCATCTGCAGTGAAGGTTGCTTTGAATAGTCACTGTGACATGAGTTGTTTTGAACAGACATACAGGCACTTGGTGTTGTTTTTTTCTCTGATTGGCTTTTTCTAACTCTTTGAATATGGTTTCCAGTGCAAATATTCATAGTTCTAAATTTCAAATCTGTTTTGTACGAATATTCTGTGACATTTGCTCACAAATTGCTGTTCCAGCCAGTAAACTTGTCTGCTAGAATCGTCTCAGGAAGCCAACTCGAAAAAGGGTCAACACAGAAGCAACAAATTGATTCTAAAATTCAAAATCATTTGTCCAGCTCTAGACACTGCAGGACAATTGAGGTTTTAAAGTGCAGAAGAATAAATAATATCTCAGTTAAGAGAGGGAATGCGAGATTGCTAAATTGAATTACCCAAATTTTAATGTTGGTAAAACACCAGTATTCGTTCCCCAGCTCTTGAGAAAAATGGAGATCACAAGTGGCCAGGTCTGTAAGACGGCACTTGCTACATCATGTTGCCTTTAATTGCATGCTCAGGCATTGGATCAGGACATTGATAATGGGGGCAAGGTTGCTGTCTACAGAATCACCAACTTCCTGCAGTGTTCTGGGTTTTCTAGGGATGCCTCTTATTCAAGTTGCTCGGACCCGCGCGACAGTAGAGAATCACAGCCCAAGGTGGTATGACTGTGACTCACGGTTACAGAGAGTGTCTACCTCCATTCTTACCTGCAGGTCTTCCAGCTCCCCTAGTTCCCTGAGTAACGCAATCTGCTCTTCGCTGCTGGCCCTGATGCGGAGAACCTGATCTCTGGTGAAGACAAAGCAACAAGAAGAGACAGAAGGTCTTTGAGAATGATGACAATGAGCCAGTGACAGATCAGACGGGCTAAGAGCAAAGATATCCGAGTGGGGTGCAGAAGTTTACAGTGGAATTTGATGGGGGGAGGTTTGGAGGCTTCGTCAGATGATGAGGAGTTAAGGCATGTACAGAAGTCTTAAAATGTTACAAGCAGATTAGAAGTCGGGCATGAGCACCAAGAGGGCTGTGACGGGAGAGAGAACAGTTGCTGGGGATCCCTGTTGTATTAATTTCGATGGAATAAATGGGTCAGAGGTGTTGAGAGAACCTCCTCACTGACCAATGTGAACAGTGTTAAACAAGATTTGGAGTTTGGTATATAGAGACCTCAGCCTGCTTATTCCTGGGCAGGCCCGCCCATTGCAATTCCAGGCCGTAGGGCCAGGGCGCTCCCTGGGAGGCCCAGGGTGGAAGTGACGAATTCATCACTTCCAGGACTGGCCGCCTTGGCCAATTACACTGGCCCGCAGGGCCCCCGAAAGCACAGGGGCCGGAGCGGGCTCATGCACCTAGGAGCCCTGCGGCCAGCTTGGGCGATTTAAAAGGGCTGCCGCTGCTGGTGCTGTGGTAGCAGCCAGGAGCCCCAGGCCCTTTTAAATCACCTAGGCCCTTGGGCAATTGCCCCCTTCCCCCCGCCATCAGTGGGCGTGTTACTGGGCAAACACATAATTAAAAATCCTTTTCACCTTGTAATAAAGACACAGAAAAGAAGGGGAAACAGTTAAAGCCGTGGAAATGTAAAGTTGTAAGTCAGGTTTTCATTTTAACAACATCCCTCCTTCCCTTCCCATGTAGCTGGAGAGAGTTTTTAGAAAGAAACCCCCCTGGTTTGACAGTCTCTTCGATGGTACCAGAGATGGTGATAACCGTCCTTTGGGGAAGGGAGAAGTTAGCTGAGATGGGCTGCCCTTGAGATATTGTTGCTCTTGTTAAAGTCAAGTCCCATTTCATCCCAAGTGGTGTTTGGGATTCAGTCAGTAGAGGTGGTGATGTCATCTAGGTCCTCTCTCTGGCCCCAGCTGGTCAGGACACCCCTCAGGATTAGGATGACGAAGGCCCAGGGTCCCAGAAGTGGCAGCCATGATGGTGAAACTTGCTCCAATAGCCAATTTTTCTCTCTAAGTCTTTCTTTAAGGCCCACAAAGGGCCTGGTGGGCAGAATAGCCCATCCCCCTCACTTTGCCCACCAAAGGCCTCGTTTCCAACACAACAATTTTGGTTCGCTGGTATCTGGTTCTACACTTTTCTTGTTTACCAGACAAGATCTTCACACAGTCCTTGAGTTATATCAGGAGTCTTGTTTGTTTGGACTGATTCAGTCTGTCTCCCTTCCATACCTTTTCCCATCAACATTCTTTGTTACCAGTTATTGTGACATCTTATGAACTTACATTCAGTTTTTACAGTCGAAATCACAATTTGGTAAATTTCTAAGTGATCACAACATACCCTCATGGCTAAGGACTGATACAGTTTGAATAAGCATTAAAATCCTTCCTTTTGTCATGAGTCTTTTCCAGAAAGTACCTAGCAGGCAGCTGAATTCTACTAGGACTCATGGAGAACAGGGTTAATCACAAACCAGCCGTCTTAACTTTACTTGCCTAAAATATTTCGGGAGTTATTTCAGATTATCTTTAAAGGGCAAGTAGAAAAAAACAGCCTGATTCAAAAGAGCCCAAAAGATCTCATGATGCACCGATGTCATGATAAATTAAACCATGTCTTCCTAATAATCTCCCAGGGGAAAGTGGTGGAAACGTCATTGTTCCCGATATTTAAAACTGGTCTTTGTGAAACACTGGAGATTATATTGAAGGGAACAATTATGCCTCCACAGCAGATGGACTAGATTATCTAAGGATATTTTCCATAGGTCTTTTTCATTTCTAATTTCTATTATCCTAAAAAAAGATACTAGTTCCAAATTGTTCTTATGGGATCTCAGTTCCAAATTAAATCAGAATGCCACAGCTAGGAGAAAGGTATTCTAGAAAGCACCTTGCCTAATCCAGCATTGCATGTACAAAACATATAACAAGAGCCTTTGAATATATACACTTTTCTTTACCTGAAAAAGCAAACCTAGGTATTGCCATCAAAAGGACCATTAGAAGGATCCTTCAGGTTTCAGAGACCATGGAGAAAGATCTTTACTTCTTCCATTTCCCAGAAGTCTCTATTCAATCCTTACTCAGACAACGCTCCCACTGAAGTCCTGAGGTAGGTCTGCCATATTTGGCCCAGAAAAATTAGAAGTGGAAAAGACCTAATCCTAATAGGTCATCTAATCTATTGCCTATTCCATCTGGGGCAACTGCAAAATTGTTCCCTACATTCAGAGTCAGAAACATTGCTTGATAATTCTCCTCCCAAAACCTTTTTCTAGCTCATAACTCTCAGAGGGACGTGTGGGGGAAGCTCATGTCATTGTCCTTCTTCAGTGCTGAGGAAAGCTGACCAATATACATCCCTGGAGATTTCCATTGTCTGTTTACTTCCAGGAAAAATACAGCACAAGCCAGGCGAGTGCAGACATCCATCCATCCTTCTGCCAGTGTGCTTCAGACAGGACCCGGAGGTTCCACTTCTAGGGGGAAAAGATAGTGGGTTCTCCATGGTGCTTTTTTGATGAGACCGACAGGGCAGTGTGGACACCTGCCCACTAGGAAATGGAGGGAGACCACAAAGACCACCAAGTAGTCATCAGGAAATAAATACTCCCTGCACGGGCTGGTTCACACATAGGGGTCAATGCTTCCAAGCTCATAACCAATCCTCTGAACCATCCAGTCCCCTAGGTTCCTCTCTACTCACCCCACAAAGAGCTTTTGGCTGCAGGCAGCAGCCAAAAGAGCACCAAAGACCAGAAGCCCCCTCATGATCAGCAATAAGAGCTTGTCGCTCAGCCCCACTACCTATATACTGTGGTTTTCCAGCTACACTTTCTCAAGGACCCTTCCTTTTGGGGGCTGTTATTCAGGTCTATCCTGAGCACCGAGGCAGAGATAATACTGCAAACAAATTAATCAAAACCATTTCCCAGGGACGGATGTGTTTGTTTGTTTGGGGAGGAAAAGAAAGCATGTGACTTGCACACCTGAGCCAACAAACACCCGCCTTAGATTCGGTGACAAGCTCTCCTAAAAGGAGCTTTGCATGATGCAACGGCTGCATGTTCTCTAACCACTAATCACCAGGGGGATTTTTGAGGTAGCACATCAGGGGATGGGCTGACCATGCACTCTTCCCCCTAACCCCCATCAGTAGGGGCAGGACTGCATGCCGAGTGCCACAGCTGGTGTTTCATGCCCAAGAACAGAAGTCTGGCGCCTTGAAACTGATGTGATAACAAATCCCTCGCCACCTAAGACGTCGCGGGTGTCATTGTGCTGCACACACACTGCAACAGCATCACACCCACCTAGAAGTTCATCATTGTCACTGTGGCCACTTGGACCTTCACGGCCAGGGCAGGGACAGAACTCACGTCAAGACTGTCCTGCCCCAAAAAGCTCAGTTGCTGCTACTCAAGCTACAGCAGGATCACTGTTGATAGTAGAAGGTTTGGGGGACACAGCTGAACCGTTTAGATTCCCAGAGCAGTGCTTCACACCGGCCGGTCTGTGGACTGAGATCTCCCTGACACAGTTTAGAAAGGCAGCAAGCCGGACTCTGGTCAGGGCTTAATTTGTAATGAAAGAGGTGCCGGGGCTCAAGCAATTGTTTAACATTCAGAACTGACACAGCAGGCCCAGAAGCGCCGGGGCTATGAACGGCCAAGTCTAGAGGGGCCAGCGCTGAATCCTGGCAAGCCCTGGCCCAAATTAAGCCCTGTCCCTGGTATCGAAAAGGATGAGAAACACTTCATAAGAGGGTGTTGGCGCGTGCGCACACACACACGCATGCACACACACACCAGCCCTTTGCCATATTTGTTCACAAGAGTTAGTTGGGAGGTTTAAAAGTGAAGTTCTGTTGTGAAAAGTGACAGTGTAAAAATGGCACCTTGTCACGTATACTATGCGGCACCTAAGAGCCATAGACATGACCAAAGATCTCACTGTGCTAGGGGCTGTACAAGCACAGAATACACAAGTGGGAGAGGGACTGATATACCTGAGACATTACTGACATTCACTGTGACTGTACAGATCATTGTTGCAAACAGGGTCCTATGGTTGTACCCGGTTTTGTACAGAGGAGGTCAAGTGGGGTGTCTATGACAAGGTTGTCATTTGCTGATTATGGTTACGCTGCGTGAATCATTGTTGTAGTTGAAGTTATGAATATTGGCTATGTACTTGTATCTCAATGTGTTTGATTCTAAGTAGCTTCAGTGAAATGTTTGGTCAGCTTCTTGAGAAAGGGCTATTCTCAGTAGGTGCCCAATCAAGAAACATTTAACTGACAATGAACTTTGGGAGACACCAAGCTACATCTGAGTTTTCCTGGGAACATTCAAACTAATATGTAAACAATGGAGTCGGCCTGAAAAAAGCTGAATCATTCATAGACAGTGTGACAGATCGCCTTCTCACCCCTTGTCAGGAACAGGCAGGAAACCCCTTTTTGCTCCAAACAGTGCCCTTTAATTTACAGTGCAGGACCCCACCACCAATATATACAGCTTAAAACAGCTCATTAATATCCAGCTCATTAATATCCAGCTCAACAGCTCATTAATACACAGCTCTATGGACTCGATGTAGTCCAGCTAACAGTGATACAAACACACACAGCTCTTGATAGCTCATACACAACACACAGCTCTTGATAGCTCATGCCACCACCACCACCACCACCCTGGGCTTCCTTCCTGGCAGCCTTATATCCCCCAGAGGAGGCTGCCAGGTGCAACTCATGCAATTGATTGCCCTGCAGGCCAGATGGCTAATTAGCCTTCCTGCGAGGGAGGTTTGCAGAGGGCTTTTTCTCCCTCTTAAAGGGGCGGCAGGCTGGGTCAAGCCCACCCTGCCACAACATGTGACTTGCCCAGGTGGCTACAGACTCCATCTTGTTGCTGTGACTTTGCACAGATGAACAAAGGGGTTTCCGCCCACAAGAAAGAGAATATAAAAGGATCTGGAAGTCCCTCCATTTTGTCCTCAGCTGGCTCAAGAGATGGTCTCTCCACCCCAAAGAGATGCCTGAAAGAAACTGGAACAAAGGACAGTAACTACGGGGGTGCGAGTGATTGCTGGACCCAGACTAGGAAGGAGTCTAGTCTGTGAAAGAAGCTTATTGGAACATCTCTGAGGGTGAGATTAACCTACATTCAGTTTCATACTGTTAAGGCTTAGACTTGTGTGTTTTGTTTTATTTTTCTTGGTAACTTACTTTGTTCTGTCTGTTATTACTTGGAACTACTTAAATCCTACTTTTTATATTTAATAAAATCTATTTTGTTTATTAATTAATCCACAGTAAGTAATTAATGCATGGGGAGAAACCAGCTGTGCATATCTCTGTCAGTGTTCTAGAGGGTGGACAATTTATGAGTTTACCCTGTGTGAGCTTTATATGGGGTAAAATGGATTTATTTGGGGTTTGGACCCCATTGGGAACTGGGTATCTAGATACTGGAGACAGGAACACTTTTAAAGCTATTTTCAGCTAAGTGTGTAGCTTTGGGGTGTGTGGTTCAGACCCTTGGTCTGTGTTGGAGAAGACTAGCATGTCTGGCTCGAGCAGACAGGGTTCTGGAGACCCAAACTGGCAGAGAAAAAAGGGGTCAGAGGTAGTCTCCGCAAATCAGGTGGCCGTCCCTAGGGGGTCTCTGTGACCCAACCTGTCACAACACCTTAAGAACACAACCAGGCTTGAAGATTGCAGGACTAGCCAAGCAGAGAGATGAGCCTAATGTAGCCACAGCTTGATGGGCAAAAAAATCTTTACCAGTCCAGTAGTGAATCCCTTTATCTATCGATCTGTCTATCTGATGTGCCACCCCATTCATTTCCAGGTTCTGGTCTTATGTCCCTAAAGTCTGAATAAATAGTACATTCTTCCACAGAATATGAATTTGTCTTCCAGTCCAACACGGGAAGAGAGTGAGTAACCCACCAGCTGCTGGGAATGCTGGAGGACACACAGATAAGCCTGTTGTGTTGATTGACAAATTGTTACACTAAAGGAAGAAAACCCTAATCTCTGGCCCTTATGTGGCTTGGATCCATGACCATGAGCTGCCCTCATGTTGCGCTGAAGCCAGGAGAAATCAGTTTGCTGAATAATTAAATAGGGCCACCAACAAGCAGCTGCTCCAAATGAGTCTGAGGTGGGAGCAGAGCATGCAGTGTACCAGTCATGTGGCTGATTTATGCCCAAATAAATTTGTTAGTGTTTAAGGTGCCACAAGGACTCCTTGTTGTTTCTGCTGATACAGACTAACACGGCTGCCACTCTGAAACCTGTCCTATGGCCTAGTTATATAACTGGTGTCCGGGACAAAGTCAGCTCTGGTGAAAAGGGTTGTGACTCCACTGAAGTCACTGTGGTTGCACAAGTCAAGATTTGTTCCTACATTTTTTTTTTTGTTCTCCCATTTGAGTTGAAGGGACACTGTCCTGTAATAAACACATTTCCTTACCTGCACTGCTAGTAACACCCGAGACCAATAAAAGTGAACACATTTTTAAAAGCTGACTTACTTTGTATCATTTATGCTCTTCGTTTAGTTGTTACATTTCACTCAGAAATGATGGATACATTTCACTCAGACTCTCATGCACTAGCATAATGCTCCAGTGTAGACAGACACACTAAGACAATCAGCAAAGGGAAGACACTGGAGCTCCAACACAAAATGCACAAGCCCCCTGCCACTTCAGTTGAAAGAGTAATTCCTTTGGTGGTGAAGTAGGAAGCTCTTATTCTTGACGTATGTTAGCCACTAGTAGGATGAACTCACACTCACACTCACTCTCTCTCCAGTGTGTTGCACAGGAGTATATATTTATTTTAAAAGAAAACTATTTTCACTGGATTTTATTTTAATTGAAACATCTCTATTGGCCTTAGGTTTTGTAAAAGCTTGATTTAATATGATCTAAATGCTAAGTCGCATTTGGAGAATGTGGCATCTTATACCCAGGTCTCACCAGAGAGGATAAATTTAGGGCATAAGGCCATAAACTGAAGATTTCTCACTTGTCTTTCGATAGGATATAAATCCACCCTGCAACCACATGGAATAGTTAAAGGACTTTTGTGTGTTCCATAAGAGAGCAAATGTTAGCAGTATTGTCATGTCATATCCCTATAGAGGATATTTACATTCTGGCCTCTTGCAATTTTGGTTGGAGAAGCATTTGTTTTCCCACCTAAGTTGTTATGCAGTGTCTCTGGAGCTGATAAATGTGTGCATTGCTACAACCCCAAAACAGCTGCATTTCTTCTTCATAGGCAGTCAGTAAAGTCTCTTAGGGCCCATTTCTCCTAGGTAAGGGTTATAGAAATATAAGGGATGGTTATGCAAAAAGCTTTGGTTTAACTCTAAATACCTGTAAGCACATGAAGGGACCCACAAGTCTGGAAGCTTGTATAAATGTTTGTTTTTTTCAGTAGTGAGTATGGTGGTTTCTATGTACAAATCTGGGCTCTGTGGTGCATTCTGGGCCTTTTAAACTTCTGTAGAGATTCGGGGCTTTTTCTTTTCTTTGCTGCGTTTATTACCGTATTTTTCGCCCTATAAGACAAAAAAGTTGGTGCGTCTTATAGGGCGAATGTCTTATAGGGCAAAAAAAAAAAAAAAGCGCCTCGCTCTCCCGTCCCCGCCGCGCGGGCGGGCTGCCGAGGTTCCCCCCTCCTGCCGAGGTTCCCCCCTCCCCGCCGGACCAAAAAAAAAATGTGCGCCCCGGTTCCCCCCCTCCCCGCCGGACCAAAAAAAAAAAAGCGCCTCGCTCTCCCGTCCCCGCCGCGCGGGCGGGCTGCCGGGAGCGCTCCCGGCAGCCCACCCGCGGCGGGGAGGGGGGAACCGGGACGCTCCCGGCAGCCCGCCCGCGCGGCGGGGACGGGAGAGCGAGGCGCTTTTTTTTTTTTTTTTTTTTTTTTTTTTTTTTGGTCCGGATTTTTTATTAAAAAACGAGGCTGCGTCTTATAGGCCGGAGCGTCCTATAAGACGACAAATACGGTAGCTCAGAAGGCTGGGAGAGCTAGCACCATATTCCCCTCATGATAGACTCTAGGCTGTGCTTCTGGAAGGGTGTTGCTCAGGGAGAGGGTGTATATATACCACCTTTCTGCCCTCGAGACTAAGTTGTAAGTGAAAGCAAACATCTCTGCTTCTCTGACTTACAGCAGCTTCCCCAGGGCTGCCTATGGTCTGCACAGCAACCCAGAATCCCCAGTAGCACTCAGTGCTACAGCTACTCCCCCTTTCATCCCTGACACCATCCCCTTGTGCCCCTAACCTGCCCCCACCCTGGGGCTTATGAGGGGGAGTAGCATTGGGCAGCGTAGGTCAGCCATACACTGTGCCCTGTACACATACTCTGGTGTCCAGGGAATTCTTCCTCAGACCCGTGTGCCTTTGTATGGCCCCTACACACTGCCAGACTGTAAGAATGGCCATCACGCTCCACCTCAGATATAGCTGCATTTCAGTGATGGATAAGTGATATTACCCAGACCACATTTTCAAACCTGGGTGCCTAAAGTTAGGCCCCTAAATCTAAATGTAGGCCCCTGAATCCATTGTCATCAATTGTAAGTGCGCATCAGCCCTGAAAATCAGGCAGTATTGAGAACAGGGACCCCAAATGTAGAAGATGCTTTTGAAAATGTGGCCCTTCACCCTTCCGAGCCTCAGTTTCCCAAGGATAACATGGGTGTCGTGAGGCTTGATTAGCTGGTTGCAAAGAGCTTCCTAGATGTAAGAATAAGTGCTAATCCCTGCTGTCATTCAGTTCAAATATAAGGCCCTTGTCGGACCTGTCTGGGAGACTAGCCGCAGTGCTTGTTGCTGTCGCACAGAAGGGATACCAGCAGGAGTGATGGTGCCAGGGCTGCAGAATCGCAGTTCTGAATGCAAGTGAAGGAAGTTCGTTTTATTTTCATTGCAAAAGAAGAAACTTCGGGCAAACCTAAGAAGGGTCAGGTGAAAAGTCCAAACTGGATTGTTAACATGGATAGGGAGGTAGTTTAATACTGGTGCCGGGGATTTAGCAATTGCAGGACATGAGCTAAAAATTCAGATACTGGGGGTAACAGAGAGGCTTGGATTGAATTTATTTCACACAGAGACAGATTTCCTGGAACCCGGACCAGGATGCACATCCCATAGGACATATGTTTCCTCCTCTCCAAGACAAATAATTCCCATCTTCTCTGAACCCACAAGCAGCCTCCCGCCACAGTCCTGATTCCACATTGTCCTACCACATTCCTGTCTCCACCCCAGCACAGGTCTCCCTGCTGGTCTCTTCACCTAGCTGGTCCTTGGCCTGTATTTTTGCCTGCCTGGACACAATTACCAATAATTGTGTCAACTTTTCCACCCTATTCTGATGGAACCTTGGGGGAGGTTTCGCCTTCCTCTGCAGCATGGGGCACTTGCAGGTTTATACTAGTGACAATGGTGGATTCTCTGTAACTTGAAGCCTTTAAACCATGATTTGAGGACGTCAGTAACTGAGCCAGATGTTAGGAGTCTTTTATAGGAGTGGGTGAGTGAGGTTCTGTGCCCTGCAGGGGCGGATTAATTGCTCCTGGGGCCCTAAGCACAGCCAAGAAATGGGCCCCCCTTTCGACTCTCACCCCCATTCACAACCCAGCTTTTACTCGCAAAGTGACAAATATACGCAACAATGGGGGAAATGTGTTTTATTCACATTGTCGGATTTTTTAAATTATTGTTTGGATACCGCGAGGCTTTTATCGATGCGAGGGAAGTCTGGGGGAAAAAGTGTCATTGACGCAACATTGGGGGATTTTTTAAAATTCTCAATGTCGCATTTAAATAAAAAAATGATGAGCTTTATCTAGCCAGGCACAAGGGGCCCTGAGGCCCTGGACTTGGGCCCAAGACGTTATTTGAGACTTTTTTTAATTTAAGGCCGTGCAAACTTGTAATTTTGTAACCATTTTTTGTTGTTGCTTGGGGCCCTACGCAGGTGCTTTTATTGCTTATAGGTTAATGCACCAGTGCACATGCAGGAGGTCAGACAAGATGATCCCGAGGGTCCCTTCTGACCTTGAAGTTTATGAATCTGCTCTTGCTTTAATCACAGGCTGCTGCCTGTGTATCTTTCTGAAGAACCACAAAAGGGTCTGTTACGGAACATTGGCCTGGTCCTAACATTTTGACACCGTATAACGGGTGGGGAACCTTTTTTCCGCCAAGGGTCATTTTGACATTTATAATGTCATTCGCGGGCCACTCTTCTCCCCCCCCCCCCCAATGGGAGCTGAGACCCCAGCTGACAAGGGGCTAATGGGGGAAACCCCAAAGCAGTAGCAGGCAGAGTACTTAGCCCTGCACTGCTTTGGGGTTTCCCGCACTGGCCCCTTGCCAGCCAGGGTCCTGCCGCCTGCTTGACCCGCCCAGCCCAGCCTCCCCCCCCCCCCACCAAACCTCCTTCCCTCCCGCACCCACGCCTCGCCTGACCTGCCCAGCCCGGTCTCTTTTCCCCCCCCCCCCCATTGACCATCGGCTCCCTGCAGCTCCTCGTTTCGCCGCACGGCTGATGGTGGCCGCGCAGCACTTCCCAGCCCCATCGCGGAGCCGCCCCCGGCCGGCAGCCCGCGCAAAGCTTCCCGGCCCCTGCGCGGAGACGCCCCCGGCCGGTGGCAGCAACCCGCATGGCGCTTCCCAGCCCCTTCGCGGATCCGTCCCTGGCCGGCGGCCGCGGGCTGGACAAAATGATTTGGCGGGCCGTATAAGGCCCGCGGTCCGGAGGTTCCCCACCCCTGCCGTATAAGAATTCCAGAGATGGAAAAGCAAAGGCAGGTTCAAGAGATGTGCAGCAAGGAATCTTTACATACAGATGCATCTCACAGTAGTTTGTACATACACAGGGTTGTTCATCAGCTGAATATATTACCACATTAGTACAAAGCAGTCAGATTTGGGGTTTGTTTTCTAAATAACTGTTGACTTTGTCCTTTTTATACGGTTGACTTGCCTCCCCACTTCTATTACTGATTGTCTCGCACATGCTCCATGATCGTCAGCAGACCTAGCCAGGTCTCTTCTGCAGTAGGGATGATTTGACTGGCTGGCAGAAGGAAGCCATAGCGACCTGTGTCTCGCAACTCAAAGGCGAAGGAGTATTTGATGCCATAGTCATAGGACCAGTCAATGCTGCCTCCACTGGCTTGGTCTGAAAGAGAGAGAGAGAGATTCCACACCACAGTCCTGATTCCACATTGTCCTACCACATTCCTGTCTCCACCCCAGCACAGGTCTCCCTGCTGGTCTCTTCACCTAGCTGGTCATTGGCCTGTATTTTTGCCTGCCTGGACACAATTACCAATAATTGTGTCAACTTTTCCACCCTATTCTGATGGAACCTTGGGGGAGGTTTCGCCTTCCTCTGCAGCATGGGGCACTTGCAGGTTTATACTAGTGACAATGGTGGATTCTCTGTAACTTGAAGCCTTTAAACCATGATTTGAGGACGTCAGTAACTGAGCCAGATGTTAGGAGTCTTTTACACGCTGGGTGAGATGGAGACTGTATTTGTGGCTTGTGTCCTAGTGCACCAAGGCTGGCTAGTGGATGGAGTCCACTGGAGATTAGCATGCTTGGTACCTTTCAGGATCAGGTTCTCTAGGAGGAAGTAAAGGGTCTTATTAGGGCTGAGTGTGCACTACTTAGACTGCACTGAATTTCTGGGGGTGGGCCCCATAAAGGTAACACTGGTGTGGGTCAGACATTAGGTCAGCCTGGGGGTGTTGTGTCCTTGGGGGCAGCCGTTTTAGGAAGAAATCACTTGAGACACAGAGAGCTGTAAGCTTTAAAAGCAGCTGTTTATTTCCGCACACTGAACTAATCAAACCAGCCAAACTGGCTGGGCTATCCCCTAATAATCTAACTCGGCTACCATAGCAACAACAAGGTGCTATTACCACAACAACCAAATACACAATGTGGGGGGATCAGTTGGCAATTAGTGAGGGATCCCATTGACCCATCATTACCGGGACGGACCTTCTAGTGGGATAAAGTCCCCACCTTGAGGAGGGAGGAGTGGACCCTTCCCCCACTACAGCCCATCAAACGCAGAACTGGTCAATACTTACAGATAGTCGAGCAAATGGTCCCCACTTTATATGTTGTGCCATACAGTGAAGTCAGAGCACTGGCAGCTGCTTTCCCCACGGCGTCCTAGAGGGATCACGGAAGAGTCAGGTTGAACAACCTTGTTATCTCTAATCAGGATGAGGATGGCTAGCTAACTACAAAAGCAGTTTCTCCTCTTGCGGTGTTCACATCTCCAGGTCAGCTGCTAGCCGAGGACATCATCCTCCCTGATTAGCGATAACAAGCTAGTTCAGCCTGATTGAACTAACCTTGTTATCTCCTACCTGGTTCTTGCCTACTTATCTATACCTGCCTCTGGATACTGCCACTGCGGGCATACGACGAAGTGGATATTAGCCCACGAAAGCTTATGTTTCAATACTTTAGTTAGTCTTTAAGGTGCCACAGGACTCTTTGTCGCATCTGCAGATCCAGACTAACACGGCTACCTCTCTGATTCTTGCCATCTGAAGAGTGTGTATGTTAGAGACCTGTTCAAAGTAACCACCGGAAGTGAAACAATGAGGCAAGGAAGGATCAGATTTTAAAGATGGTGTATGGGAGCAGATTCTCATTTCGATCACCCTTGAGGAGCCACACTGATTTTCATGGAGTTGCTCCGGTACATGTGAGGGGAGAATTTAGCCCATGTTGATTGTTCTAAAAATGTCATTTTAATACTTGGCTAACACTCAAAATATGAAAGACAATTCATCAGGACAGAGAAAGGGTTAGGGGGTCAAGAAGCTGCTGTGTCTCACCAGCTCTTCGTAGTCAGCAGGCTTGGTGCACTTATACCCAAAGGGGAACAACAGAAGCTGAGAGTAGCTGTGAAGAGTGAGGAAGGCCTTGATCTTCCCATGGCTCTTGATAAAGTTTATGACATTTTTTACTTCCACTTCCGAGTTAGCACTGGGCCCATGGTAAGAATCCGAGCAGGGGTTGGTACTGGCTCCGGGGCCTGTTGGTGCAAGTGAGGATCAAAGGCAAATCAGTAAAACTAGAACTCATGGGAATTCAATGCAGATTCAATGCACAGATTCAATGCACAATGATGCAGTTGCCTAATACAGTGAAAACTCTAGCAACAGGTTTTCTCTCAGAGACAAGGCTTTACATGCTGAGAGATGATAGAAAAGTATGTAGAGACAGTGAAAATTAGAAGACATACTGTTATGATTGATAAATAACTCATGGCTTCCTTTGCTCCCTGGCAATCGATCAAGAAATTACTCTTTTGAAATATGACTACTATCAGCTTTTGCCATTTTATTTCTGACTCTCTTATGGTGTTGGCTTCTACATCCATTGGCCAGATTCTGATCTCAGTAACACCATTGTAAGGCTGGAGTAATTCCATTGGTTTCAGTAGAGTTACCCTGGATTTACACTAGTTTACTAGAGATCAGAATCTGATCCATTAACTTTTGAGTACATGTGAACTGATAGACTTTTTTCTCCAAGCTGGTGCGGAAATGTAAGTCAATAGTAACAGGGGGGAAATTGGAAATCATTGATCTTATCCATCTTATTTTATTAAAAAAAAATACAAATAGAATCCTTCCAGGCCTCCAGGTAAATAACGCATTTACCTGAATGTCTAGAGGCCAATAGTAGAGGAAGTCGGTGATTGATGTGACATCCTCAGCAGAGAGCATGCTGGATGTCACACTGATGAAGGAGACATTGATCCAAGCAGTGCTAGACTGTATTGAAAACTAAGCAAAAAATCCTTTGAACTAGTAAATGTGTTAGAAGCCCTGGTTAGCCTGACATACTCTAGGCATTCAGCCCTATAATGGTACAGATGTCTATATTTTGCATGTCACCTTTAAAAAGTCCTAGGTTAGCCCCCTGTGACTAGGTACATGGAAGGGAAACAGCTTCTCTAGTGACAACCATAGATGAAAACTCTGCTTCTACCTCCAAAGCCTGCATCCCAGTTCCTATTTGGATCAACTCCGACGCACTGGCTCCCAGAATTCTTAGAACGTGTCTTCCGCCACATACGATTCTGAAATAAAGAAACATAATTTCAAAAGGAGCAAAGCTTGATGATGTCGTTAAAGCTTCCAGTCAGAAATAGCTACCATTCATCTATAAGTGAAGATCAGACTAGATTATCACAATTGTCCCTTCTGAC
This sequence comes from Sternotherus odoratus, assembly GCA_032164245.1. Lineage (NCBI taxonomy): Eukaryota > Metazoa > Chordata > Testudines > Kinosternidae > Sternotherus > Sternotherus odoratus. The sequence continues at coordinate 5,199,084 of JAVMKO010000001.1, read as the reverse complement.
CTTGGAATCTATGACTCTATAAATGCAAGACAGAAGCCTAAAGTGACTTCTGCTAGATTGGCTAGGGGAGTTGACCAAGGGAAGCAATGGAAGCACTGGTGAATATCCAGGAGGGAACAGTGATGGATTAAATGACTCAGTGGGTCTCTTTGGTGACCCTACACTATTGTGATTTACCTTTGCAAGGCTAAATATATATCTGCTGGATGTGTTTTTTTTAAAACAAAACACTTTCCATTTTTTAATGACATGGCAAATCACTGCTCAGCTTCCAGAAGTGCCAGACTCGGTTCGGAAATGGGGATGTAATCACACTGTGGCTACTCACATTGGTATGAGTGAATGCATATCCATCAGGGTTTGTGACAACCAGCAGGAAAATGTCCATTCTGTTTAACAGGGAGGTGACAGATGGATTGCTCCCATACTCGGATGCAATCTAAGCAGAGACAAAATACATTCCAACATGCTTATTACAGTCAGTTCTTCCCCAGATGCCCATACTGTCGTAGTTACATACTGAGGTTGGGTTAAGCAGGATTGGGGTGTACAATACAGCTGCATTTCTCTGGTGGCGTCGTCATTTTCAGCAGAATTTATGCTCTCATTTTAAAATATTTTAATTTTTTAGCCCTTCTGTTGCCAAAGGATCTTTCCCAGTGTGACTTTCTCTTGGAGACGGCAGACTGACACAATAGCTCTGAGGGGTGTGAACCACCCTTATTCATTTCAATGGAATGTGAGCTCTGAAATTTGATGACAAATAAGAGACACCTTAAAAGTTATTGTCTTGTTGGTACGTCATCTATCGTATTGGTGTGACTGTCTCTAAACAATATGTAATTGTACAGATGTAGCGTAGCGGTGAAAGCACAGCATTGGAGTCAGAACTCCTGGATACTATTTTCAGCTCTGTCACCTGTGACACCTTGGGCAAGTCATTTAACCGAATCTGTGCCTCAGTTTCCCATTAGTTATGAGGCTAGTAAGACTGACCTACCGCAAAGAGGAGCTATGAGATTGAAATAAATTGCTGTCAAGCCATCTGAGATCTTTAGATAAAAAGTGCTACAGAAAAGTTAAGAATTATTTACTGCATAAAAATCAATATAACTGATTCTGGGTTATGTTAGATCATTATAGAATACTTGCCATGCTAATACTGTACCTAATTCTGGCTGGGTTACAGTCCTAGCTCAAAGTAGAAAGGAAATAAAAATTTATCTACAAAAGAACATCTAGGGCCTGATTATCTTCTGCCTTGCATGCTGTGTAATCATTTATTCCTGTGCAAAATAGCTGTAAAACACGGAGAAGTCAGAATGGCGAATCAAGCCCTTGATCTGTGTAAAATATACTGCAGATCTATGAATAAGCTGTTTTCTCACAGTAAGCATTGTTTTTTCTCTTAGAGGCAACAATGAATTAATGTCTCAGTGTAGTGATAGGAGTCAGTGAGTTGCTGGAAGTGCAGTGGAGACCTAAAACTGAATTACTGACATTCGCTGTTAAAGATCACCTATGACTTTTCACAAAAGTAGGGCTATGAAATTTGATATCCTGACCAAATTGCATTTTTCTGACCTAATATTCCCCATACAGTTTCAATTGTAGACAGCATTTTTCACTACCTGTTTCAAATTTCGGCGCAGTGTTAAATAGCTGCCATGTTCCACCCCAGAAGTGGGTGTATTTCATGGGTGGGTGAAGCAATCCCTATAAACCTTGGTTGGTAAAGTATATACAATAGACCAGTCTGGTATCTTTTCATGAAAGGTGCTGTATATAGCCAATGTATTCTTTTTTAAATGTTTTATCAATCAATAATAGTCAGTAGCCATCCCAGGAGAAAAGAAAGTCATCCACTCACCTTTTTGGCTGTCCACAGTGCAGTTGCCTGGGTGATCCATTCTCGGGAGTGGATACCAGCATCGAGCCAAATGGCAGGACGGTTGGTACCTCCAGTGCTGAACTGCAAAATGAAACATAAACTTTAAAAACCTACCCTAGCGCGAGTCCTCTCACTTCCTATCCCACTCTTTTTCCATCGGAAATGATTGAAGAGCAGTGGGTCGGAATGGAGTTACGTGGCATAAAACTGGTGGAATGGAGTGGAGAATCAGACCCCATGATGGGATATTTGCCTTAATGCTGCTGGTAATCTTGCCAGATTTACAAGTTCATTGACTTAACATTGTCATTTGCAGTTTTTGCTACAGCATCTGCTCCCAGTCCTCCTCTGTTTCTGACGAGCAAGCTGCTGTGTACTCACATAATAGCTTCACCAGCCCCATGTGGGCCCATTGTTCATATCTGTTGTTCAGGCAGCCAGGATCCTCCAAAAATTAAGGGTATGGATCATTATTCTAAATGAGCATCTTTGGCACGGTGCCACCTAAGAGCTAAATAAGCGACTCAATCTCACCCATGACAGTGGCTTTCTCATTTGGACCAACATGAATTGAACAAAGCCAATATTTGGAATGAGTCAGGTGTTTTTTCTATATTTGCAAACCAAGATGCCAGTTTTTCAAGGGAACTGAAGACCCTGAAGCATAAACACAAGGTTCTAATTATTTGCAGTGATTAAAGATCCCATAACATTTTTTGTAAGGATCAAGGTGTTTGGCCCAGGGTCTTGGCCAAATTCAAATGTGGGTAATTCCAGAAAGCTGCTTTCTGCAGTATCACCTTGGCAATGTTATTTTTAAAAAGCCTTGCTCGGTTCTGCTATACTGCTGTCCCATTCTTTAGCGACCAGCAATGGTGGCAGTTTAGTGGTGGGTGGAGTGATTTCTCACTCTGGATGCTTTGGGATGTTTTGGACGGACAGGTGCTAGAGAAATGTAAAGTTGTTGTTATGCACAGGAACAATACCTTGAGAATGTACATTGGCCGCTTTTCATAAGTCTCTCCAATCTTGTGTTTGCTCACAAGGCTGGGAAACTCAGCTGCAAGATCATCCAATGCTGCATAAATCTAAAATTTAAAATAATGACAGAGTTTATATTCTATCAAATATTTTTATGCTAATCCTTGTGTTGATGTGAGAACGTTCTCCTCAGTGGTGCTTGCTGCCTGCAGCCTGCCTGTATTTCTCCACTTCACTTTCCATTTACTTTCCACCCTCACAAAACACCTCTCTTCTCTCTTGCCTGTACAGCTTCATTTCTCTCTCCTTTAGCTATTATCTAGTATCTCTGGTGTGGAATTCTCTAATTCTACAAAGCATTTTGGGGTGCAGTTGGTAAAAAAGATCCTATACAAAGCAATTTGGACTGCATATTTCTGAGAAGGGGATCCCCTCATTCTTCACCCCCTTACGTCCCAATTTTTGTCCTCAAAAGCTCTGCATCACAGCAGATCTTTCTTGGCTGAGAAGGGCTAGAATTGATTTCCTCTAAAGCCCCTGAACATTGCTCTGTGTGTAAGCAGAGAAGGGGGTTCCCTGTAGGGTATTGTTTGATGCCATTCTCCCAAAGCAGGGACCTGAGCCCTCAATCCTTTATTGACTAAATAAGTATTGGACTAACCCTTTATCTCCATACTGATCATTAGAGCTTTGTGGAAGTTGGTCTGTCATCTCTGATACTGAACTCACACATTGCCAGTCACAACCAATGTTACACGGAAGAAAGTTGTATTAAATCAGTTTTCCGGTGCAAGTAGCAGGCCTATCTCTGATCTCAATCATCCCAAGGTAAATCTACAGTTACTCCACAGCAGTCAATAGTTACACTGGTTAAAAAAACGAAATCCAATGTGAGATCAAAATCAAACATTTTAATTTGATGAGACCGTACACCTAGCATTTTTATTATCTAAAATAAGTGTGACATTCAATAGTTGTACATGAAGACACAGGAGGCCACGTAATGCAGGAAAGTAGGACCTTCAACCCATGAATAAATCCTATCTGGTTTCAAATCTCCATCTAGTCCGGTACCCTGGTTCCTGAAGCAGCAAAACAGACCGTGCATGCAAATCGATCTAGCCTAACAATGTGGGAACCCAGCACTGGAATGGAGATGCTGCAGGCCTGGATTAAACTGCATTGATAGAGCTATGTGTGGGCCCCAGACTAGAATAACAGGGTTAATGTAATGAGAAGTATTGGCAGAGCTGTGTGGAGAGGTTTGTTGAGCCCCTGCTTGTAATATTCCTACCTTTTAGTAACTGAGAGTAATCTCACAATGTGATGAGTACTAAACAAAATCATTCTAAAACACAACAGACCTACTTGTCATGGTATGCGATATTAAAGCCACTGTGGAGAATGCAGAAAGGAAGCCAAGAAGGAATTCTTATAAAGAATGTTAGCGTGGAGGGAACATGCAAAAGCAGGAGAGAATTAAATAATCTCTCTCCCAAAGAGCTGAACTTGAAATACTTACAGATTCTAAGGGGTGATACGCGCCATAGTTGAAATTACTGGTGCCACGTTCCCTTTGTTGATTGTTGACCATCTCTTGCTTTTCTTCCCCTAGTATGACCTAAACCAAGCAATTCAAATCTGTGAGGAAGGCCAGCTTCTTCCGTAGGATTGTAATCAAGTGTCAGAACTGGGAAATGAAGAGGCACCACACCACACAAGCTCTGCCCCTGCTGTCAGACTCCCGACACAACTGCAGAACATCTGGATGTTTCCACTAGACTCATTGGCAATGAAATAGGTAACATTGTCGGCATTTAAATGGTCAGCCTTAAGTTTCAGGAGTTCATTAAGCTGAATGGGAATAGAGTTAGAATTCCTGAAAAGGGGGCAAGGTTGCTACTGCAAAGAGTTAACAGTGATTTAGCTGGTCTGTTGGAAATAACTGCAGTTCAATGCCCAACACAGATGTTTTTCTCACACTCTGATGTAGGGTGTAACCCGAGGGGAGCCAACGTCATTCTTGGAAAATGTGGTCACTCTTAATAGCTAAATACATGGTCTACAAAGAATAGTATAAGGAGGCCTATGCATGTGTAGGCTTAAGAGAGGCAGGAATCTTTAGTGCTGTGTATCGCTTCTACGACAAATAACATCAGTGAGCATAAATGCAGGGATTAGAGAGATAAATCACACATCAGTGAAGTACTTTTGTCTACCTGCAGGTCTTCAAGCAGGATAGAGTACTCGATGCTGTGGGACTCCAGGAAGACTTTGACTGGTTGGAGACTGGGAAAGGGGACTCGAATATCCACAGGAAGTGATGGGTTTGAGGGGCGTAGCCAGAAATCAAGCTGAAGAGAAGACAAACAATACAAGTCACAGAATCATTTCAGAAAAATTGATTTTGGGGAACATCTCTCAAGGATCCCGAAAATGTCTAACTCTCCCAAGTTGGGATAACGCCTTTTGTTTTGCACCACTTCACACTTTAGCACATTCCATTATCTGAGAATCTCAAATCACTATAAAAACAATTTACTGGGCTTCACAACACTCTTGCAACATATAAGTATTACTGTCCTCACTTCACAAATAGGGGAAAAGAGGCCTTTTAATTGACTTCAACAGCACTTCAGCAGCATACGTGACAGGAGATTTAGTGGCATATCTATTATGACTGTCTTGAATTTCCCCTCACCAGCTATAGTTTCAAGAAATGCTCCATATATAGTTGATTATATGATACTGTGTACATTGCTTTTTCTTCTTTTATAGTGTTGCATATTTTGTCTTGCATGTATATAATACAAATAAATAAGAGATTAATTTTAAGAGAAGTTCTCACCAATGGTGATAAAATCTATAATGCCTAGTGTTTTACATCATGCTTATCTTCCTCATAACACAATACAAACATTAATGAATTATTATAATGGTAGCAGGAGACCAGTATATAAATATTGTCATCCCCGTTTTAAAAGGAAGAAACTGAAGCACAGAGGTTTAAAGTGACTTGCTTTAGGTCAGGCACAGGATTAGAACTCAGGATTTCCTGTTTTCATAATCTACGACTAATAGATTATGCCTCTTATACTGAGCATGACCCAACAATGTGACACTGTTGTGACAAAACTAACTATCATGCTGGAGTAAATTAACATAAGTAACATATGGGAGGTAATTGTTCCACTTTGCTTGGCACTGGTGAGGTCCCAGCTACAGTACTGTGTTCAGTTTTGGGCCCCACACCTTAAGAAAGACGTGGACAAATTGGAGAGATTCCAGAGGGGAGTGGCAAAAAATGATAAAACCTCACCTATGAAGAAAGGTACAAAACCCCTGGGCTTTTATTTAGTCTTGAGAAAAGAAAACCAAGTGTGTGTGTGGGGGGGGGGGGGGCTGATAGTCTTTAAATATGCAAACAGCTGTTGTAAAGAAGATGATGATTACTTGTTCTCCATGTTCACTAAAGGTAGGACAGGAAGTAATCAGACTAATCTGCAGGAAGGGAGATTTGGGTTAGATATTAGAAAGATTTTTACTAACTATAAGAGTAGTTAACACTGGACCAAGGACAGTTGTGGGCTCCCGATCACTGGAACTTTTAAAGAATAAGTTAGACAAACACTTGTCAGGGATGTTGGTGCTCCCTCAGTGCAGAGGGCTGGACTAGATCTTCCCAAGTCCCCTCCAGACCTTCATTTTATTCTATACTATTTTATTCTATACTATTCTTATTTTTATTTATTTATAGCAGTTCCCACATTGTGATAAGCAATTTCCAAACAAAAAAAGGAACAATCCCTGCCTTGAAGAACTCACAACCTGAAAGATTAACACATGCCTGTAGAAAGTGTAATGACACACCTGAAGATGCTCCAGTGTTTCTAATAGCTGTAGTTTGTTAATGTCTTCTTCACTGCTTGCCTTCACCCGAAGAACCTGGTCTCTACAAAAAAAATTAATAAATCTTATCAAATGGGCGTCTGGAAAACAGATCTTGTCAGATTGACTTGCTATTATTTTTTATGAGATTACAAATTTGGCTGATAATGGTAATATTGTGTTTGATGTAATATACTTAGATTTCTGTAAGACATTGGACTTGGTACTGCATGATATTGTGATTAAAAACTAGCAGGATACAAAATTACCATGGCACATATTAAATGGATTAAAAACTGGCTAGCAAAAAGGTTTCAGATTGTAACTGTAAACAGGAATCAACATTGAGTTGGTATGTTTCTAGTGGAGTCCAGCAGGGATCAGTTCTTGGCCCTATGTTATTGAATAATTTTATCAATGACCTGGAAGAAAATATTCATTACCGATAAAGTTTGCAGATGACACAAAAATGTGGGAAGCGGTGAGGTATGAAGAGGACAGGTCACTGATACAAAGCAATCTGGAACGCTTGGTGAGCTGAGGGCAATCAAACAATATATGTTGTGTTATGGTCAGTTGTGGGTCATATGACTAGACACAAAGAATGTAGGATGTGGGACTCTCTCCTGGGAAGCAGAGACTCTTTAACAGATCTGGAGGGCCAAGATCAGCTAAACATGAGCTCCCAGCCTGATGCTAAAAGGGCTGTGATTCTTGAATATATAAACAGGGAACTATTGAGCGGGAATAGGAACATTCTATTACCTTTGTATTTGGCACTGGAGCAACCGCTACTGGATACTATGTCCAATTTTGGCATTCACAATTCAAGAAGGAGTTTGCAAAATTGGAGAGGGTTCAGAGACGAGTCATGAGAATGATTGAGGAGTTGGAAAACATACCTTATAGTGAGAAACTTGAGGAGCTCAATCTACTTAGTTTATCAAATAAAAGATTAAGGGGTGAATTGATCACAGTTTATAAGTACCAACGTGGAGACGAGACATTTGATAACCGAGGGCTCTTCAGTCTAGTATACAAAATTATAACAAGATTGTATGGCTGGAAGCTGAAGGTAGACAAATTCAGACTAGAAACAAGATGTAATTGTAACAATGAGAGTAATTAATCACTGGAACAATTTACTAAGAGTTGTGTTAGAGTCTCCATCAATGGACAATTTTAAATCAAGACTGGACCTTTTTCTAAAAGATATGCTGTACTTCAGTCACAGCTTTTGCACTTGAAGCATGAATTAATTCAGGGAAATCCAGTGGCCTGTGTTATGCAGGAGGAGAGACTAGAGACACAGCTGTCCTTTCTGGCCTTGGACTCTATGGATCTATTAAATCAGCTCTACAATTTGATGTTATCTATGATGCAGGTCTCCATTCTTGTCTCCAACTTCAAAAGACAGGCGTGTCAAAGGCCAATAATCTTATGAAAACTCAGTGCTGACACAGTTCCAGGATGGACCAAAAGAGTCATTTTGCATTTATTTTATTCTATCTTTCTTTCTCCCCCTTCTCTTCTTTGTGGGCAATTTGTCTTCTTAGACTATAGGCTCTTCTTTGGCAGGGACTGTATCCTTGAAAGTGGCTTGTAACACCTAGTGCAATGGGACTCTGAGTGGAGCCACTAGAAGCTACAGTAATATAAATATTAAATCATCATAATAATCCTAGAGCCCAGTACATGTCCCCATGGAGCTCTGCTGTTACAGCAGGGAGGTCTGCATCTCTGATGGTGCAAATCTGCCAGCTGAGTTGTGCTCTTAGCTAGCAGTTACTTTTTTTCTATTGCCCATTGGCTTCCAGTCATACAGTAAAAACATCTACAGAACAGATACAGCAGGGAAAACAGTGGCAGAAATTTCCCTTGCTAATATACTTCACTTTAAATCTGGTGGGACCACCCTTACTGTGAGAGAGAAGTATCCAGGGTCCTAGCAATTCTTTGCCACTCTACTTAGACTGTCAAGAATGTTGCAAATTATGTATTAATTAAACAGGCTGTTGTCATGTATGGATATTTGTTCACCGGGATCTGATGTCTATTCCCCACATTTTAGCAGACATCCATCAGGTTTTGTATTGTATTTTAGTCAAGTTCTTATACACTTAATGAGATTAAAAGGCAACAAGCTTATAGCAGATACATTTTAATGCAATGTGTGAATAAACCTGTCAACCTGTGTAACCACATGTGGCAAGGTTCTAAAAGTGATTAGGGATGTATACTAAAAGAGAGAGAGAGAGGGGGGGAGGGAGAGAGAGAGAGAGGAATCTGCAGGGACACAACCTAGGATTAAAATGATCAGAGGTTATCAAACTTGAGCTCGAGGAACAAAATTGAAGCTGAGCTGTGCAAGAGATTGGAATTGAAAGGAACAACCCTGGCCCAGGATTGGGGTTAAACTGTTTTGCAAGGTTCATGAACGTTTGGAGCTACTGTTGGCCCACTTTTGAGTGAACTTGGGGCCGCATTATGGTTCTGAATCAAAACCGTGTGAAACGTGGCTGTTTCAAACAAGTTTCACTTTTCATTTTTGGGCTTCCTCAAAATTCAAAGCAAACCTCAAGGGACTGTAAACAAGAGATGGGCTCCAATCAGACCCCTGAATCTCAGCAGCCCTGTTCTCTGGGCAAGTTTGGATCTGGAACCTGATTCTCACTTTCCTTATGGGACCCTATTTCTATAATGAGCCAAACCAAGCTCATCGGTCCAAACATTCTCAAACCTTGTGGTGAGATTCAGATCCATTTCCAGATCCATACTTTTGAGGCTGATCCCTAGCTCTATAATAAGCTGAGGCAAAATACCAGGTAAACCTGAACTTTGGGGAAATTTGAATCAACCCACACCCCAAACTCTGTAGATTGAACCCAACTCTCTTGTGAACTCAGATCAAGCTAAAGAAATTGTTTCCTCAGACCCCTGAGAAATAAATTGCTGAGCCCAGTATACATGCTGTACTATATAATTAAGAGCATTATATGGACTTTAGTCCTTCTTCTGGATCACTGGATGTCAAAACAGCTTCATGATCCCTCTCAATAAAGGATCTGAGATGCATAGAAAATGCCAAATGATATTTTGTGAAAACTAATTAGCTAATGAAAAGCAAAGTATGTGCCCCAAACCTTTTCAATTAAGATACTCAAAGATGAAAAGGTTTTAGAATAACATGGCCTTTGAATCAGAGATCTTCTGTTAAAATGGAAACTCACCCAACAAATGTTTCTAGGCACCAGGCAGCCCCAGCGAGGGCGCTGAAGAACAAAATCAGCCTCATTTTTCAAGGGGTAGCCAGAGACAAGACCGATGATTTAGCAAGCAAGGCCATATTTATATAAGAGGCCTGGTGTGGCCCCCCTCTTCAACTAAAGTGGTATCTGAATCCCATACGATTGAATTCCCACATATGTCAAAACTCTCAAGGTAGTTGGGCAGATAAGGATGTAATTTCTCCTCTCAGTGTACTTTCTGCTCTGATGTTGTGATAATTGGCAGCTGGCTGGGCCAAATTCAGCAAAGCTGACACAGGAAGGTGTCAAGTTCAAAGCTTTGAGGGCAAAACATTATGTGCCCCAGAGGAGATTCAGCCCTCAAGGAGACAGTGTTTCTCCCAGTGGTGCTGGAGGCAGCTTTACTGCCTTTTGGAAATACACAGGCACTCCATGGCCATCCAGGCCCGGCGACAGAAATTTTGGGGCCTGTTACTCTGATCGTTTGTGGGCCCTCTGGTAAAGTCGACAGCACCTCAATGTCATTCGTGGGCCACTCCCCCCCCCCACACCCGAGGAAGCCCAGGCTGGCAACGGGAGCTGAGACCCCAGCTGGCAAGGGGCCAGCAGGGGAAACCCCAAAGCAGTGGCAGGCGGAGTGCTTAGCCCTGCACTGCTTTGGGGTTTCCCCCGCTGGCCCCTTGCCAGCCGGGGTCCTGCCGCCTGCCCCGGGGAAACTTTAAAGCCGCAGCGGGCTGAGCAATCAGCTCGTTGCCGCTTCTCCGCCCGCTGCCGCTTTAGACAAATTTATGTTGCTACTAGTGTTAAAGCCCATGGACATGGGAAGAGGAGCTGGGGGTCAGATGTGGGCGACCAGGCCTTCTCCCACACCAGCTTCCCTCCCCCTCACTGAGTCAGCTGGTCTGTCTCCCCTGTCTGCCAGGCTCGGGCCCGCAACACATGTCTCCTGGGCTTTGCAAACCTCAGGTAGGACACATACACCACCCCTGCCTGGCCCACCTCCCCCCCCCCCTGCCTATTCTCCTTCCTCCCCTGCCTGACCCGGCCCACCCCGCTGTTGGGGGTGATCTTCCTTTACTCCCGCCCAGCCTCCCCCCATCTAACCGCCTTCCCTCCCCCACCCCTGCCTGGCCTGGCCCATCCCACTGAACCTAACCTCCTCCCCCCTCCCACTCCCAACCCAGCCTCCTGCCCTCCATGCCTGACCCGCCCAGCCCAGCCTCCCCCCCACCAAACCTCCTTCCCTCCCACACCCACGCCTCGCCCACCCCATCCAGCTTCCCCCCACACACACACCCTTGACCCCTCCAAACCTATCTGCACACCGCCTCCCCCCCGGCCAGTCTCCCGCTGCCCGCTGCCCGCGCCCTGCCCCGCCTGGGCCTACGTGGGGCGCCCGCCCGGTCCCGCTGCTCCGGACGCGACTCACTGGGAGGGGAAGATGGAGCAACGCGCCCCCAGCCCTCAGGGAGACGCTCTGGAGACATGGAGACCCGGAGCCCCTCAAACTACACGGAAACTTGGAGCCCCCGCTCCGGGACTCGACCAAAGTTGACTTGCTCCGTGGCACGGGTCGGGGGAGGGAAGGAGCCGCTGGAAGTTTTGGGCTCCCCGCTGGGCTGGCCGCCGTAAGGGGGAGTAGGGAGGGGTGCCCCGGCTTGAAAGGCAAAGCTGCCGGCTACCAGACATATCTGGGGTGGGGGCGCGACTGGTTCCGGCGTGGAGCTGCCCTTCCACGCTTCTCTCCGGCTCCCGCAGCGAGCCCCGTGGCCCGGTTCGGTTCAGCGCGGGGGAAGATGCGCAGGGAGAGGTGGGCGGGGTTAGGGATGCAGAGGTGCCCTCCCCATTGGATTTCCCCGGGCCCTCGGCCGCCAAGTCCCCGCTCCGGCTGGGCTGCGTGCACCTCCACTGCGGACACAGCGCCCTCTCTCCCCCGGGCCGGGCGCCCAGAGACACCAAGAGCGAGCTCCGCAGCGGCAGGGCGAGACGGGAGGCCAGGCCCGGCGACAAGGGGGGACTACGGGTACAGCTGTACCGGCCCCCGGACTTAAGGGGGCCCCCCCTTAAGCCCAGGGCCCGGTACAGCTGTACCCGTAGTCCCCTTGTCGCCTTGCCTGCGGCCATCTTGGCCCTACCCCCTTTCACAAGCATGGCTCACTGCTGGCATTGCAGTAGCTCAGTCCCTGCAACTACGGCTGTTGCCATTTTGCCCTGTCGCACCCTGGTACTCTACAGAACTTCATCTGAGTTCCTCAGTGAATTTGTCCCACTATACTTAAGATGCAGGAACTCCTGCGTTACACCTGCTGTGAAAAGAGATGTCTTCCCTAGGCCATGCCCAGGCAATTATATTTATATTTTGAAATAAACACACTCTTAGACATACATTAGCCAGCACATTTGCTGGGCACATTTATTGTCTGTAGCCAAGTTGTATTGAAATAAGTCATTTCCTCGAACCCTCCCATGCTGTGTTTTCACACGGGTTCTGTCTACTTAGTGCAGTGGTTTCAAGCAAACAAAAACCCAGATATAGCTCAAATGAAGGCAAGTCACGTGGTGATACCCCTGGAGGAATTATCTTCTAATGAACCACTCTTCCCATGAGAAGGTGGCATGGGATTAACGAAATGCTGGGACAGCCATTTTCTTGTCCTCTTGGCTTTGCAGCGAAAGCAGGGCTGTTCCATGATCCAGTGGCTCCGCATATTCCTTTGCTTCAGTAGTTCTAGCTTTCTCTGCCTAAGGCTAGCTGTGTTGGGGATATATTCAGTTTCACTTTCCTTCCCCAAGGATGCCTCTGAATCCGAGTCCTCACAAAGCTCAGCCAGCAGACTGTCTGAGATGCACCTTGCTTGCTTCATTTCTAAGTTGGCCCAGGCTGCAGCCACCTCTGAATAGGGAGCAGGGTGAACGGACCGGCAGGTGTGCTTTTTGTTGTTCCCATTATAAAACTTGCTGAGGAAATTCCAGACGTTGAAGCTGCCATCACGCACGCAGACAGAGTCCCTGGGAACTAATAGAAGAAAAATTGTTTAGCAGCTCTGTAATCCATAGTGACTTTTAGTCCACGGTGGTAGTGCCTTCAGGTTCTCCTTCCTTTGAAGGGCTAGGAAGGCTGATAGAGAGTAGGCAAACCTGACATAAAAATATATCCTCACAGGCAGTAGTGGGTAAAGCTTACATGAGTGGATAAAAACCACATCCATATAGCTAAAAAAAAAAAACCCAAACATGGCAGGCCAGGCCTCCCTTGCGGGACCTCCCTTATGTCTAATCCTAACCTACCCTGCCTTAGTTTAAGGCTTCTTGTAATATGTTATTAGTCAATTTAGAAAATAGATCTCCCCTTTATGAGGTTCCCCTTCACTTTCTCAGACAAAAGGGAGCCTAAGGCAGAGATCCTATCTATATTCATGTAGACTAGTAGTCCCATCATGCTATACAATCACCTCCACACCCCTAGACAGAAGCTCGTAGGACAGCAGCAGTCAAGGACACATAGCATATTGGCAAGGAAGCATTGTGCAAACACATGGTCAAAACATGGACAGCTTTGACCTTCAATTGATCATAAGAAAATGGCTATAGTGGGACAGACCAAAGGTCCATCGAACCCAGTATCCTGTCCTCTGACAGTGGCTAATGGCAGGTGCCCCAAAGGGAATAAACAGATAGGTTATCATCAAGTGAGCCCATGTCCAATCCCGGGGTTTTGGGGGCTGAACCCAGTCTGTTCCAGGAGGATCAAACCCTCCTTCTCTCTCTCCAAAGGATAAGTAAGCAGCACGCTCTTCCACTATAGCCTGGAATTCACCACGAGTTATTTTCCTGTTTCCAAAAGAATAACCTGGGTAGGGGGTAATTTGACCCTTAGGTCAATATTTGTACAGAATTAATAGAATGATCCTACCTTCTCTTCTCACTTTATTCCTTTAAAACAGGGCAAGAGAACCTATGGCTCTGTAGAGCAATATTACAGTTCCCTTTATTGTCCATGTTATACACTGCATGGATTCAGAGCCTGCTAATCTGTGCTGCCAGACATTTACCAGTCTTACATGGCTGGCAGGCCAGCCACCACGCTCACTGTGTAGTAGTGAATATGCAATGCATGAACTGAGGAGAAGGCAGGATGCCTAATCTTTGCATAACACTGGCAGTGAAAAAGCAGAGATGCAGAGAAGATCTTGAAGAGGATCAAGGGTAGGTCAAAGTAAAGGCTTAGATGCACCTTGTATACCAAAATTGATTAGATTTGCCTCATTCCTCATTTCTTACTTGCAGGCAGCCTGGGTGAGTGTACTCAGGTGGTGCAGTCTATGGTAGCTGGCTACATGTAAATGTGGCACTTCCTGCATCAAGGAATCATTGTTTAGTATGGAGGGTGGTGTGTCATGTATCTGTAATAAAACAATGAATCCTGTGCAAGCAGTGTCTCCCTCCCTTTTTCCCAGGAGTTAGACCGCCACATTCACATTATCCCTGAGTTACAATTACTTAAGTCCTTTAGCCATGATTCCTTCTACATCAGACATTCCAGTCTGTTGATCATCATTTTTGCATTTATTTGTATTTTTTCTATCTTATCACTATCTTTTTAACAGTGAGATACCCAAACCTGTACACACTGGATCAAATTCAGCTCTGTTCATACTAGAGTTCTTCTGGGTTTACACGTATATAAATGAGAAAATTGTTCCCATTATTCTATGTGGGGCCTCACTAATTAGGCTGACCATATTTCCTTTAGACAAAAACGGGACATTGGGATGGCAAAAACGGGACGGGGGGGGACATGGCCCCACCTGGGCCCCCCTGCGCCGGGCGGGGGGGAGGCAGAGGGGGGCCGGAGGGGGGGATGGATGGAGGAATAAGCAGAACAGGGATGGGGGATGAAGAGGACGGAGGGAGAGAGAGAAGGGAGGAAGGGAGGGATGGAGAAGGGGGATAGAGAGAAGGAAGAGAGGGATGGAGGGATAGAGAGAAGGGAGGAAGGAAGGGATGGAGGGATGGAGAAGGGGATAGAGAGAAGGGATGGAGGGAGTGAGAGGAGGCAGCGGACGGAGGGAGAGAGCAGGGAGGAAGGGAGGGATGGAGAAGGGGGATGGAGAGAAGGGAGGGATGGAGAGAAGGAGGGAAGGAGGAATAGAGAGGAGGAGGCGGCAGCGGGTGGCGGGCTGAAGCCGACGGCGGATCGGAGCTGTCCGGAGCCGCAGCCGGGGGCCGAGTGCGCCGCCGGCGGCGGCAGCGGGGGGGGGGGGCGGCGGACGTTTTATGACTCATAATCACATAACTGAATTTATGTGATTATGAGTCATAAAACCCGGCCGGCAGCCCCCCCGCCGGCGCGCTCGGCCCCCGGCTGCGGCTGCGGCCAGCTCCGATCCGCCGTCGGCTTCAGCCCGCCGCCCGCTGCCGCCTCCTCCTCTCTATTCCTCCTTCCCTCCTTCTCTCCATCCCCCTTCTCCATCCCTCCCTTCCTCCCTGCTCTCTCCCTCCGTCCACTGCCTCCTCTCCCTACCTAAGGACTAGTATCAGATGTCAAAGTCTCCGATGAGCGCAGTTTGCTCAGCGGAGATTTTGACATCTGATACGTGTCCTTAGGTAGCAAGATTCTTCACCTAAGATCTTGGGAGTCCTGCACCTGCCCCAAAAACGGGACAAAATTGATATTTTTGACAAAAAGACAGGACGGTTCAAAAACATGAAAAAAACGGGACTGTCCCGTTCAAAACGGGACGTATGGTCAGCCTATCACTAATGCTTCATACAGAAGAATTATTACCCCCTTACAACTAAAAATGCTTCTCTTGAGAGATCGCATTTACTTTTTAATCATCAGTCCATTCTCTCTCTTTTTAAAACCCTTTTGACAGCCTAACAGAACTCAAATTTACCTTCTGAATTGCTAGTCCCTTCGCCAGAAGGTAGTTCTTCATCTCCCCGTTTCTGGTGAATCTGTGTTTCAGGAAAACATGAATAAATGGTCTAAAGTTTGCTATTTAGAAGGATTTTTAATCATTTCCAGTCAGTGGATACTGCAAGAATGTACAACACTGTTTCGTAAGAAAGATGTCATACTGACTGCCCAGGAGATCAAAGTTGATTATTCACATAGAACACATAGTGCAGTGGCAGCAGCAGTGCAAGCTTCTCCACATTGCTCTGCTGCTGAGCTTCAACACTGACCTGAGGAAACTTTTCAGTGACGGAGGAGTGTTCAGTGTCTTTGGCCTGTCTGCTGAGACTGCCAATCCGGGTGAGGGACAATAAGTGATAATGAGCTTTGTGGTGAGAACATTTGTCCACTGGAAACTGGACTGAAACCCCACATTTATTCCGGGTGGGCTGCCAGATAGTCTTTGGGTGTGTCACAGGGTCCCCTCCTGTGGCTTGTGTCCTCCTCTGTCTCACGGCCTGGTGCCCCCAACAAAGTCACCGTCCACACCTTTTCTGGTGATTTTCCAGTGTCCTTTATTTACAGTGCAGCTTTATCACCTTCAGTAAGTGCACCCCAAGACCCCCACCTTGGTTACCTTCACCACCCTGGTTCACAGCCATTGGCCCTTGAGGCTCTCTGGCCCTCAAGTTTGGAGACAGAGCACCCCCCTGCCTCCTTCCTAGCCTGCCTCCCTGCTAACTGGAGCCTGAGGCTTTTCAAGCCCTCACAGCTCCCAGCCCCAGCTGTAGCCACTTGCTCCAGCTACCTACGGCCCGGTAGCCCTCGTTAGGGCTCCCAGCTGGGCTGTACTAGCCTCTGCCTTTAGCCTTGCCTCTTGCAAGCAGGCTTTAGCCTGAAGTGGCAGGGCAATGCTGGTGTTTTTACCCCAGCCCTGCCACAGGGTGGCACCGGTCGCTCGTTCAGTCACGCATCCGAGCAGAGTTCCACTGGGCGGCGTCCACAGCCTCCCTCTGCGTTTTCATGGAGCAGTGGGCGCTGAGCGGGGTTCTCTGCTCGGTGTCCCCATCCTGTACCCTCGTTTTGAACCTGTAACCCTCACTCACTCCCTTGTCCTTTTTTCATTAGTTGTCCCCCGTAATCAATTGGCCCCGGGTCTAGTGTCCCTCCCGCCAGGCTGGGGGAGGGACTTCAGTAACAGGTGGGCTTAGGCCCACCCACCTCCTGGGAAACCAAAAGGTGCCACAGGGTGGCAACCTCTTTCAATACAAACTTGAGTTGGACTTGTACCAATGATGTGGAGGTGAAGGACTCTATCCATTACCACTCCTCTGAGCCATCCAGGTCAGCGTCTCATAGCACAATTTATTATGAATAATTGATAACTAATGAGTAATTATTATAAATAACACACTGGTTTTAAAAAAGAAAGATAGGGGCATCCCACTGTCGCCAATGCAGCTTTCATTCACATGCATCTTCTTCGCACAGCCTCTTTGAAAAGTCCTGAGTAAGAAATGAGTAGGAACTTCATGATTTGGCCCATTATATGTAAAGAGTCATCAGCACCACTGGGAGAATCCTTATTCAGATCTCATTTCCATCATTTGCTGGGTGCCCGTTTCACACCATTGTAACAACACGGATTTCCAAGGAGATACTTTTGATTTCTACACAGGGGTAAGCAAAATTAGAATCAGGATCTTCAACTTCCTAGTGGTCCCCCAGTTTACTGTGTGTCTGAACTGTGCTGTCTGTTTATAATAGATTATAAGCTCCTTGGTGCAAAGAACATGTCTCCTCTTTAACTGTAGGATGCCAAGCGCACTGATAGAGCATAGTAATTAATAATAAATAATAATAATAATAATATAAAATATCTTTTTACATTGTAATCTTTGTGGATAAGAATAGGGTTTTTTTGTTGTTATTTATGCATGCAGAGTTTAGCATAATAGGGTCCTGATCCCAGCCTGGGGATTCAAAACACTGCCACAGTAAATTAAATAAATAAAATAATAATACTCTTACCCAAATATAAGCATGGTTGATGAGAGTTATAACCAAAATGCCAATACAGTATGAAAGCAGGATTTGCCCCACAGCCTCACAAAGGTCTTCATCATCCCCGTAATCATCACACTCCCTGTAATCTGGTTCTTGGCAGGAGATGGCCTCTACAGGGCCATTATGTAAATAAAACCACCAAAAACAGAGAAAAGGGAATCCCATTGAGTTTTGTTGATTAAGACACAGCACAATGTTGTTTCTCTCTTAGGAAAATGGATAAAAGAGGTCAGGGTGGATTCTAATGTGGTACCTTGGTAACCTATTGTTGACATTTATTTGTCTCAAGAGCTATCACAAGAAGTGGTCAGAATGTGTTGATGACATCATTCTTGGAACCATAGTAACATGGATGAGTAATCTAAGCACAAGGAAGACCTATGGTATTATGTTGTGACAAGGTTGGCCTTACCATGAGGCGAACTGAGGCAGCTGCCGCAGGTGCCAGACTGTTGCACAAATGGCTCATTTCCTTTGGAGGTGTCCCAATTTACCTTCAAAGAACAGGCAGGCCTTGGAGAAAGCTTGAATACAAAAGTTTATTCGCTAGCGAAGTGAAGCCACAGAGATAGCTCTCAAATTATGGCTTCCCCTCATACATCATTACAAGACTTTTTATATGGTTCTTTACATGGAGGAGTGTGGCGGGTCCGCTTCCACAGCGCCCCCTGAAGGCTGGGGCTAGGCGTGGCAGCGGACCGCCGCCTGTCTCTGACCCCCCCCTCAAGGGAAAGGGGGTAGCATGGCCAAATGGCAGGAGTCTATACCCGCGTCCCCTGTTCTCAGGGTAGCGTGGCCCAGTGGCCGGAGTCAATACAATCACTTCCCGCTCTCGGGGTAGCGTGGCCCAGTGGCCAGAGTCAATACAATCACTTCCCGCTCTCGGGGTAGCGTGGCCCAGTGGCCAGAGTCAATACAATCACTTCCCGCTCTCGGGGTAGCGTGGCCCAGTGGCCAGAGTCAATACAATCACTTCCCGCTCTCGGGGTAGCGTGGCCCAGTGGCCAGAGTCAATACAATCACTTCCCGCTCTTGGGGTAGCGTGGCCCAGTGGCCAGAGTCAATACAATCGCTTCCCGCTCTCGGGGTGGCGTGGCCCAGTGGCCAGAGTCAATACAATCGCTTCCCGCTCTCGGGGTGGCGTGGCCCAATGGCCGGAGTCAATAGGATTGCTTCCCTCTCTCGGGGTAGCGTGGCCTAATGGCCGTAGGGGTAGGGGGACCCGGGCCCTCCCACTCCACCGGGTCCCGACCCAGGGCTCACCTATCAGCGGGGCTGGTCTCGCCCCACGCTCGGCGGGGATCCGCCCGCAACACGCCGAGCTAGTCTGTCCCTTTAAAAGTTCCCTGGGTCACTTCCTACCCTGCCTTCGGTGTCCAGGGGTCCGTCCGAGTGATCTCCCTCCGGGCCAATGGCGGGTGGGCCCTCCAGCGGCGTCACAGCCCGGCTGTCGTCTGGGTCCCAGGATGTTGGCTGTTCCTCCTCAGGAGCTGGTAACAGACGTCCTTCCCCTCCGGTGGTCAGCCCCAACTGAGCAACTCTGCAGGCTTTTATGCTGGGTCTCCAGCTGGAGCATGCCCAGCAGAGCTTCCGGGGCGTGGCTTCCTCTGCCCAGAGAGAAGGGTTAACCCTTGCTGTACCGGTGCGGGGCCGCTCAGCCCCGTCACACACCCTCCCCCTTAAAACAGCCGCCAGAGTCGGCTGCCCCTGGGGCTCCCTTTCCTCTGCCTCCTCCCCAACTCGGGAAAAGAAATCTGCATTCCCGTGGGCTTTCCCTGGCCGGTGGGATACCTGGAAGGAATAGGGTTGGAGGGACAGGTACCACCGCATGATCCGTGCATTTGCGTCCTTCATGTTGTTAAGCCATCTAAGGGGTGCGTGGTCCGTCACCAAGGAGAAGGGGTTCCCCAACTGGTAATACCTTAGGGCGTCCACTGCCCACTTGACCGCCAGGGCCTCCCGCTCTATGGTAGAGTACCGCACCTCTCTGGGAAACAACTTACGGCTTAAGTATAAGACGGGGTGCTCTTCTCCCCCCTCCTCTTGGGACAATACAGCCCCCAACCCAACCTCCGAGGCATCTGTCTGTAAAATAAAGGGCTTGGAAAAATCCGGCTGCGCTAGCACGGGCTCCTGGGTCAGCCGTTCCTTCAGGGCGTTGAAAGCCCTCTCGCAGGCGGCAGACCACTGGACTTTCTTCGGCTGGGAGCTCTTAGTCAGGTCAGTGAGGGGAGCGGCGAGCGTGGCGAAATTGGGTACAAACCGGCGGTAGTATCCGGCCAGTCCCAAGAATTGCCGTACCTGTCTCTTCGTTGTCGGGGGGGGGGCGTAGCCCTTCAAGGCCTCCACTTTGTCTACCAGAGGGCGGAGTCTGCCTCGGCCCACGGTGTAGCCCAAGTAGGTCACTTCTCTTTGGCCTAGGTGACACTTGGCTGGGTTCGCTGTGAGGCCGGCCCGGCCCAGGGCTCGTAGCACCTCCGCTAGGTGTTCGAGATGTTCTTCCCAGCTGGCGCTATAGACGATGATATCATCAATGTAGGCCGCTGCATACGAACTATGCGGGTGCAGTACCTGGTTCATGAGCCGCTGGAAGGTGGCCGCGGCCCCATGCAACCCGAAGGGCATCATGGTAAATTGATAGAGGCCGAAGGGGGTAGGAAATGCCGTCTTTTCTTTGGAGGTAGGCGTGAGGGGGATCTGCCAATACCCCTTGGTCAAGTCTAGGGTGGAGATGAATTCTGCCTTGCCTAACCGTTCCAGCAGCTCATCCACCCGCGGCATGGGGTAGGCATCAAAGCGGGAGATTGCGTTTACCTTGCGGAAGTCAATACAGAACCTCACGGTCCCGTCAGGCTTGGGAACGAGTACTATTGGGCTCCGCCACTCACTCCGCGATTCTTCGACCACTCCCAGGGCCAGCATGGTCTCGATTTCCTTTTGCACTGTCTCCCACATCTTTTTGGGAAGCGGTCGGTGGTTTTCCCTCACCTTGTGGCCCGGGATGGTAGCGATGTGGTGGCTGATCAACGGAGTCCTCCCTGGTTGGGCCGAGAGGACGTCGGGGAAGGCCGCTACCAACCGCTGTACCTGTTCCTGTTGTCCCGGTTCAAGCTCCCGGCCTATGGCGGCAGCCCCTCCCTTCTCAGGCTTGCCCGCCGAAGGCCCCAACTCGGGATCCGGGGGGTAGGGGGCGATCATTAAGCCTTCCCGGTCTCTCCAGGCCTTGAGGAGGTTCACGTGGTAGACCTGGGTGTCCCTTCTTCGTCCTGACATGCGAACCTCATAGTCGACGGGGCCCACTTGTCGGGTCACCTCGAAAGGGCCTTGCCACTTCGCCAGCAGTTTAGACTCTGAGGAAGGCAACAATAAGAGAACCCGGTCCCCTGGTTCGAACCTCCACAACTTAGCCCCTTTGTTGTAGTGGGCTTCTTGGCTTCGTTGTGCCTTCTCCAAGTTCTCCCGGGCCAAGGTACCCAGTTCCCGGAGCCGCTCTCGCAAGTGAAGTATATATTGGACGGTCCCCCGAGCCCGGGACTCCTGTTCCTCCCACGTCTCCTTCAGGAGGTCTAGGATCCCCCGGGGCCTCCGCCCATATAGGAGTTCGAAGGGGGAGAACCCCGTAGATGCCTGGGGGACATCCCGTACGGCAAAGAGAAGGGCAGGGAGTAATTTGTTCCAATGGCGTGGGTCATCTTCCACAAACTTCCTCAGCATGGACTTTAGGGTCCTATTAAATCTCTCCACCAACCCATCTGTCTGGGGGTGGTAGACTGAGGTCTTCAAGGCACGGATATTTAATAGATGACATAACTCCGCCATCAACCGTGATGTTACATTTGTCCCTTGGTCTGTCAGTATTTCCCGCGGCAGGCCAACTCGGGCGAAGATTTGCAGGAGCTCATTGGCGATGGCCGGGGCAGTGGCGGTCCGTAATGGCACCGCCTCCGGGTAGCGAGTGGCGTAGTCGACCACCACTAGGATGTACTTGTGGCCCGAGCTGCTTTTTTCCAAGGGTCCCACCAAGTCTAGGCCAATTCTCTCAAACGGCACGCCGACCACCGGCAGGGGGATCAGGGGAGCCTTGGGTACCCCCTTCGGGCTGGCTTTCTGGCACTCGGGGCAGGAGGCACAGTATTCCCGGACGTCGTGGTGGATACCGGGCCAGAAAAACCTCTGGGCAACCCGTTGTAGCGTCTTCTCTCTCCCCAGGTGCCCTGCCCACGGCACCGAGTGAGCTAGCTGGAGTACGTGCCGCCGAAACCGCCGCGGGACCAATAGCTGATGCAATTCTTCCTTGGTCTGCGGTTCCGGGACCAGTCAGTAGAGCAGGTCGTTCTGGATCTCGAAGTGGGGACCCTGCCGCCGGCGTCGGGGCGATCCCTCCTCCGGATCTGGGGTGCTCGTTGCCTGGTCCCAGGCCCTGCTGAGGGTGGCATCCCCCCTTTGCTCCTCTAATAAGTCCACATTGATATCCAGCCACCCTTGGTCTTCTCCGATCTGGGTCTCAGGGGGGACCTGGCGTCCCGCATCTATGCCTGCCTCCTCTGAGGGTCCCTCGAGGGGGTCGTCTGGTGCCTCTTGGCCCAACAGCCCCGGCCTTTCCATTCGCGCCCCCTTCCTTCTTGCTGGCTGGGTACTCCACTCTTGCAGGAGCTCTACAAAGCCTGGCCAGTCCCGTCCCAGAATCACTGGGTATGCCAACTTCGGGGCCACCCCGACGAGACATCGCCCTCTCTGCTGGGCTGTCTCGAGCTGCACCCAGACAGTAGGGTAGGGCCTCACGTCCCCGTGGATACACTGTAGGCGTATAGGGGCCCCTTTTGGGCCAGCGAGTTCTACTAACCCCTCTCGGATGACTGACTGGCTACAACCAGAGTCAACCAGGGCCATGGTAGGTATCCCCTCCACCTTCACAGGTACCACGATCTTACCCGGCTCCCACTTCCTGGCACGTTGGCCGGCGGCCCATACCTGTCCATAACTGCAGTCCATGTACGGGCAGTCCCTCCGGAAGTGCCCTATCTTCCCACACTCATAACACCGGTCCCGTTCGCCTTCCTCGGACCGGGTGCTGTGGGAATAGTCGGACCTCATAGTCACATCTTCCGGGCTCTGCGGGAGGTCCGTCCCGTGTGGGCCCCTCGACCTGGGTGTCGCCGGGGCCTTGGCCTGCCGCACTGGCCGACGGGGTTCCCCCCTCTCTGTCTTGCGCGCGTCTGGCCCTGGGGCCGGGTTCTTCCCGCCCGCATGCCCCACCTTGGAAACGACCTTCTGTTCCCCCTCCGCTGCCAGGTAATCCTCCATCAAGGAGGTGGCTTCGGGGAGCGACTTTGGTCGATGCCGCTGTACCCACTCCCTTCCCCCAACTGGGAGGATCTGGAGGAACTGCTCCAGGGCCACCATTTCAGCCACCTGGCCTCCGGTCCGGTGTTCAGGTTCCAGCCACCGCCAGCAGAGATCGCGGACAGGTTGGGCCACTGATCGGGGTCTAGCCCCCGGCATGTATCGTGCTCGGCGGAGGCGTTGGCGGTACACCTCAGGGTTGACGCCTGTTTGATCCAGGATGGCTGCCTTGACCTTGGAATAGTCCAGGGCCTCCTGTGGGTCCAAATTCCTATAGGCGGCTTGGGCGGGGCCTGTCAGGTAAGGGGCGAGGATGGTGGCCCAATGGGCGCTGGGCCACTGGACGGCAGTTGCAACCCGTTCAAACGTTACCAGAAAGGCCTCGGGGTCATCCCCGGGCCCCATCTTGGTTAGTCGCACCGGCAGTCCTCCGAGGCCCTCGCCCGTTCCACTCCCGACAGCTCCCAGGGGCGGACTTGGCCCACGCCCCACGAGTGTGGCCATCTGTTGGAAAAGCCGCTCTTGGCTGGCTTGTTGCTGTGCGGTCAGTGCCTGTATTAGCTGCTGCTGCTGCTCTTGCTGCTGCGCCGTCTGCTGCTGCTGCTGGGCTGCTAGCTCTTGGAGCAACTGCCGTTGCTGCTGCTGCTGTTGTGTTGCCTGCTGTTGCTGGTTGTCCAGCAGCCATTTCAGGAGCTTCTCGAACTCCATCTTGGCTCTAGGTCCTCCTTGCAGGACCGGTTCAAATAGTCCCTGGTCAGGTGCCAATTGTGGCGGGTCTGCTTCCACAGCGCCCCCTGAAGGCTGGGGCTAGGCGTGGCAGCGGACCGCCGCCTGTCTCTGACCCCCCCCTCAAGGGAAAGGGGGTAGCGTGGCCCAATGGCCGGAGTCTATACCCGCGTCCCCTGTTCTCAGGGTAGCGTGGCCCAGTGGCCGGAGTCAATACAATTACTTCCCGCTCTCGGGGTAGCGTGGCCCAGTGGCCAGAGTCAATACAATCACTTCCCGCTCTCGGGGTAGCGTGGCCCAGTGGCCAGAGTCAATGCAATCACTTCCCGCTCTTGGGGTAGCGTGGCCCAGTGGCCAGAGTCAATACAATCGCTTCCCGCTCTCGGGGTGGCGTGGCCCAGTGGCCAGAGTCAATACAATCGCTTCCCGCTCTTGGGGTGGCGTGGCCCAATGGCCGGAGTCAATAGGATTGCTTCCCTCTCTCGGGGTAGCGTGGCCTAATGGCCGTAGGGGTAGGGGGACCCGGGCCCTCCCACTCCACCGGGTCCCGACCCAGGGCTCACCTATCAGCGGGGCTGGTCTCGCCCCACGCTCGGCGGGGATCCGCCCGCAACACGCCGAGCTAGTCTGTCCCTTTAAAAGTTCCCTGGGTCACTTCCTACCCTGCCTTCGGTGTCCGGGGGTCCGTCCGAGTGATCTCCCTCCGGGCCAATGGCGGGTGGGCCCTCCAGCGGCGTCACAGCCCGGCTGTCGTCTGGGTCCCAGGATGTTGGCTGTTCCTCCTCAGGAGCTGGTAACAGACGTCCTTCCCCTCCGGTGGTCAGCCCCAACTGAGCAACTCTGCAGGCTTTTATGCTGGGTCTCCAGCTGGAGCATGCCCAGCAGAGCTTCCGGGGCGTGGCTTCCTCTGCCCAGAGAGAAGGGTTAACCCTTGCTGTACCGGTGCGGGGCCGCTCAGCCCCGTCACAAGGAGGAGGCAAGAAGGGCCTCATGCAAATTAACAGGTGAAAAACATGACGTTGTTCTCTATCTATTTACTTATTTGTCTGGAAAGAACAGGATATCCAAACATAAAGTTCTTGCCTTGAAATGGTACATATGGGGTAAAACAAACTTATGAAATATACAGGACAAGATATGAGTGAGGCCCAGTGGCGCCTCTAAGAATGCATAACACAAGATAAAAACTTAAAGCAGCTCAGAGCTAGTTACCCAGCTTCAGTAAGACATTTTCCTATATTTTAACCTTTTCCTACAATTCCCTCCTCTAAAGGATGTTTTCTCTTATACTTAACTTATTTAGGTGGGGTTACACGACATAACAATGGAATACAATTCATAATACTAACAAAACATGTTTCTATAATTTTCCCCACAGTGTATGTATGTGGCAGACAAAAGGCAGTGGAATTTAAAGCCATCTTTGCTAATAATAGCCAAGTGTTCTGACCTCCCTGGAAACCTCTAGGGGTTAAGCTACACAGGCTACATATAATGACACATCCAGTTAATATACGAAACATAAACATGTTACTGAACACGGTGGAGTCGGAGCCGTAGAGGATCAAGACGAGTAGCAGTCCACTGGTCGACAGGTGGCGCTTCAGGATCCTGGACGGGGGGTGGTGTGTACTTTTTAATACGTGAGCAATGTGTCCATTTATCACTGTTCTCAAGTTTCACAGCTGTATGTGTTGTGAGCAAAACTTGATAGGGTCCGTTCCACTTTTCTGATAGGGGGTCCTTCTTTCACTTCTGCACTAGCACTTGATCCCCAGGCTGGAAGTTGTGGATAGGAGCGTCCAGGGGCAGGCTCTGGAATGGTGCAGCAAATCTGTGGAGGGAAGACAATACAGACTGCAAGGCAATTACATGCTCTTTAAGTTCAGTTTTTCTCAAATCAACAGTAACTTTTTCCCTCCACCCCGCTGGCAAGACCCTAGGAGGCATTCCAAACATTAACTTAAAAGGGGTTAATCTTAACCCTCTACGAGGTATACTGTGGATTCGAGTTAAGGCAAGGGGTAGGGCTTGAGGCCATTTTAAATGTGTTTCAATGCAGATTTTTATTAGCATTGTTTTTAGGGTTCTATTCATGCGCTCTACTTGGCCTGAACTCTGGGGTCTCCATGGGGTATGCAACTTCCACTTAATATTCAGAGCTTTAGCTATTTACTGTACTACTTTTCCTACAAAGTGGCTACTCTGATCTGACTCGATTGATTCTGGCAGCAAGAACCCTGGTATTATTTCTTGTAAGAGGATCCGTGCTACTGTTGATGTTGTGGCTGTCCTGGTGGGGTAAGCTTCCACCCATCCTGTTAGCTGATCCACTAGCACTAGCAGGTATTGATGTCGTCCAGTCTTTGGAAGTTCAGCAAAGTCAATTTGCCATGCCTGGCCAGGGTAGTATGCCTATTGTCTTCCTCCTGTAGGAGCAGGTGGTCGGGGGTGGCTTGGGGTTTACCTTTTGACACGCTGGACATTGTGTTGCCACTCGCTGTGCTTCTAAGTACAATCCTGGTGACACTATTTGTCTTACCAGCAAGTCTCCCATCGCGGTTCTTCTCATGTGAGTAGAAGCATGAAGGTTTAAGAGTACTTCTAGCAGCAATGGCCGCAGTATCATGATTTTTCCTCCTGGCACTACCCACCAGCTGTTCCTGTTTTTCATGGCGAGGTTTTCATGTGCTGCTGCATCATCTTCTGGAGTATAGTGTACTACACAATCTTCAAGGCAGGCTGGAATCTCTTGTGCTGCACCCTGGAAGCTTGCATCGCTTCCCATTAGGGCTGCTTCTTTGGCAGGTTTAAGGGCTTCCAGCAATATTATGATCTGTGATCCGTTTGCTATTTTCTATTCCAAAGCTGTAATAAATCCACGCTCTTTCCATAACAGTCCATGAGCGTGTACTGTGGCAAAATAGCGGGAGTCAGTAAAGATGTTTACTTTCTTATCTGTTCCTAGTTCAAGGGCTCGGGTGAGAGCAGTTAATTCTGCTGCCTGCGAAGGCTAGTTTGCAGGGAGATTTTCTTTCCGAAGTATTTCAGTTGGAGTTACTACCGCGCAGCCCGTATGTCTGGTGATTCTTATCATGCTGCTCGATCCATCTGCGAAAAATTCCTCATCTGGATTTTTTTAAGAGGTTCGTCTTTCAGGTCCGGCCAAATCAGTACAGTCTCTGTAAGTACCTCTCTAAACAATCATGGTTAGGAGTTCTTGGTTCTGGCTCAGGGAGAAGAGTAGTTGGATTTAAGGCTGTGGTGTGTTTAAATGTAAGCCCAGGGTTAGACAGCAGGAATATTTCATATCTGGACTGTCTGGAGGGGCTTAGAAACTTTCCTCCTTCTCCTCCAAGGATTTGGGGGACCCCATGTGGGGTGTGTATGTCCATATCCGCTCCCATGACTATCTTTTGGGCTTCCTCTACAATTGTTGCCGTTGCTGCTACTGCTCGCAGGCAGGCCGGCCATCCTTTGGCTACTGGATCCAACACCTTTGAGTAATAGCCCACAAGTTTCCAGGTTGGGCCCACTGGCTGAGTTAGGACCCCTGAGGCAATGCTTTTATTCTCATGTACATAGAGTCTGTAAGGCTTGTGTTCATTTGGAATCATGAGAGAAGGGGGCTGCATTAATGCTGTTTTTAGCAGTTCAAAAGCATGCTGGTGCTTGCTAGCCCATTTCTAATTTGAGAGTCCTTCTTTAGTGAGAGATTTATATAAAGGTTTAGCCTTGCCCCCATAGTCTGGGATTCACATTCTGCAGAACCCTGTTAAGCCTAAGAAAGCTCGCAGTTCTTTTGGGTTGGTTGGGGCAGGCATAACCTGAGTTACCCTGATCCGGTCTTTACTGAGTGCTCGCATTCCTTTCTCCATCTCGAAGCCAAGGAAAGTAACCCTTGGTTGGCATATTTGGGCCTTTTCCCGTGAGACTTTATACCCTTTCTCTCCCAGAGTATTTAACAGGGACTCGGTTGCTCTTTTTCCTAGCTGTGGATCAGGGCTTGCAATTAGCAAATCATCAACATACTGCAGCAGAGCAATCTCTGAATGCTGATTTTTCTAGTTTTCTAGGTCTTTTTGCAATACTGCCCCAAAGATATGGGGTGAGGACACAAATCCTTGGGGTAAAACAGTCCACATTAACTGAGTCTTATAGTGGGTATCTGGGTCTTCTTATTCAAAAGCAAACAAGTTCCAACTCTCCTTTATCTAGTGGTATTGAGAAGAAAGCATCCTTTAAATCTAACACTGTAAAAACGGCTGCTTTGGGTGGAATCTGTGTTATAATGGTGTGAGGATTTGGAACCATAGGGTGGTCTGCAATGACCTTCTTATTTATTACTCTTAAATCATGCACCAATCTATAGGTACCGTCTGGTTTAGGCACACCCAGTATCGGAGTGTTGAAGGGGGAGGACCTCTCTGCTAGCCAGCTCCATCGTTTGAATTTTTCAATGAGGGGTTTTAAGCCCATTTGTGCTGCCTTTGACAGGGGATATTGTTTTACACAGACAGGGCTCTCTTTCTCCTTCAGTGGTATTTTTACTGGGGGCACAGATGTTGCTAATCTCAGGTCTCAGGGTTCCATGAGGGGGCTACTATAATTACCCTGACCTGGGCAACTGAAACGGGCTTTCGCCCCTGCCTTCCCGGCGTCTGTTGACAACACATTACCGCACCTCACAACGGCATCCTCCTCTGCGAGGGACAGCTACTACAGAGTTAAACTTCCCCCATCTTTCTTATCGACTTGCTTGACGTTCAAGGTTACACATTCTCTGAGTCCAAGAAATTTTTCTTTTTATCTATTCCCACTTACTGTTTTCAAAACTTTTCTCTCTCTCTCTGCAGGCTGCCCACTCCGCCTGGGCCCGATCCTGCTTATCCTGATAGTTTGAACCTCTTGCCATTACTGCTGCCAGCATAACCATTTGTTCTTGGTTTCCATATACTTTATATGCAATTTCTACCAGTTCTGAAATCGGTTTCCCTGCTTCACCTTCTGTTTTCTGTAGCTTTTTCCTAATATCTGGGGCGGACTGCCCAATGAACATTAGGTTTACTATTCGCTGGTTTTCCTGAGTTTCTGGATCCAAATCACTAAATCGTCTACTCTAAAGGCTTCAAATAGGCGGCCTAAAAAGGTGGGGGGGTCTTCTTCCTTTCCTTGTCGGATTTCATAGATCTTAGACAAGTTTGTAACTCGGGGAGCAGCCTTCCCGAGGGCCTCTACAATAATTCCCAAATATTCTGCATTTCTACGTTGGCCCTCTGCTCCGTGACCATCCCATCCTGGTTCCGTCAGGGGGCAAAGCTCCTGGGCTCTTAGATTTCTTGCCTGGGCTCTTTCTTCTGCTATCTGCCCTGCTGTTCCCAATACTAATCTACACTCCTTGGTTGTTAACAGAGTTTGGAGCATCATCTGTACATCAGCCCAAGTGGGCTTGTGGGTTTGTCCTATTGAGGAGAATAGGCTTTGCATTTTTAAAGGATCTTCCCTAAAGGAAGGATTCTGAGTTTTCCAATTAAACAAGTCAGAGGTGCTGAACGGGACATATACAAATGTGAGTGTTTGCTCCCCTCCCTCCTCTTGTCCCTGTACTGCTGCCACTTCCCTCATTGGGCACATATTAGCTTTATAACTTCGATTCTGACTCCTAGTATTATAAGGGTTCGTTGGATGTCTGAGGGGTACCTTTTTAAGGGATTCTATCTCAGCAGCTAAGTCATCTATTGTCTTTTCCAGTTCCTCTATTGTCGGAGGGGAGCTTTTCCATGACATAAGGACTTCTGGAGGAGGTGGTGGAGGAAATTCAGGGGCAGTAGCATGAATCAGGGGCAGCTCATTCTCTGGGCAAGATTCTGGGAATACCGGGGGTTTCCTCCCACCAGAACCCTGTCTCATTCTTACATGTTTTTACAGCACATTTCATAAGCTAAGGTGGTCTATTTTCACAAGCTGTCAGCCAACAATCAATATAGGGGAATTGATCCCAATGTTCATTTTTAACAACAATCTTATGTACTCTGGTTGATAGATCTACATCAAAGGACCCAGAGTCGGGCCAACCAAGACTGAAGGTGGTCCATTCTAATTGACAAAACTTAATCAAATCATCCTTAGTCATTTTAACACCATAATCATTCTTAAATTTACCAAAGTTACGTAACATACAACCCAAGGGAGAGGCGGAATCTTCCATTCGGGAGCCGATCTCATTGTTATACCAAATGATTCACAAGGAATCTACAAACAGTGAGTTAATACAGCAGTACTAAAATCACTAAACAAATTAACAGTGAGAATACTGGAGATACTTACACCGCTTATCTGTCTCCCAGGCGCCTCCCAAACTTCAAGGTTCTCCGGTCTGCCTGATTTTCAGGGACTCACACTTTAGCGTTCCAGGTATCACAGTAGATCGGGCTGAGAGTTAGGACAGGCCGAATGAGTGCCCGGTGTACACTTCCTTCCTCTTGTCCGTCTATGGTGATCCTGGAGTCATCCAAAGGTGTGTCCCATCTGGGGGTGCCAGAATTGTTGCACAAATGGCTCATTTCCTTTGGAGGTGTCCCAATTTACCTTCAAAGAACAGGCAGGCCTTGGAGAAAGCTTGAATACAAAAGTTTATTCGCTAGCGAAGTGAAGCCACAGAGCTAGCTCTCAAATTATGGCTTCCCCTCATACATCATTACAAGACTTTTTATATGGTTCTTTACATGGAGGAGGAGGCAAGAAGGGCCTCATGCAAATTAACAGGTGAAAAACATGACGTTGTTCTCTATCTATTTACTTATTTGTCTGGAAAGAACAGGATATCCAAACATAAAGTTCTTGCCTTGAAATGGTACATATGGGGTAAAACAAACTTATGAAATATACAGGACAAGATATGAGTGAGGCCCAGTGGCGCCTCCAAGAATGCATAACACAAGATAAAAACTTAAAGCAGCTCAGAGCTAGTTACCCAGCTTCAGTAAGACATTTTCCTATATTTTAACCTTTTTCTACAAGACTGGTGGTGGGGGGGACCCAGAGTATAGAAAATGGTGTCTGCTGCTGGTGCGTATGTATTCTCTCTGCTCTAGATGCACAGAGATGGTGGAGGGCTGTGCTGGAGGAAGGAGGGCAAAAGAGACATAACAGGCAGGCAGGAGAAAAGGTGAGAGGGAATAACAGAGAGCATCAGGAGCTGCAGGGAGAGATGAGGAGGAGCCTCTTATGTAACCCTCTAGCATCCTCCAGGAGCCTGGACTGATTAACACCCCAGCTTCTCAGGGAGCTTCCTTTTTCCTGCTGCTTCCCTGAACCCATGCAACCCCATGATCTTGGTGTCCCTAAACCTCTGACTGCCAAAAGCTGGAACTGGACAGCAGGGGATGGATCACTCGATAACTGCTCTGTTCTGTTCATTCCCTCTGAAGTATCTGGCATTTGCCACTGATGGAAGACAGGATGCTGGGCCAAATCAGCCATTGCTAGATGACCCAGCATGGCTACTCGTATGTTCTTGTGTTCTTACGCCAGGGCTTCACTAATGTCATATGGATGTGTCACTATGTGGTGCCAGAACATTACAGCTAGGCGCCACATCACTAACATCATGCTGACATATCACTATGTGGCACTGAACCATTACAGTCAGATGCCAATGCATCAATCATGCTGAGGTGTCACTGTTACGACCATGCACCAATGTCCCAGTGATGTGTTACCAGGTGGAGCTGTACCGTTATGGCAGGTGCCAACGTGCCTGTCACACTGACGTGTCACCAGTTGGCGCTGTACTGTTATGGCCAGGCCCCAATACTTCAGTAACACTGACATGTCACTGTGTGGCACTGTATTTTTAGAGCCAGGCACCACTGTCTCACTGACGTGTCACCATGTGGCGCTGTACCGTTATGGCCAGGCCTCAATGTTTCAGTCTGCTGACGTGTCACCACAAAGCGCTGTACTGTTACAGACAGGCCCCAATGCTTCAGTCACGCTGCTGTGTCATCACATAGCCCTGTACAGTAAACCCTTGATTTAACGGACCCCAATTTAACGGACTTCGGATGCAATGGACAAAATTTCCGATGCATCCGAAATCCGTTATTCGGGGGCTGCCAGCTCCCGCCCGGCTCCCCGCAGCGGGGAGCCCGGCGGGAGCTGTCAACCCCCCCCCCCCGGCTCCCCTGTGTTGACAGCTCCCGCCGGGACTTGACAGCTCCCACCCGGCTCCCCGCTGTGGGGAGCCCGGCGGGAACTGTCAAACCCCCCCCCGCCCGGCTCCCCCTGCAGGGAGCCGGGTGTGGGGGGGGAGTTGACAGCTCCCGCCGGGCTCCCCGCTGTGGGGAGCCCGGCGGGAACTGTCAAACCCCCCCCTCCCGCCTCCCCCTGCAGGGAGCCGGGTGTGGGGGGGAGTTGACAGCTCCCGCCGGGCTCCCCGCTGCGGGGAGCCGGGCAGGAGCTGTCAACTCGCCCGCCGGGCTCCCCGCTGCGGTGAGCCGGGTGGGGAGCTGTCAACCTCTGCAGGGGGAGCCGCGGGGGGGGGGGGTTGACAGTTCCCGCCCGGCTCTCCGCTGTGGGGAGCCCGGCGGGAACTGTCAACCCCCCCCGCCCGGCTCCCCCTGCAGAGGTTGACAGCTCCCCGCCCGGCTCCCCGCAGCGGGGAGCCCGGCGGGCGAGTTGACAGCTCCTGCCCGGCTCCCCGCAGCGGGGAGCCCGGCGGGAGCTGTCAACTCCCCCCCACCACCCGGCTCCCTGCAGGGGGAGGCGGAAGGGGGGGGGTTGACAGTTCCCGCCGGGCTCCCCACAGCGGGGAGCCCGGCGGGAGCTGTCAACTCCCCCCCCACACCCGCGGCTCCCCCTGCAGAGGTTGACAGCTCCCCACCCGGCTCCCCGCAGCGGGGAGCCCGGCGGGCGAGTTGACAGCTCCTGCCCGGCTCCCCGCAGCGGGGAGCCTGGCGGGAGCTGTCAACTCCCCCCCCCCCCCCGGCTCCCTGCAGGGGGAGCCGGGCGGGGGGGGGGTTGACAGTTCCCGCCCGGCTCTCCGCTGCGGGGAGCCGGGCGGGCGAGTTGACAGCTCCCGCCGGGCTCCCCACAGCGGGGAGCCCGGCGGGAGCTGTCAACTCCCCCCCCGCCCCCGGCTCCCTGCAGGGGGAGCCGGGCGGGGGGGGTTTGACAGTTCCCGCCCGGCTCCCCACAGCGGGGAGCCCGGCGGGAGCTGTCAACCTCCCACCCCCCCACCCTCCCAGCCGGGACCCGGGTGGGTGGGTTGACGGCTCCCGCCAGGGTCCCAGCAGCCGGGCTCCCGGACCTGATAAAAGTAAAACCTCAACATAACGGACTAATTCGGGCGAGGGGGGTATCCATTGTCAGACGAAAGTCCATTATTTAATAATTTAAAAAAATTATTAAATAACGGACTTTCGGCTTTAACGGACACCCCCTCGCCCGAATTAGTCCGTTATATCGAGGTTTCACTGTACTGTTATGGACAGGCCCCAATGCTTCAGTCACGCTGACGTGTCACCACATGGCGCTGTACTGTTATGGCCAGGCCCCAATGCTTCAGTCATGCTGACGTGTCATCACATGGTGCTGTACTGTTACAGACAGGCCCCAATGCTTCAGTCACGCTGACGTGTCATCACATAGCCCTGTACTGTTATGGACAGGCCCCAATGCTTCAGTCACGCTGATATGTCACCACATGGCGCTGTACTGTTACGGACAGGCCCCAATGCTTCAGTCACGCTGACGTGTGACTGTTACGGACAGGCCCCAATGCTTCAGTCACGCTGACGTGTCACCACATGGCGCTGTACTGTTATGGACAGGCCCCAATGCTTCAGTCACGCTGACGTGTGACTGTTACGGACAGGCCCCAATGCTTCAGTCACGCTGAGGTGTCACCACGACGTGTCGCCACATGGAGCTGTACTGTTACAGACAAGCCCCAACGCTTCAGTCACGCTGACATGTCACTGTGTGGCGCTGTACTCTTAGAGCCAGACACCACCGTCTCGCTGACGTGTCACCATGCGGCGCGGTACCGGTAGAGCCAGGATCCAATGCACCACTGTCATGCTGACGCGTCACCGTGCGGGCTGCCAACTTTGACTGAAGCTGTTCAGGGCGGTTTTTCCCCCCGACATGACATAACGTCATTTTCTTAAAATATCCCATTCCAATTTCCTGGCCTGACTGGACGAGTCACCGGGAGACTGATGTCGACTCCGGGAGACAAATCCTGGGCTACAACCCTGCCGTGTGGCGCCCGGCCGCTACGGCCACGCGCCCAGGCCTCGCTCCCGTCCCAGGGGCCCGGCCGGCGAGAAGGCGGCCGGAAGGACTCTGGCCTCGGCCTCGCGCTCCAACGCGCCTCACACGCGCTCCCGCCAAAACGGGTCAGTGGAGAAGCTGGGGGGGGGAGCAACGGTTTGCCGCGGCTCCTCCCCGTCCCCATAGCAACAACCCACCCCCTTTGGGAGGGCTTCGCTTCCGGCCGGCGGCTGCGCAAGCGCAGTGTGGACGGGTGGGGGAGCCCGAGGCCGCCGGCTCCTCACGCGGGCGGGGTGAGTGTTGGAAAAAGGCGGCGGCGGCGGCGGGGGGGGGGATTCGGCCCCTTTCACGCTCTGAGGTGATCTGAGGGGGGGAGGGGGGACGCTTCCCCGGCGGGGTGCGAGCCCTTCCGGCCTCCCCCGCTGGGGAGCACGAGCCGGCTGCTCACTGGAAGGGGGGAGGGGCTGGGGAGAAGCTCCGCCTCCCCCGTTGGGTCGGTTCTGTGCCCCTCCCCCGCACGGGGAGCGCTGGGTGGGCCCCCCTCCCGTGCTTGGCGATGGGGGAGGCACCTGCTACTCCCCCCTCCAGCGAGTGCGGCCCCGCCAGGCGGGGGGCTGGGCCCCGCCTCGTCAGGTTCCGTGCCTGGCGCAGGCGCTCCCGGGAGCAGCGGTTAACATCCCTAGTGTAGACACAGTGGGGCTGATCCGTCCCTCGCACCGCTTGGCAGCGGTGGGTAATGTCTGTGGATAGGCGCTGCAGGGCCGGTGCAAGGATATTTTGCCCCCTAGGCAAAATTCCCACCGTGCGTGTCCTGCGCGTCCCCGTGGAGCATCGCTTCGTATAAACTTTCAGAGATGAACACGTCTGTCCCACTTTCTACATGTTACATATGGGAGCAGATGCTCTGAATGGGAGCATAACCACTATTAAAGCAGGCGATGGTAGGAGGGAAGGTTCACCTTAGTGGAGGGTCACAGAAGATAATAATACTTGGTCAGATTTTCAAAGTACAGTGGAGCCCCAAGAAATCCCATGGCGTTAAATGTGGGGTCACATTTTGGGGCTCCACTCCCCGGCAGGCGGGGGTTATGGCTTCTCTCCCCGCTGCTCAGCAGGGGAGAGAAGCTGTGGCCCTCGCCTGCTGGGAACAGAGAACTGGGGCTGCAGACTGCAGCCCTGGAGTTCTCTGTAGAAGCCACTGCCTCCCCTTCTCCTCTACCTGCCGGCACAGGGGACTCCGGGGCTGCTTGCATCCCCAGAGTACCCTGTCCTGCGGCTTCCACAGCGAGCTGCAGCCCCAGAGTTCTCTGTCCCACCAGGTGGGGGCCGCAACTTCTCTCCCCTGCTGGGTGGTGGGGTGAGAAGCCACAGCCCTTGGCCTGCGGTCCAGGAGTTTTCTGTCCCCCACAGGTGGGGGCTGAGGCTTCTCTCTGCACTGCCCAGCAGGGGAGAGAAGTCACGGCCCCGCACCTGCCAGGGGCAAAGAACTCCAGGGCTGCAGATTTGGGAGCCATGGTATAATCGTGCTATATCCAGATTTGCGTTATACTGGGGCTCCACTGTATAGCAGTATTATCATGCACAAACATAGTGAGCTACAGAGGCGGTATTTTAGTGCACTAGCCAGTTCTCAATCCAATAGCGTGAAAGGGAAACCTCTGTACAAAAGGACTGCAGGATCCCTGTGACTCCTCTTAGACTAGGAGAGAAAAATCTTACATATCACTTATTAAAGGACAGTACTTTAAAAAATGTACTGAATGGTTACTTAATCCATGTGATTTCCCACTGCCCCCACCCCTCATCTTTTATCCACAAAATCTGGAGATAAAGGGTTTTTTTAAAGCATGTCTGTAAAGTGAAAAATATGAACTTCCAGGAATTTGATAGTTTGGGCTTGATTCTGCTTTGTTGCCCAGTACATACTGGGATAACTCTATTATAAAACTGGAGTGAGATGAGGATCTGGGTCTCTGACCTGTGTGGGTAGATTTTCCTTCCCCACACTCAAATGATAAAAGTAGCTCAGTATTAGTTATGGTCCTAATTCGTAGAGAATGCTCAGAGAAGGAGTTATGTGAAAAAAGTATTTTTAAGCACCCACCCACCCACCCCCAAAAGTACTGAACACTGTTTTCTATTAAATATTAATCTGGAACTAGAAATGCAGTTTCCTAGGGACTGTTTAATATTTCTTTAGTCTGGTGCTGAAGGAGAGCGACACTATATAAACATCTCAATTCTTGTCCTTCCCTATGCTTCTCTCTTTACAGATGATGCAGGGGGAACAGAGTCCAGCTACTTCCCTCATTGACAGAACCATCAAGATGAGGAAAGAGACTGAAGCCAGGAAAGTGGTTTTGGCTTGGGGACTCCTTAATGTGTCAGTTGCAGGCATGATTTATACTGAAATGTAAGTTCCTTAACAGTTTTAAAACTTTAATCAATAAAAGGATGTCATTTCGTTCCTAGATATTTCCATGTATTGTGAGTCAGAGAGATGCCATCTCAGTTTTTTTTTTCTCTTTCAGGACTGGAAAATTGATAAGTTCATATTATAACATTACATACTGGCCACTGTGGTATATTGGTAAGTGATTGTATTAGGTGATTTACTTATGTGAGGAAACAGCATTCATATTCAACCCTTTTGTTTTCTTTGTCGGTATTTAAAATATTTTAACTCGCTTTTTGATCATACAGAAATTGGACTTCACTTTCCATGTCCAGTTTGGATCTGTCTGGGTTTATCTCCTGTGACAAATTTGCAGCAAAAAAGGCCTTAGATCAAGTTACATGTGTGTTGAGGCTTTCAGAAAGTAGAATAAAGAACTTTACTACTTACAAGGTGCTATTGGTATGCTTTGTATTTCATGTAGTAGTTAGACAAAGCTCTTTTTTTTCCAAGATGCTTACAGTCTAAATGAGAGAGATGAAACCAACAAAGGATGAAAGTGAAGAGTGGGAATAGACACATAAGAGAGAGAGAGAACTTTTGAAAAGTTTGGATTTGAGGAGAGGGCATTGTAGGTTGTTCCGAACCTGAGGATGATATGAAAATGAAGCTGTCGCAGCTTTAGGGGAAATTGCTTCAGATCTTTAATGTGATGTGTTATCATGTCATCCATGTTGATATGTAAATGGAACACCATGTTAACTAAATATAAATTAAGCTAACTTGGGTATTGACTTCCAGCCCTTTAGGCATCACTCGTTTTTTCAAATAGTGGAGTTACTCTTGTAACCTTTAGAGATGTCAGCTGGTCTAGATTCCAGAACTTACTTTCTCTAAAGAATGTGAAGATTATAAAGCAGCCCTTTGTTTATGTGATTTAAAAAAAAAAATTGTATGATTAAAATAGTAGTCTCAGATATATAAAACCTGTCTCCAGAGTTCTTGCATAAAATATGTCCCTGACCGTTTTGGCTAATCCTTCATGAAATTATCTAATTTGTTTTTTAAATCCTGTTACACTTTTGGTCTTCACAACATCCTATGGAAATGAATGTCACAGGTTGACTGTGCATTGTATGAAGAAGTACTTCGTTATGTTTGTTTTAAACTTGCTGCCTATTAATTTAATTGGGTGACTCTTTATTCTTGTATTACGTGAATGAGTAAATCACACTTCCCTGTTCACCTTCTTTATACCATTCATGATTTTACAGATCTCTATCATATCCTTCCCTCATAGTCGTCTGTTTTCTAAACTTAGCAGTCCCGGTCTTTTAAATCTTTCCTCATATGGAAGCTGTTTCATACCCCCTATTCATTTTTGTTGCCTTTCTCTGTACCTTTGCTAATTATGATATTCATTTTTTGAGATCAGGCAACTAGAACTGCATGTAGCATTTAAGGAGAGTGTACCATGGATTAATATAGTGGCATTATGATGATTTCTGTTTTATTATCTGTCCCTTTGCTAATGCTAATTTTGTTAGTTGTTTTGGCTGCCATTGCGCATTGAGTGGATGTTTTCAGAGAACTATATATGATGACTCCAAGATCTCTTTCTTGAGCGCAAACAGCTTATTTAGACCTCATCACTTAGGAAAGTATATATACAATCTGCATTACTTTGAACTTATTGACAAATAATTTCCCTTTTGTAGCATAGTCACCCAGTTTAGTGAGATCCCTTTGTAACTCTTTGCAGTTAGCTTTGGACTAGGGATGTAAATATCATTTTTAAAAGTACCCATTTAAACCATTAAAGTTATATTGCTTAACCATTTTAATCATTACCAAGTTCACAGTCTACATTTTACATCCCTACTATGGACTTAACTATCTTGTGTAGTTTTGTATTGTCGGCAAATTTTGCCACCTCACAGGTCACACATTTTTTCAGATCATCTATGAATATGTTGAACAGCACAGGATCCTTGGGGGACCCTGCTATTTATCTCTCTCCCTTGTGAAAACTGATCACTTATTTATACCATTTGTTTCCATCTTTAATCAGTTACTGATCTATGAGAGGGCCCTCCCCCAATCCCATGGTTGCTTATTTTGCTTAAGAGCTTTTGGTGAGGGATCTTGTCAGGCTTTCTGAAAGTCCAAGGACACTATATCCATTGGATCACCCTTGTCCACATGCTTGCTGACCTCCTGAAAGAATTCTAAATAGATTGGAAAGGTATGATTTCCCTGTATAAAAGCTATGTTGACTCTTCCCCAACCATGTTGTGTTCGTCAATGTGTCTGATCATTTTGTTGTTTACTATAGTTTCAACCAGTATGCCTGGCACAGAAGTTAAGCTTACCAGCCTGTAATTGCCAGGATTGCTTCCGGATGCTTTTTTTTTAAATCACCATTACATTAGCTGTCCTCCAGTCTTTTGATATAGAGGCTGATTTAAGTGATAGACTACAAAATACCACAGTTTGTAGTTCTTATTATTTCATATTTGAGTTCCTTCAGAACTCTTGGCTGATTACCATTGGATCCTAGTGACTTATTACTGTTTAATTTATCAGTTTGTTCCAAACCTCCTCTACTGACATCTCAGTCTGGGACAGTTCTTCAGTTTTGTCACTTAACTAGAATGACTTGGATGTGGGGATCGCCCACATATCTTCTGCAGTTAGCACTGATACAAAGAATTAATTTACCTTCTCTGCAAAGGCCTTGTCTTCCGTGAGTGCTCCTTTAGCACCTTGATAGTCCAGAGGCTCCACTCACTGTTTGCCAGGCTTCATGCTTCTGATGTACTTTTTTTTTAAAGGTTAACTGTTTACTTTTGGTGAATAATTCATCTTTCCAAAATGGTACAAAGAATATACAGTAACTTTTACTATGATAGTGTTCGTATCAGTAGAGTGGGAAAACAACATGAGATGTCAAAGAGACAAGGTGTGGTGGTAATATCAGGACCTGAACAAAACTTGGTCCAATAAAAGATACTACCTCACTCGCCTCGTCTCTCTAATATCCTGTGACAAACATGGCTACAACAGCAGTGCATATAGTATAAGATGTTAACTATTATTGATGTTTTAAATGGTGAGCAATTTAAAAACACTATAAAATATAAAGAACTAACTTGTTAAAATAATGGTTTTTGTTCTAGAACTTGCACTTGCATCTTTGTTCAGTCTGAATGCCTTATTTGATTTCTGGAGGTATTTCAAATACACTGTGGCACCAACTAACTTAGTTATGAGTCCCGGACAGCAGACCCTTCTTGGGCTTCAGAATGCATGTAAGTGTGACAATTATCTCTGGCAGTACTCTTTAAATTGGTGTCTACAAGTGAGTTTGTAAATGTTTAATCATAGGTCTCAACCTGGCATGGGCCTCCAAACAAATACAAATGTCTAGAAAAAGAAGAGAGATGCAGTCAATACTTTTTGAAGGGTAGGAGTGTTGATTCAAAGAGCATTTGGATTGATTTCACCTTACTGCCCCCTGCAGATGGGGTAACTAAGTGAAATGGAATGAAAATTCAGAAGATCAAGAAGTTACTTGATTACGTTATACAGTAGACTCTCGATTATCCTGGATGATAGGAAAAAAATTAATCGTGGTTAATAAAATCCTGGATAATCACCATCTATAGGAAACATGGGGCAGGGGGGTTGATTCACCAGCCACCCTGGTTTGGAGGGGATGTTGGTTCACTAGCTGCCCTGAGCCCTGTGGGGGGTTTTGTGTGTGTGTGTGCCTGGGGTGGCAACAAAGCCAGAGCCGGCCCTGCGAGTTACGTGTATTTTTTTTTTTTTTTGACATCCTGGTTAATCCACAACCTGGTTAACCCAATCCTGGATAATCGAGAGTCTACTGTACCATTAACATCATGAAAGAAAGTATTGAGTGATAAAGGGCTCTTTACTTTAGCAGCGAGAGACATAACAAGAACCTATGGCTGGAAGCTGAAGCCAGACAGTTAACTTAGAAATAAGGAACAAATTTTTAACAGTGAGGGTGACTGACTTTTGGAACTAACTACTGAAGAAAGTGGTGGATTCTCCCTCTCTTGATGTCTTCAGATCAACACAGAATGCCTCTATGGTGGATGGGCTGGGGCGTAGTCTCCTGTGTGGGGCTGGGGAGAAGGCACAGATGGAGGGCTTATGTTTAAATAAGACATTATAGTAATCGACACATTGGGTAAAAATAGCCATGTTAGAGAGAAACCTTAATGTAATGTATAAAAATGACAAACTTCATGTCCCTTCATGAAATATTTTGAGTTTCTAAACACATTTCTCCTTTTCTGGTCTCAGTGTAGGATTTTCTTAAGATAGTAAAGAAATAAAATAACAAGTAAGAAAACTGATCCAGACTGATGCTCCATCAGCCCTAATTCTGCTGCTTCTTTTTTTTATTATAGCAATACAAACAACTCCGCCCCGTGAGCTAGTGCCAAAGAAAGTCCCTTCTTCAACACCTCCTCCAGTCCAGGGCCAGAGCGTACTGAGTTACAGCCCATCCCGCTCACCTAGTACCAGCCCTAAGTTTGCCACTGGTTGCATTACTGGCTACAGCCCTCAGCTACAGGCTTTGTCAGGCAGCAGTGGTTCTTATAGCACTGCTATGACCTATTCACCAAACAGCAACTACAGTAAGGTAATAGCCTTGACAACCCAATGTAACAAGTTGGAATTTGCTTATTAGATTGCTTATATTGTTCCCTACTGCAGAACCTGATTCACCAGTAGCTTGCACTTTGTATATTTATTTACACCTTTTGCACAGCAGATGTAAAATTTTACCTAACAGGAATTCTCCAATCTCCCAGTGGTGATAACATTTTATTCATGTTGCACCACCGGGTAGGTGATGCAGCCAAGAATTAAAATAAACCAACCAGCAACTGAAACATACTAAAACTAAAATGGTGTCAGTTTAACAGTAACTAATAATGCAATAACAAGTTGGATAAATATATTAATTTTGTTTACAAATTGAAACTAAGAAGTAGAATTCCAGCTTCACAGAATAACACAGTCATTCACTCTATTTCCCACAGGTATCCAGCTTCAGTCCCTCCCCTGGTGGCTCACCATACCCCACCAGCATTGGACCAGTGGAAAGCAGTGGGCTGAGATCTCGATACCGTTCTTCGCCAACTGTGTATAACTCCCCTATTGGCAAAGAAGACTATATGACAGACCTAAAGTCCCTGGACAGCTTCCTTCAAAGTGAAGAAGAGAAGCAACATCGAGTTCAGCTGGGTAAGTAAGTAGCTCTGTTTAGTCTAAAAGTTGGGTTTTTTAAGTGTATTTGTGGGATGGTATTCCAGTTCTTCTGGTGTAAGGTAGACACAGATGTGCCAATTGTAATGAAATGGACTTAAGTCATTTGCACAGTATCCACCTCTTAATAAATCTCTGTAGAAGACACAATCTGAAGACTGATGCAGAACAAGTTAAGTCTTTTACTGAGTAGTCTGTGTGAGAGGTGAAGCAGAGCTCCATGATTTCTACAGCCCTTTGCAACATAGAAGCCTTGGGAAACTTTCCAGAGAATAAAGTCTTGTGTTCTAGATGGAAATGTACAGCTGTTGATACTCTGGAGACAACCCATTGATGTCTATAAATGACAAACTATATCTGCATAGGACTCATTGGTAAAGGCCTAGGGCTTTCATCTTGATGAGAGGTGTGGCCTGTGGAGAAGGCATCTCAGATCAAGATGCCAAGTAATCTGCAGGTGACCTGTTTCCTGAAAAGACACTTTTTTATTATTGAGATGAAAATGACTAATAATATTTTACATAGACTGAGTTTGGCATTTGGGTTTATAGCAACTTGTAGATACTTCCCTCCAGTCAAAGTCTAAATGCTCTGACCTGTCATCTGTACAGGAACCTCCCACTGCTTAAAAATTGTTTGGCTAGATTACTAGATTTACTAGAATTACTAGATATAGTAATTATTTGTTTACCGAATGGATAATTTCAGGGAGTTCAGATTCCAGCTCTCCTTCCAGCAGTCCGACTCTTTGGAACTACAGCCGTTCCATGGGAGACTATGCACAGATGCTGAAGAAGTTCCAGTACCAGCTGGCCTGCAGGTCCCAAGCCCCATCAGCACACAAAGATGAAGCTGATCTGAGCTCTAAGCAGGCTGCGGAAGAGGTAAATAGAAAACTCAAGGGAATCAGGAGGGAAAAAAATACAGTTGTAAATTTTGCAATCCTCTGCAAGAATTTAGATGAGACTCCCGTTCACATTATTGGGAAGGGGCGGGGAGTGCAAATCCCATAGCATTGAATTGCCTTCATATAATTTAGAAAAATATTTTTCTTACTACAAATTT
Organism: Sternotherus odoratus; assembly: GCA_032164245.1. Lineage (NCBI taxonomy): Eukaryota > Metazoa > Chordata > Testudines > Kinosternidae > Sternotherus > Sternotherus odoratus. The sequence goes on along the minus strand of JAVMKO010000001.1, from coordinate 5,155,993 downwards.
TATATTCCAAACTTCAATCTGAACTAGTTAGTTAGTTACCTTCACCAGCAGAGGGCAATTATAAATTTGTTTGGAGTAAAAAAGTGACTTCTGACCAAACACTTCTGGATATATCTGCTGAATAGAATTTTATAGTTTTTTAGTTTTTATTTTGTTGGCAGTGGTGGGAATCAGTAAACACAGATTTAACCTTTTCCTGTCTTAACCAATTTCTCACAAACATCTTAATTATGTAGTAATATATAACAACTCTAGATATAGTAGTTCAGTCTGGAGTTAAAACCTAGTAGTTTAACTGTGTTCTTGGACTTAGTGATGAGAAATCTTCTCGTCTGTCATTTTATACTGTGGATAAAAGTGTTTGTAACAGTAACAATTAACTGCATCTAGTCCATTTCAAGCAGCTGAATGTATATTGAAAATCCTCCTTTGTATTTGTGCTCAGTTGAGACACGTGGAGAAGTGTACCTCACATCTGACTTTAGTGTGGCCAGAAGGAGTAGTTCTTAACTTGCCTGTCTTTTAATTAAATGAGACCCTTTTTCTCTACCTTGCACATTGATTTAGTTAATGTAACTTTCCAATAATTCAAACCTTTTCTAGAAATCCTACTAGCTTAGCCAGTTTTATCCTAATATAAATAGCCATGGGTACCAAAATAGTTTAACACACCAAGTCCAGATACACTAACTGGTACAGTATATAGTCCTTGTGAAATATCCTGTTATATATAAACATTCTAATACCTAGCTGGGGCTTGTGATGGGCACGCTGTAATTAGTATCTATAAGATAGCCTGGCCTCTAAAAGCTACATTGTGGTCAGTTGGGTTCCTTCATCTTTGCAGTAAGTCTCTTAATCTTTGAACTCTTTGCCTAGGTTTGGTTGAGGGTGATAATGAATCGACAACTACTCAATCATGTGGACTCATGGACAGCTAAGTTCAGAAATGTAAGTCCTATCATTGCTCTTTAGAATCTAATATTTCAGTATCCTGTCCTTTATTTCTGCAGAACTCAGAGCTAGGAAAATACATCATTTGTCTCAGCCTTAATGGGACAGAGGTATGGTATAAACTTGTAGGGTTTAATACTTCCTTCATGATCTTTGATTCGTAACAGAACTCTTGCTTTTTGATCTAGTTGTATTGTATTAGAATGATGTGGGCGGGGGAGGGGAATCAAGTTACCATATGTGTACCTAAGGTTGTAGAAAGAACTACATAGTGTATTTGAGGATTAGCATATGGCTGTGTAACTAGCGACTAACACAAGAGTGGGCAAACTACGGGCCAGATCTGGCCCGCAGGACCGTCCCATCTGGCCCCCTGGCCGGGGAGGCTGCCGCCCTCCCCAGGGCCGCGCCACATAGCACTGCGGGTCAGGGCTTCACGCTTCCCCCCCTCCCCTGGAGCCGAGCCACGTCGGCAGCACTTTGGGGGCCCAAAGCTGCGCGCTCCCCTCTCCCCCGGAGCTGCGCCAAGCAACTATGGTAAGGGGGTTGGGAGGGTTCCGGGGTGGTGTTTGGGGAGTGCTTTGGAGGGGGCAGTCAGGCAGCAGGGTGGCTTGAATAGGGGGTGGGGTTCTGGAGTGGTGGTTAGGGGGTGGGGCAATCAGGGGACCAGAGCATCGGAATTGGGTAGGGGGTGGAGTCCTGGGGGGTGGTTAGGGGTCTCTGGAAGGGGCAGTCAGGGGACAATGTGGGGGAGTGTTGGATGGGTCAGGGATTCTGAGGGGGCAGTCGGGGTGCGAAGTGGGAGGGGCCAGATTGGGAGTGGAGCCTTCCCTACGTGGCCCTCTATATAATTTTGTAAACCCAATGTGGCCCTCGGGCCAAAAAGTTTGCCCACCCCTAGAGTAACAGAAAGCATGCTCACAAGGGGGCGATATTAAGGTTACACATTCAACCGTGACTCCTGCACTTGCTGACTTTTGTGCTTTGATATCCTGGAAACTTCAAATTGTAAAGTTCATACCAATTAAAATGGGTAGAGTTGTTTTTCCCTTTTCCACAACTCAACCTGCTGACTCTGTTTTCCTCAAACATTTCAAAATAACTCACCTGGGCTGAACTGAAGCATGGAAAATCCCATTCCCCAAGGTTAAAATTTTCCAAAAGGTCTGAGCAGCTGAAAAGTTAGAATGAAAAGCCTGACGTAGTCTGACTTTAAGAATTGTTATTTCGGCTATTGCTAATGCAAACCTAACTACACTTCAAGGTAAAAGCATTAATTAATCAAATAACAAATTACTCCAGCACACTACTTGCTGGAGTTCATGGCACTCCCCAGCCGTGTGTTTGTTAAGACAATAATATCCATGAAAAGCTCAGATGTTCACAAATAATATATTTCTATCACCAATCTTCTTCCTTAAAACACTGTGGGAATTATGGACACATGCAAGCATCAATGAACTGTTTGTGGGTGACTTGCTGCTCTTCATACCATTATTCCCTTCACCATCTAAAAAGTCTGTATCATGGTCTAGAAATGTTGTCTAGAACTTACTCATTGAATTTTTAAATAGTCATTCAAACCCTACCATAACCTATTTACTTAATAACTTTGTATATCTCTTCTGCTCCCTTAAATGTTTCTTGTTCGCCTTTTTTACTTTACAGTCGTAACATTAATTCAGATACTGATTAGGGGATAGTAACATTTCACATAGACTTCCTGTTGCTTCTTATCTTTTTAATTGTCTGCCTTTCTCGCCTCTTCTAGTGGATTAACGAGACTATTTTAGTGCCACTTGTGCAAGAGATTGATTCTGTGAGCACTCAGCTGAGAAGAATGGGGTGTCCAGAGTTGCAGATTGGAGGTATGGAGATACTGTAATACATTTGGAGCAGTTCTCATTAGTACCTGTGCTCAGGATGAAAACTTCCAGACAGAAAAGGGTGTTGTTTGCAACCTTAAGAACTAGAAACAGTTTTTTTATGAGAGAAAGCTTGGATTATACATCAACTCCCACAACTGCAAAATTTCAGAAAACACAGGAAACTTGTTACAGCTGCATCAGTGAGGAGACTATGATAATTCCAATTGAGCCTCCTGAGGCAAATCCCTTAATAAGACAATAACATGGTGTTTGATCTCTAACTGTTAGATGCTCTTATAGCTGCTAGCCTGGATTCTATCTTCAGTTAAACTGGTGTTTAATCTGAAGTAATTCCATTTATTTTCATTGTTACATCAAACTTGCACCAATTTAACTGAGAGCAGAAGTTGGCCTTCTATTTTGTAGGCTACGTAAGCTTTAATCTCTCCTTAAAACTCACGTCTGCTGTGACATGTATGAGAAATTAATCTAATAATGGCTAGATGGAGAGGCAGTTAGGAATCTGCTATAACTTAATCGAATGGAACACTAGAAAGTTTGTTGTATCCCCTTTTTCCACCATTATAAGTTTATTTTGTCTCATAAGATGCAAGGCCTTCAGGACAGGGATTGTCTTCCTGTTTGTGTGGTGCCTACCATGTTTTGTATGCTATGATGATGTAAATAACAACACAGACTCAACCTTTCTCCAAGTGAAGTGAATGTAGGAATAAACTTCTCTAGGATCAGAATTTGGTATTTGGCAACATCAGTAGTGATGTAGTGTGCCAACTATTCCTAGAACTCAGCTTCTCAGCCCTGGTTTACATATGCAACTTCAGCTACATGAATACCGTAGCAGCTGAAGTCAACGTATGCAGGTCGACTTACCTCAGCGTCTTCACAGCGCTGAGTCACTCCCCCATTGACTCCACCTGCGCCTCTTGGAGCGGTGGAGTTCTGGAACCGACAGGAGAACGCTTGGGGATCAATTTATCGCATCTAGACAAGACACGATAAATCGATCCCCAAAAGATCGATCTCTAACCATGATCCAATGGTAGTGTAGACCTGCCCTCAGAGTGCAACAGGCAAGCAAGCTGAACAGAATGTGTCAGATCTTTGTAATAGTCTGTGAGCTTCTGAGTAAGTGAGGATGTTTAATGTTCTGCTATGGCCATAGATCATACGTGCTGGTGCTTTTTTTTTGTATTGCAGAAGCCAGTATTAGCAGTCTGAAACAAGCCGCTCTTGTTAAAGCTCCACTCATCCCGACACTGAACACTATAGTGCAGTACCTGGACCTTACACCAAACCAGGAATATTTGGTTGAAAGGATCAAAGGTAAATGGTCATCATGCACACTTAAAATGTGCTTCATTACAGTTTTTCTGCGTCAAGTGTTAGCGAAGTTGAACACTGTCAACAAGACCTTTGACTTGGGTCTCAGCAGCTATGAAAGAGGTGCTGCTTTTCAAGTAGTGGAAATACACAAGTTTTTTTCTGCTGCTGTTTAAAGTGACTTAATGATCAGGAATCTTAATGTAATTTACAACGCTCTTAAAACAAAAGCTTTATTACTTTTGAATGTATGTTCTGGAAACTTATTGTTGGATTTAATCCATCTTCTCTTACTACTTTAATTCCTGATTCAATTCCAAATAAAACTGAGTTTTAGGATTTAAATCTTTTTTTAAATCCTGATGGTGATTTTTAAAAATTGCTTTGCAGGTGTTTCTTTCTTGCATGCATTTCTCATTTATACAGCACCATAAATATGCGTGATGTCTGAAATAGACATAATAGATTGCCTTCTTCCACTTGCATCTCCAACCTTGCCCCAAAATAACTTCATGTAAACTCTGTTGCCTTTAGAGCTTTCTCAGGGAGGATGTATGAGCTCATTCCGATGGAACAGAGGAGGGGATTTCAAGGGCCGTAAATGGGATACTGATTTGCCCACTGACTCTGCTGTAAGTTTGCATAGTTGTGTTTAATGAGACTTAAAATGCATTATTTTTCAGAGCTAGTAGTAGGAATACGAATAGAGATACAGCTTGTGAATCTCCTGAGGAACGTCATCCAAATCCTGCACAGTTTATTTACCCAAGTAATCCCATTGCATTCAATGAGATTACTTGGTAGAATTATGCAAACCAGATCTAGCCCTATATAGATAACAAAAATAATGTTGTTGTTGTGTATCTTAATCTTGCGTCACTCTTATATAGACATAATTGAAATGCCTGTTGAATAGCTATGGTGGGTGTAGCCTTACTTGCTCTGACTTTGATACTGCAATTGTTTTTCTCCATTCAGTTACAATTAAGTAATCATCTGCATTCAAATGAATCTGCTATAAAAGAATTCCTAATCCAGGAACAAATTATTAAATGGCTTCACCTTGATTAAATGTCTAATTTCAGTTCTCCGAAGCAGACTGCAAAGTAAATAGATGAAAGAATAATAAACATGGATTGAGTGGCCTTGTGCCCATTTAATTGAATATTGTTTGCTGTGAAATCCTAAATGACTAACTCAAAGGAGTAAATAATCTAGTTAGAGAGAGACTCTGTGTGGCTCAGCAGAGCAACCTGAAAGGCCAGAGGATAAGTGTTCCTAAGCAGAAACAGTAACATGTTCTTGAAAATAGTGAATTAAAATATAAAACTGATGCGCCACAAAGACTAATGAATGACACACAGCTGAGTGACACGATTCTGAAGATTTATTTTTCTTGCTGTCTCTGCAAGAAAAGATAGCCGAAGTCCTGCTTTGAGTCAAGTGGGAACCTGCCATTTCTTAAGGGAAAGCACTTGTAGTCATGAGATTTAACATCCGATCCTGGAATTGAGCCTTTTTCCCCCCCTCCCACAACGAACCAGAAAAGATGCCATTGGAGACTGTATTGAATATCTAAATACTAATAAGACTAGTTCTGACAAATCATCCTGAACTCCTGTAAGCCCCTGAATGAGTTAGTAGTCTAAAAGATATTAAATATACATCGAGGAAATGTTAAAATTGAAATCTTCAAGACAAAATTCAACAAATGCAAAATTGCAGTATATGCAATATGAATGTGACTGTAAGAACCTTAACATTGAGTATGCATTTAACACTAATATACAGTAGGCACAGTTTCATTTTATCTGCTTGCCATTCTGTACTGGTTCTAGTGCTCTTCCCCGTATATCGGGCCTACTTGTTCAAACTGAGAGAGGTGGACTTAAGTTTTTTTAGAAAAACCTCAATGTGTGAATATACAATTTGCTAAACCATGGTTGGTTTGAATCTGTCTATCTCAACCAAACAAAGTTAAGAAGGGAGGAGGGAAGCAGTTAAAATAAATATTCTGGTTTGGAGCCCTTGTTCGCTACTAAATTGTGCAACTTTGCTTTGAGGTGCAGAGATAAAAACACTATGGGCATGTCTTCACTACCACTTTAATTCGACCTTAACGACGTTAGGTCGAATTAAACGTGTACCTGTCTTCACATACATGCCCTTAAAGTCGATTTAAAGGGCCCTCAAAATCGAATTTGTAACTCCTGCCTGACGAGAGAAGTAAGGCTAAAATCGACTTCTCTATGTCTACTGTGAGTAAAGTGAAGAGGCATCTGAAGTTAAGCCTCCGACCTCCGAGCAGCCCCTGCTTGGGCGGGCGGGGGGGTCCGCGGGGCTGCTGGGCGGGGCTGCTGGGGGGAGCGGGTCAGCTGCCTGGTCAATTTCACCTGAAATTGACCAGGCAGCTGACCCGCTTGCCTAAGCAGCCCCGCGCCGACTCCCCCCCCCCCCTCGGGCGGGCGGGGGGGGTCCGGCGGAGGGGCTGTTCAGGCGGGCGGGGGGGTCCGCAGGGCTGCTTGGGCGGGGGGGGGGGGGTCCGGCACGCATTGCACTGTGGGCTACTTACCCAAAGTGCAATGCAGGCTATGTCGACCCCTGCAAAAGTTCTAGGACAGACAGTGTCGACCACTGTCGACCTGCTATCCTGGTGGGGACACACTGATTCGATTTTCTAAAATCGAGTTTAGAAAATCGAATTAAGGGAAATCGACCTAGTCCTGTAGTGAAGACATACCCTATGTCTGAGCCTTGGTGGACATACAGCCATCTCTGGAAGGGAATGAATATGCCACATTGTGACTGATGTCTTGTTGTTCAACTGACAGATGAACCTTGACTCGTCAACATCTTACATAAATATTCTGGCCAATGTCAAGTGTTGGGCCATTGACGAGAGTGGTTGTAGCACGCCACTGCTTTGTCTCTTTGGGGTTCAGTCAAAGCTGCAATAGGATCACTGTCTCTTGGATTCTGTAACTAGTATCTGAGACTGTTAAAGATTAACCGTTTTATTGTAGCAGTTGGTTCTACAATCCGTCTGATGGCACTAAATTCTGATTTAATTTTTTCTTCAGATCATTATGCATGTGTTCTGCACTTATCTTGACTCCAGGCTGCCTCCTCACCCAAAATATCCTGATGGCAAAACATTTACTTCACAACACTTCATTCAAACACCAGATAAGCCAGGTATCGGCATCCTTGGTCCCTTTGTTTGATAGGATTGACTGCTTGGATCATGTCCTTCATGTCATTATTCTCTCTCAAATTTTCATTCATAGATGTTTCAAATGAGAATGTGATTTGCATCCACCAGAGCACCATCAACCCTCCCCACTATGAGCTTATCTACCAGTGCCAAGTCTACAACCTACCCAAGGTATGGACATGGTTCTTTTCTTATGACACCTCAAGAAAGCTACATACATTCTAAAAGCTCTAGCTGATGTTGATTGGTTATCTTTTTTTGAGCAGTCAGGTTTATTGACAGTGGAATTGTCTTTGAATATAGCAAAGTTCCGTACAGTGTACAAGGCAATGTTACCTTGATCTATTGACAGCCCTTGACATACAAGTTGCTACTAAATAACACCATTACCATAAAGAGCCTCAGTAGAGTACCGAAGGCAATATCTTCCCCTTGTTGCATGTTCTTTTGATAAATTGCTAGTGTTTAAAATAAATAACTTAAAGGCCCCAGTGGTCTGTGTTAATTCTTCAGTGCCAGCACATCTTGTATCTCTTACCAGCAAAAGTCTGTGTTGGAAAACTTTCCATTCCCAGAATCAAAAGGTTAAGTTGATGCTGTACGACAAAGGAATAAATGCAATTGGATCCCTGGTCAAAACTTGAGCCCTAGTTTCAGAAATGATCGTCAATTCCTCTAGTCTTTAAGAGTGGAAGGTCATAATCCAGCCTAACAAATTTTCTCTTTTTTGCATTTGCCCAGCTGGAGGATGTAAGCAGTGTCACAAAACTAACTTAAGTCTTGGAGGTTCATGGTGAAGAAGCACATAATAGTATTTCTTTGGTAATGGTTTCCCTTCTATAGCAGTTTCTCATCTCAAAACATTTTGCAGGTCAGCATACAAACTCCATAATGACATCTTGCCAGTGAAGTGCAGCCACCTCTGGTGTGGCATGTGATAGCTGTTTAACAGTGCAAAGCACCATTACACAAAAGCTTAGGACAGGAAGTGAAGGGTATTTTCTTTTAAATAAGAAATTGTGCAGAGTTTTCAGACTGAATATTGTATGTATTACTTAATCTTCACCCTCTTCTCTTTCCGTGAGCTCAGGGCAGAAACAACATGTTCCATACCTTGCTTATGTTCCTGTGCATCATAAAGACAAAAGAATCTGGGATGCTCGGGTAGGTATAGAATGCCATGAATCCCTGCATTTAATAGTGGCTGAGAACTGTAACATTCCCTTTTGTAAATAAGCAGTTTAGCTGAATGTAGACTGATCTTAAGTTCCTGTAGAAACAGTCTGTATTCTTCACTGTGTGGCAATTTCTTTCTAGTCTGCGAATATCCTATTTCTTTTACTCTCCTCCAACACTCTCTTTTGGCTGCCTCCTACACTCTTATGTTAAAGAACCTAAAACTTGCAATTTGCATTTCTAACAGAAATACAAAACATTCTTCTTCTCCTCACGTATTAGACAGGGAATTAAGGGCCCTTTTCTCTTTTAGAACTAGGATATAAATCTATCTTAAAAACCTGAGTCCACTTTCACTTTCCAGTGATAGCTACAAGTTTGCATTTCAGGATGGGCTCTTCAAACACAAGAGCTTTACTCTGAACTTCCATGGGGAAAAGCAAGCTCCTCAGTTCTTAAATCAGTATCAGAGGGGTAGCCGTAGTCTATAAGGTGCTACAAGACTCTTTGTCAGTTCTTAAAAAGACTAATTCAGGGCAGAAAATGAGGACTGACAATTAAATGCACCAAAAAAGTATTATGGGGAATCGTGCATCCATATGTCCTACAGAAATCGGGGATAGGGGCACTTAAATTAAGGGAGTTCTAAGGAGTATCAAATTGATGAAGTAAGGAAAATTAACACACTAAAATGAAACGCACAAAAATGAAATTAGTACACTAAAATGAAAAGCTGCTTATATAAGCCTCTAGATACATAAAAAGTTGAATTTTTTTGCAGGCTGACAATCTTGTGGAGCACAAACTGAAATATTGGCCTCTTTAGTCGCTGCTTGGCTAGATCTTGGCCTGAAATCCACTGCCATAGAGAAATATAGGTATAAGTAGATGCCATCATTAGCCACTAATCTTTGCGTATTGGGCAACTCTGCCTACGTTGACATAAAAGTGAAGTCCAGACTTTCCCATTTAATTTCTCTGGGGTTGTACTCTGTTCATAGAGAAGCACAACTCTTAAATAGAAAGAATCTTTGGCAGGGATTGAAAGAACTGCTGGAGTCAGGAGCTTGCAACCTGTCCTGGCAACTCTCTTTTATAACAAAACTTTGCTTTAAATATAGGTTTGGGTTATTTTATTATTATGACTTTGTCTTTGCAGGCGAGTAAATCTTGGCTTATCAGGAGTGAATGTTCTGTGGATCTTGGGCGACTAGTACGTCATTGTTCACTGTGGATGGCCTCCACCTTGACAAAGTGAGAAACAACTGTGCATCTCTGAGATAACTGACCAGCCTATTACACTTGTGCCTTGAACATAAACCTACAACGATGAATTAGTGCGATATCCTTGTGAACATAGGATACGTTTGCATTCAATACACTGTTCGCCTGAGAACATGCTTCCGGCATTGAAATACTCCTACCAGCTCTTATTGTGCAGAGAGGTCTCTTTACAACTTCCCACCTTCACAAGCCCTACTTTAAAAGCCTTCACCATTCTTCTGCTGAGTTGCCCTCCAGAGGCCATCACTGCTGATACTTGAATTAGAAGCAACTCAACGGTACCGCTGCCAGCTTGGTCTATGAATTGTGAGCCTATCTCCTCTGCATGGCAGGGTAGAATACTGCAGTGCAACTTGGACTGCCTTACTCCGGTTGTACACTGCTGCTTGGTACTTGTTACTTCAGTGTTGCCACTTGACAAATCAGACACTGCAAGTGTGGCCAAGTACAAGATTCACATGCACCAGGAAATGCCACAACCAGGCTTATGCAGAAAGGCTTGTGGCTAAGCATCATGGGAGAGGTTTTGTGGCACCATCACACTTTTAAAGTGACAGCACTGTAGGTGTAAGTGAAAGAAAACTTCAGACTGTACACACCAGTTAAACTATATTCTTATGGATCTTTTTTTAAACAAAATAACCCAATATCTTTTAAACTTGAGTGTGTTTGGGGCAACAAAATGTTGCTGATGTCTTGGCTTCAGTTGAAGTCTTGCCCTAACTTCATTTATTTTTTTAAAAAAGTTCTCGCATTAGTATTTCTGGTATTAATCCCCTATTTTTAGAGGTGTTTGAGCTGTAAAAATTTACTCTAAAAATGGAACGGAGCTTCAGTGTCTCTGCGTAAGAACAACATTTTTATACTGAAATCAGGATGTCCTAGGAGTCCAAAGGGACATCCTCTCCTCCACCCCCACATAGCCCCATGTTGCTGTGCATTTCATTATAACCAGTGACAAACAGATGCAACGTGACCAACCTTAGTCATTGGAACGACCTGAGGCTCTGCTGCTTTTCCCTGCCTGGGGCAGATAGCAATGACCCAGATGCAAGAATCAAATGTATGACTTGAACTCCTATCCTCTTTGGGTGGCACGTCACTTTAGATTGGGGTGGGAACGTTATGGCCCATGGTCAGGTATTTACTACCACCATGGTACTGCGGCCCCTGCTCTGCTCCGGTAAGTGCCTGGCACTAAGGTCCCTGCAGTCCCTGGGGAAGGGGAGCACAGGGCTCCATGAGTCGTTCTCATGGAGCTCCCATAGGTCAGGAACAGGGAACCGCAGCCAATAGGAGCTTCAGGGGAGGTACCCACAGGCTCAGAGCCCTCTATTCCGCCTTCCCCAGGGCCAGCAGGGAAGTGGTTTGGCTGCTTCCTGGAGGGGAGTGGTGTGGGGCCAGGGCAGGCAGGTAGGGAGCCCCCCGGAGCCCAGATCCTGAACCCCTCCTGTATCCCAACCCCCTGCCGAGCCCCCTCCTGCACTCTGCACCCCTTCCTGTACTACTGCCCTGTGGCCCCCCCTGCACTGTGCACCCCACCCCCTTCTCTGAGCCCCCTGATGTACCAACCCCTTGACCGCACCCCTGCCCACACCCTGCACTTCTTCCTGCACCCCAACCCCATCCCAACCCTACAGTCATGGCCCTGCAAGCAATTTCCCCACCCCAGTGTGGACCTCAAACCAAAAATCTTGCCCGCCCCTGTTTTAGATCCTCAGGACAGCCAACACCTTTTTTGAGAAAAAACACCTGTTCTGTCCTTTACAACAAGTATATAGAAAGATGGGGTGTCCCTGGATAACCCAACATGTTTTGTTTTTTACAGTTATATAAGCAATTGTTCTGTGATGTAGACTAGTTCCTGGGAAAAATTTGAGCTAAACTTGTTTTCAACAAAATGGATTCCTATACGTATGCCAAGGTTTTTTCCTATAGGGGATAAAGGATCCTTTGCAAGTCCTGGTAACCAGGGAATTTTAAAAATGTACGCTATAGGTTCTTTTTTAAAAAAAAAAATATTGTGGGACAGTGTCAGAAGCCTTCTGGTAAAGGTAATGTTAAGGTATTTCTCTGTCTCTTGTCATAAGGAATGAGGTTAAGGCACGGTGGTCTACTTAATTTTACCCTTTCAGCCCACAATGACCAGAAAATTGAGACCTTAATATCACTGTGTTAAACTGCCAACAATGATGCTCTGTATAATCCTGCTAAAAGTATTCCTCCAGGATTCAATAAAAGAGCTGGCTGGTTAGACTTGTGAAGAGTACACACGAGTTGTATTAGTTTTACAATGACTACACTCTTTTGTACTGTTTTCAATTTTTTACTGAATTGTGTGCCTGCCTAGACGAGAGCAGGTGGGGAGGGGGTTGGAAATGTCTTTTTTTACTATGCTCAGCACAATTACCAGTCATTATCTGAGTTGGACTATTTGATTGTTTTAATGTATGAGCCTAACTTATTGCCATTGTCTGTCAGAACTGCATCTTATTCAAGATACAACTTCCCTAAGGGGAACTATGCATTTTTCCTGGAGATCAGAGTGTTAACAATGGTTAATTTGGTGCCTGTATTAAATGGGTTCATTTGGTTGAACATTTGTGTGTGATTTTATGCAATAACAAATGGCATATTTTGTCTCCCAAATATCTGTTTACACACCCCATATCATCTAGTTCAGGGGTCTGCAACCTTTACCACTCAAAGAGCCATTTGGACCCGTTTCCCACAGTAAAGAAAACACTGGGAGCCACAAAACCCTTTTGACATTTAAAATGAAATAACACTGCATATAACGTTTTCTTTGCCTTTATGCTATGTATAAACAAACTATAATGTGTTGCATTTAGATCAGGGGTGTCCAAACTTTTTGGGAAGAGGGCCAGATTTGGTAAGGATGGTGAAGATGTGTGAGGGCCGACCCCCTCCCCCCCCCCCTCCGGCCGTGCTCTCGCTCTTCTTCCCTCCCCCTCCCCTCCAGCCGTGCTCTCGCTCTTCTTCCTCCCCCCACTTCCTCCCCCCCGCTCCGGCCGTGCTCTCGCTCTTCTTCCCTCCCTCCCCCCCCTCCGGCCGTGCTCTCGCTCTTCTTCCTCCCCCCCTTTCCTCCCCCCCCCCCCCCGCTCCGGCCGTGCTCTCGCTTTTCTTCCCTCCCTCCCCCCCCCTCCGGCCGTGCTCTCGCTCTTCTTCCTCCCCCCCCTTCCTCCCCCCCGCTCCGGCCGTGCTCTCGCTCTTCTTCCCTCCCTCCCCCCCGCTCCGGCCGTGCTCTCGCTCTTCTTCCCTCCCCCTCCCCTCTAGCCGTGCTCTCGCTCTTCTTCCTCCCCCCCCCCCCCCGGCCGTGCTTTCACTCCCCCCCTCCCCCAGCTTGCCTTGCCTTGCCTCGTGCCCCGGCCCCGGCTCGCTCTTATCCGCCGGCTCCACCACGCTTCGCCTCCTGCCCCGGCCCCGGCCCGACTCGCACTTCTCCGCCGGCTCCGCCTCGCCTCGTGCCCCGGCCCCGGCTCCGCCTCCGTTCTTCTCCCCCCCCCCCCCGCCGCTCGCCTCTTATTGATCCCGCCCCTCTCTTTCGGCTGCGGCTCCGCGCACTGGTTGGACAGTGCTGGCGGGCCGCATAGAGAACAGTCTGCGGGCCGGTTAAAATTAGAACACACAGGGAGCCGCATCGGAGGGATGAAAGAGCCGCATGCGGCTCCGGAGCCGCGGGTTGCAGACCCCTGATCTAGTTTGAGGCTTATTTCCACATTATACGATTCAGTCAGGTTTGCATAACCATCTATAGCAATGAGTAACTAAACTTTGCTGTAATGTGGCATGTTTTGCTTAGGATAGCTTGCAAAGAAGTGATGGAATTGTTATTTGACATTTATTTAAGATGGGAAGAAAATTGGTTTAGTCTGGTAGCAACCATTTTCTCGTGTTGGTGCATGCGATTCGCATTGAAGCACAAGGGTATCTGAAGACAGTAACTCTGTCTTCTACCCTGAAAACTGCACATATCTTGTGGGTGGGACAGCCCGCCAGCAGGAAATACAACCATTACAATTCTAACACCTCTAGTGCTAAAATAGATCACATAGGCGCCAACGGATACTTGCTTCTTCCTTTATGAACTTTCAGATTGTTTGTTTGGGGTCAGAAGAGAGAAATGGACGTAGCTGTTGAAACTTCTTTTTTAAAAAGAAACTGCAGTGTTCAAAATTCACTTGGGTTTTTAGTCTGAAATCTGGACAAAATTCTCTTATAAGTTCTTTGCGTAAGTTTTTCAGGAGTAATATCTTCTCCAAGGGCTATTCTTTTCTTGAAGCCAACATATCTAGTATTTAAAAAAAAAAATGCAAAGGCAAGATTAGTGATCAAACTGTAGAAGAAAGCTCAACCAAATTTTGTTTAATGGTTTGGAGCCCGCCACCGTTCCACTAAAAGTGCCTACTGTCCTGGGTGCAAATATTATACGAGTAGTGTAGCCTAGTCCTCTAGCCCAGTGGCTCTCAACCTTTCCTGACTACTATACTCCTTTCAGGAGTCTTTGTCTTGTGTACCCCAAGTTTTGCTTCACGTAAAATCTAGTTGCTTACAAAATCATATATAAGTGTCACAGCGCACTTACTGTAAAATTGCTTACCTTCTCATTTTTACCATATAATTATAAAATAAATTGGAATATAAATATTATACTTAGCAGTGTAAACAAGTCATTGTATGAAATTTTAGTTTGTATTGACTTCATTAGTGCTTTTTATGTTAAAAGTAGGCAAATATCTAGATGAGTTGATTTATCCCCAGAAGACATCTGTGTACCCCTAGGGGTATGCACACCCCTGGCAGAGCCACTGATCTAGCCAATGGAGGGTTCCAATTAAACGGTGAAGTATGATAGTAAAGAGCTGAGATTGCTAATAAAATTTTGGCAGCCTTGATTACAAACATGGCCTCAGTCTAGCTCTTCGAGAATGGGTGTTCATGTCACAAAGGTAAATGCTAATTGACCACTTGTTAGTAACCTCAGAAGAGAGGCCAACAAATGAATGGCTATGGAGAGTGAATTCCTCTTACCTCTAAATGAGGTCCCTCTAGAGCAGGATTCAGGCATGCTGCTGGGGCACTATGAGGGAGGTTTGCTTATTTTGCCAGCTGTGTGGCTAAAGGGAGGACTCAGGGCCCAGTGATCTCAAGCACCAACTTTCCAACTGTTGCTTTTAAATTATCTTTATAATGAAAAGAAAATGTTTACAAATCACTTACAAAATCTAACGAACATGGGCTTTTCTCCAGTAGCTGAAGACCTTTTCTCTTGGGCTACATGGACAATTCCACTGTCAACTGCCTGTTTTGCTTGCTTATACAGTTGTCCTTTGTGTATTCTTCCCACTGTCCTATATAGGTGGGGCTCTGCAAGACCATTACCGGGTCTCTTCAAGTCACTTCTCAAGACCCACAACTGTGATGCCAACAACCAACTGCTAATAATGGCTGGTTTGAGACAGGAGATGGTTAATGCATGTTTTGAGTGCCTTCCTAGAGTGCGAGCTCTTTGGAGAACAGGCACTGTTTCTTGTATGTTTGAAAAAACCCTAGCCTTTGGGAGCTTCTATAAATCAAATAAAGACCTCTCTATTGCCTGTAGTGGTGCAGGGTTTTGCATTAAAAGTTAGTGATGCCTTCTACTCTTGGAGGCGATAGTCAAATTCTCCAAAGGTACTAAGTGAGTTTCAACTACCATATTTCAAAATGTATTTATTTTATGTCACGATAGTCTGTCAATGATTGATTGTTTTACATTTAAAAAGCATTTTTTTCTTCCTAAACCTCTCCATAGCATCTGTTATTGACTTAAGAACATAAGAATGGTCATAATGGGTCAGACCAATGGTCCATCTGTCCCAGCATCCTGTCTTCTGACAGGGGTCAATGCCAGATGCTTCAGAGGGAATGAACAGCACAGGGCAATTATCAAGTGATTCATTCTGTCGTCCATTTCCAGCATCTGGCAGACAGACTTAGGAATACCCAGAGCATGGGGTCATATCCCTGACCATGTTGGCTAATACCATTAACTTGGCATCCTTTTTTGAACTGTTATACTTTTGACCTTCGCAACATTCCCAGAAATGAATTCCACAGGTTGACTGTGTGTTATGTGAAAAAGAACTTTGTTTGTTTTAAACCTGCTCCCTATTAATTTCATTGGGTGACCCCTAGTTCTTGCGTTACGTGATCTATATATATAAAAGTCAAATGGTGTATGTATGTATGTATGTATGTACGTACGTAAGCTAACTCCTTCCGCACCGTTTGAGCTAGAGACTTGAAATTTGGTACGGTTAGAGGTCTTGGGGTCCTGATGGTCGTACGGGTCAAAAAAATCCGCACCGCACTCGCTCAGCTCTCTGCCCCCCCCTCCTCCAACGGAACCCCGGAATCCCTCAGCTCTCTGCCCCTCCCCCCTCCCAACGGAACCCTGGAATCCATCGGCTGTGTGCCCCCTCCCCACCTGCGAAGGAGCCCAGAATCCCTCAGCTCTGTGCCCCCTCCCCACCTGCGACAGATCCGAGTTGGGTTTGGTCAGATGGTAAGTAAGGTGTGGGTGTCGGGTTTGGTCGGGGGGTGAGGTAGGGGTGTTGGGTTTGCTTAGGGGGGTCAGGTGGGGGTGTCGGGTTTGGTCGGGGGGGTGAGGTGGGGGTGTCGGGTTTGCTCTCTGCCCCCATCCAACGGACCCTGCACTCGCTCAGCTGTCTGCCCCCTCCCCACCTCTGACTGACCCGAGCAAGGCCGAGCACTTTTGCTAGTATCTATATATATAAAAGTCAAATGGTGTATGTATGTATGTATGCGTGTATGTATGCTTACTCCTTCCACACCGTTTGAGCTAGAGCCATGAAATTTGGTACGGTTATAGGTCTTGGGGTCCTAATGACCATAAGAGTTGAAAATTTTTCAAATCTCACCTCTGACGCCCCCCAGGGGTGAAAGTCTTTAAAGGCCAATCACATCAGCTGGGCAGCTATGTTGTTATGATGTCATAATACCCCCTCCAACAGACACCGCACTCGCTCAGCTCTGTGCCCCCCCCCCTCCAACGGAACCCCGGAATCTCTCAGCTCTGTGCCCCTCCCTCCTCCCAACGGAACCCCGGAATCCCTCAGCTCTCTGCTCCCTCCCCCCTCCCAACGGAACCCCGGAATCCCTCAGCTCTCTGACCCCTCCCCCCTCCGACGGAATCCCGCACTCGCTCAGCTGTCTGCCCCCTCCCCACCTCCGACTGACCCGAGCAACGCCGGGTATTTTCACTAGTAATACATAAATTACACTTTTTCTTCACACCATTCTTGATTTCGTAGACCACTATAGTTTCCCTCCTCAGTTGTGTCTTTTCCAAGCTGAACAGTCCCAGTCTTAATCTCTCCTCATGGAATCTGTTCCGTACCCCTAATTATTTTTATTTCCTTTCTCTGTACCTTTTCCAATTCTAATGCATCTTTTTCGAGATTGGGCAATCAGAACTGCACACAGTATTTAAAGTGTGGGCATACTATGGATTTATATAGTGGCATTATGTTTACTGTCTTATCTATCCCTTACCTAATGGTTCTCAACATTGTTTGCTTTTTTGACTGCTGCTACCCATTGAGCAAATGTGTTCAAAGAACTATTCACGGTGACTCCAATATTTTTCTTGAGTGATAACAGCTAATTAGACCCCATCATTTTGCATTTAAAGTTGCGATTATGTTTTCCGATGTGTATTACTTTGTATTTATCAATATTGAATTTTATCTGCCATTCTGTTGCCCAGTCACCCCGTTTTGTGAGATCCCTTCGTAACTCTTCACAATCAACCTTAGACTTAACTATCTTGAGTAACTTTGTATCGCCTGCAAACTTTGCCACCTGTTTACCTCTTTTTCCAGATCACTTATGAATATGTTGAACAGTTCTCCTAGTACAGATCTTCAGAAGACCCTGCTATTTACCTTTCTCTGTTGTGAAAACTGACCATTTATTCCTACCCTATTTCCTGTTTTTTAATCAGTTACTGCTCCATGAATAGGACTTTCCCTCCTATCCCATGATTGCTTAGCTTGCTTAAGAGCCTTTGGTGAGCTCTGTCAAAGGCTTTCTGAAAGTTCAAGTACACTGTATCCACTGGATCAGCCTTGTCCACATATTTGTTGGCCCCTCCCCCCAAAGAATTCTAATAGATTGGTGAAGTATGATTTCCCTTTACAAAAGCAACATTGACTCTTTTCCAACATATTGTGTTCATCTCTGCGTCTGATAATTCTGTTCTTGACTATAATGTCACCCAGTTTGCCTGGTACTGAAATGAGGCTTACCAGTCCGAAATTGCCAGGGTTGCCTCTGGAGCCTTTTTTTAAAAATCGGCATTACATTCACTATCCTTCATTCATGTGCTTCAGATAGAGATTTACAGACCATAGATAAGCCTTGTCTATGCTACAAAGTTGTGTCGACAAAAGTCCGCTTTCGTTGACAAAACTCTTGCTTTGCCGACAAAATAAAACCACCTTTATGAAAGGTGTGGAGCTTTTTGAAGCAAAGATATATTGACAGTGTCTGTGTAGACACTGTCTTCAGTTATGTCACTGTAAATGGCCTCAAGGAGGTGTCCCATAATGCCCCTCCTGACCACTCTGGTCAACAGTTTGAACTCTGCTACCCTGCACCCAGGACAAAGTTGTAGACGAGGGTGAGTTGGAGGCTAAGATGGAAGAGGTGACAGGGTTATCCAAGACTGTGGTGAGCCAGGAGATCTTCTCAACCCCAGAGGGTTCGAGCCAGTCCCAGCACTCTGTCTCTGGCATGCATGATGGAAGAGAGGGGAGCTCTGGTAAGTGATCTTTTTGAGTTAATCTGTCATTTGAGGTAGTGCTGTCCTTTATTTTGTTATGTTCTAGAAGTGGGTGAATGGATGAAATGTACAAGGCTATCTATGTTGGCGTGTGCTTCACATTGCCAACAGCTAAGCAGTTCGGTGGAATGCTGTTAATGCACACCGAGATTTCAGAGGAATTCTCCAGAGAGATTCTAGGAAACTCCTGGAAGTACTCGCTGATCCTCTGCCGAAGGTTCCTTGGCATAGAGTTGCTTTGTTCCTTCCCCCATTGGAGGAAACTTTCCCATGTCAATCACATGTGCAGGGACCAAAGGGGCATACAGGAGAGCAGCGTAGGGACCCAGTCTGAAGCCACACCCATCTAGGAGATGCACCCTTTCATCCTTGCTTACCCTCAGGAGTGAGATATTGGCTATTATGATCCCTGCCTGTTGAAAATAGTGGCAGAATTTACAATTTTGTCCCTAGTTGCCTGCAGTAATCCCCTTAAATAACCACCTCAACTCTTTGCCCCACCTTGAGGCCTCCATGGGCTGAGCCCACCATGTTTAGGGCGTTGGCCAAGCTCTGTGCTTACCAAGTGCCAGTGATACACTTCTTTTTATGAATCAGTTTATTTTACTATGCTGTGAGTGCATGAACAATCACGTTTGTTTATTCTTGTGCTGCTGTAGCTGTGGCCTTCATGGGAACCCATTACGCATCGGCAGAGCACCGTCTCCAAATGAAGGAGCGACTGCGGAGGAGCAAAGAGGACATGTTTTGACAGGTGCTCCAATCCTCTGAGGACAATAAATAAGAACTCAGGGCCTGGAGAGAGACTTGAAAAAGACAAAATAGGCAGGACAGAAAGGAGTCAGGAGTGAATCTTAATGGGCCAGCAGTGGATGATAAAAGTGATGGCGGAACAACTGGAGATGTTGAAGTCCCTAATTACAATGCAGGCTGAATTTATACTATATGGAGATACATGTATCTCATAGAACTGGAAGGACCTTGAAAGGTCATTGAGTCCAGTCCCCTACTTTCACTAGCGGACCAAGTAGTGTCCCTTGACAGAATTTTTGTCCCAGATCCCTAAATGGCCCCCTTAAGGATTGAACTCACAACCCTGGGTTTAGCAGGTCAATGCTCAAACTACTGAGCTATCCCTCTCCCCAAATACCTCCCCTACATTCCTTCCAACCTCCCGGCCTGTCTTGTTACTCCGTTCACTCCATCCCTTTGGACAGTTTCCAAAATAATAGCTGGACTTACACATAGCTATGAGAGCCTGCCCTGCCCTGTTATCTCCCCCCCCCCCCCCCCCCCCCCACAAGCATTTAGTGTCTGGTGGTGTTTTGTATTTAATAAAAACATACTCTCTGAAAGATCATCTTTATTTGTCTCCTACATGCGGTGGCTGCTGCTTAAATTAATACACGGTGGCAACTGGATCATTTGTAGACTACAAATCTGTCAGGAAAAATTGTCATGCAAGGCGGCAGGTTAACAAAGCATGGCCGAGAGCTCTATGACTGGTGTTCACTGTCAAAAATGGAGCCACAAGGCCACCCTGATTTGAAAAGCACCCCCTCCCCTTTGTGCCCCTCTTAGGGCCCTGGTAGCCGGCTGCTCAAAATCAGCTCTGCGTTCCAGGCTGGGGGAAACTTTTCACCTTTAGCCTCACAAATATTACAGAGCCCATGTTTAGATCTAACCTGCCATAAAGGCAGCGCCAGCATGCTTTTAATCTGCCAAATACACATTCTATGGTCATTTTGCACCTGCTCAGTCAATTGCTGAAGCGTTACTTGCTGCTGTCCAGGTTTCCCAGATAAGATTTCAGGAGCCATGGGAGTAAGGGGTAGGCTGGGTCTCCCAGGACCGCACTGTGCAACATCCCGCATTGGCATTTTCTAGCCCGCCAGAAATGGATCAGGAATGCATCAGACTTGCTCAGAAATTTTGTCCGTTGCATCCAAAGTCCGTTAAATCGAGGTCCGTTAAATCGAGGGTTTACTGTATTTAATTTGAACACCTGTTTGAGTGTTTTTAAACTTCCCTTTGCATTACAAAGTAACAGGGGAGGGTCCTAGCAGAGCCCTGTCACATGCAGTTACAAACCAGTCCTTCATAAACAAATGCCCAGTGTTTTGTACACAGGTGTCACTCAGTCCTTTGCAAGATGAGAGTTGTGTAGTTGCTAATAATCCATCTGTTTTTACTGTAAACATATGCTTCCTTTTAAGGATCCTGGGCTGGCTGTATTTTTCACCAGCCAGTTTCTTGTACTACAGTTAGAGCGGCGCAAGGATACTCAAACAGCTGTTTTCATATTGCATTTCAACCACTAACGTTTTTCAAATAGCTTTCTACTGCTAACATGACACGATCTCTTTAGCAGTGGTTTTCAGACATAGTCTCATTTTAGGCTTACAAACGGAGAGCGAGTATCAGAGAGGTAGGCGTGTTAGTCTGGATCTGCAAAAGCAACAAAGAGTCCTGTGGCACCGTATAGACTAACAGACATATTGGGCAGAGTGTGGGCAGGGCCACATGTGGCTGTTTGGGGAGGCACAGCATCTCCCCAGCCTGCTATATGTGCCACCCGTGCCTGGGGCTCCTTCCTGTGTCCCGCTTTGCATTCTGAAAAGGTGGTCACCCCATTTCTCAGGAATATTAAGCCTGAGTCATGAGTCAGGCTTAAAAACTTAACTTAGAAATTGCTGGCAGCCCTGGTGGCTGGGCTCCCGTTGGCAGCCCTGGGGGGCCCTGGGGAGCCCCTCCTTGTGGTCCCCTTCCCCCCAGGAGAGGCATCTGCTTGTCAGCCAGATGTGTGCCCTGAGAGCACCCTCAAGGCTCAGACACCGGAAGGGAATAAAGAGAACCCACGTTTCAATTTAAAAAATCCTCGTGATTTTTAAGCCAATCTCATGATTTTGCGGGGGGTCTGACGTGATTTTCCAAGGGCCAGGATTGGCAACGGCCTGGGCTCTTGCACCTCCCCCTGGGCGCGCTCCTGGGGGAGGTGCAAGATGCATGCAGTGCTGGGCCTTGTCGCTGCCAGGGAGAGGTGCAAGGTGCCTGCACGGCTGGGCCCCAGTGAATGCACGTCGGGGTGGGGGAGATGCAGGGTGCCTGAATCCCCTGGAGCTCATGCATCTGTGGGAGTGGGGACAGCCCAGTGATAAGAATGGCGCTGCTGGGTCAGACCTGTCCCATCCCTGCCCATCCCGGCTAATAGCCATTGATGAACCTATCCTCCATTAATTTATCTAGTTCTTTTTTAACCCAGTTATGGTCTTGGCCTTCACAACGTCCTCTGGCAAGGAGTTCCACAAGTCAACTGTGTGTTGTGTGAAGAAATACTTCCTTTTGTTTGTTTTAAACCCTGCTGCCTATTAATTTCATTTGGTGACCCCTAGGTCTTGTGTTATGAGAAGTAGTAAACAACACTTCCTTATTTACTGTCTCCACACCAGTCATGATTTTATAGACCTCAGTCAGATCTCCCCTTAGCCGTCTCTTTTCCAAGCTGAAAAGTCCAAGTCTTATTAATCTCTCCTCATTCCGAAGCTGTTCCAGACCCCTCATCATTTTTGTTACCCTTTTCTGGACCTTTTCCAGTTCCAATATATCTTTTTTGACACGGGGCAACCACATCTGCATGCAGTATTCAAGATGTGGATGTACCATGGATTTATATAGAGGCAACATAATACTTTGTCCTATTATCTATCCCCTTCTTAATGATTCCCAACATCCTGTTCACTTTCTTGACTGTTGCTGCACCTTGAGGGGATGTTTTCAGAGAACTATCCGCAAGGACTCCAAGATCTCTTTCTTGAGTGGTAACAGCTAATTCAGACCCCATCGTTTTATATGTACGGTTGGGATCATGTTTTCCAATGTGCATTACTTTGCATTTATTAACACCGAATTTAATTCACCCTTTTGTTGCCCAGTCACCTAGTTTGGAGAGATCCTCCTGTAGCTCTTTGCAGTCTACCTGGGACATAACTATCTTCAGTCCAATCTCTTACCTCCCTGCAACCCAGCTGCTCTGCATCCCGGGGCAGACACAAGGTGCATGCACCCCCTGCAGCGCCGTGCACCCGGCGGGGTGGGGGGGGGGCAGGGTAAACACATCCCTTGCTCCGTGCACCCGTCAAGGGGTCCACGCACCCCTGGGTCTGTGCGCGCCCCGGCGGGCCGAGCTGGGTGCGAATCTCCCGGGGGGGGGGGGGGGGGGGGACGGCGGTGCCAGGCGCATGCTCCGCGCTGTCCTTTAAATCCCCCGCGGCAGGCCCGGCCGCGGCACGTGCCGATCCCGGGGGAGCCGCCTCCGCTGCTGCCATGTCCGGCGAGTCGGAGCCGGGCCGCCGCCGGCGCTACACGCACGACACCTTCGGTGAGCGGCCGGGCGGGGGAGGGGGCGAGCCGCGGCGCCCCCGGGGGGCTCCCTCCACCCACGGGGGGCCCCGTGGCTGCAGCTGGCGCTGGGGGGAGCCAGGCGCGGGGCGGGCCGCTGTCAGGTGCGGCCAGGGGGGCTGCCCCGGTGACCCGCTAGCCAGCCCCCGAGCTGCCTCCTGCCCAGGGGGTGTGTGGGGTGGGGGTGTCCCTCGGCCCCAGCGGTGCCCCCCCGAACCTCCCCTGGGCAGAGCCAGGTGGCAGACAGCTGGCGCTTGTGTTAAACAACCTTCTCGGTTTGTTTGTATTGCCTGGTTGGCCGGGGTAATGTCTAAAGACCCCCTTGCACCACTGAAGAGGTGTGGACCTGGGTTAACCCGGGGACCCCAGTACAGCCCCTGCCACGGAATAATCACCTCTGAAATCCAGGGGACAGTTCCCTGCTGGGCCAGTTCCCCGGCGGCGGGTGGCATCCTGCTAGCCTAGGAGACCCGTGAACCCAGGCGGTGTTTGTGTGGGGGGTGCATAAGCCTCACTGGAGTATAAAACTTGGGTTCACCAGGCGAGTGTATCTTGCTGTGTGTTTTGAGTGAAACGTGTTTGCTTCTGGTAGCATAGCGCCCTTCCCCCCCCCAGGTGCAAGGGCTGGGCCTCCTCTTGGAAAGCTACTGGAGTGCTGTAATTGGGGAACAATAAGCAACTTGGGTGTGTTGTGAATCTAGTCTAAGCAGAAGTGAGTCTGTGTAAGAGCCATTTCAATGTCCTCCAGGTAGGAGGCTTGAGGCTTTTGAGTGCAGATGTTTTGCCAGCCCTGAACAGCCAACAACCATGGTGTTGCCTTAAGACTAATGAGATTTTAAAAATATTTTGTAGTTCTTCCATTACGTTCTGGTTCTCACCCCTACTCCATCGTCAGTCTCTAGAGTGCACAAGCTCCAAATTTGCAAGCTTTTCTCTACAGCCGTAAGGACTAGAAACTTAAAGCTGATATTTTTGTGCAATAACGTGATTCCAGCAGCTGTGTCTTTTAAGGGAAAAAAATAATCTGAAAACGGTGAGGCTGTCAATAACATGGTGAGAGTTGGCAACACTGGAGAAAAATAAGCTAGACTCCTAAAATTCTTTCAGTTCCATTGTCTAACCCATTCACAAATACCCTTTAAAGATATGGCTTTATCTTGGAAGTACCCCTCCTTTGTCTGGCTAAGCTACCCTATTGCATTAGTGCCTGAAAGAAATGGTTATAAGGCATGAATAGCTCTGACTCAGATGTGTAGTCAGATTTTTATTAGGCAGAAGCGCCAATACGGCTTAGGGAGACGGATCAACGTTGTACAATATAGTGCTAGGCATTGCAAAGGGCAGTCAAACAATATTTCTGTGGGTAGGGGTGTTCTGGGGACCCATGCCAACTTTGAGGTGCCATTTTTTGGTACCTAAAGGTAGGTAGATGGGATGCATGTTGGAAACTAGCCTGATCTGCCCTTTGACACCCCTGGAAACTGACTTTACCTAGGTAAGAATCAGAGAGGGAGCCGTGTTAGTCTGGAATAACAGAAGTGACAGAGTTCTGTGGCCTCTTAAGCACTAACTGAAGTATTGAAGCATAAGCTTTCTTGGGCTAATACCCACTTTCGTGGGCTAATACCTACTTTAACCCATGTTGCATCCGACGAAGTGGGTATTAACCCATGAAAGCTTATGCTTCAATACTTCAGTTAGTCTTTAGCACCTTTCACCAACAAACCGGGTGGAGGAAGGGGAGGAGGATTGATCTGCTAAACATAAAGGGGAAACTGAAGCGATTTAAAAGCCATCAACTGTTGGAGGTGACCAATGGGTTAAACCGGCTTTAGGCTCGGTCTCTGAAGTCCCACTGACCGTATCAGTCTAACTGGTGTAACCTTGATGGTATAATTGATTGGTTTGGTGCCGATCATGTGAAGCCACTTCCAAGCCAGCCCTGTGAGCTGTGTTTTGTTATCTGTGCTGTCATCTGATTCACACTGGGACCGCGTTGGGTGAGCATGGAACTTGGCTGGAATTTTTGGGTTGCTTGATCTGTCTTCTGCTCTGGTGGCAGTAAGAGTGGAATTTTCCTGGCCTGCCCTGAAACAGATCTATTCAGGCCAAACCTGCCAATGTCAAAAGGGGGCTTTATAATGTCTGTGGGGAGGGTTGGAATTTGGGGCCCCTTTTCCTTGCCCAAAGGTAAACTTCCGGTTACCCTGTCTAGAGACAGCCAACCCACCATCGCCTCTAACCCAGCAGGGAGCAAACGGTCCATGTAACAAAAATCATAGAATCATAGATTATCAGGGATGGAAGGGACCTCAGGAGGTATCTAGTCCAACCCCCTGCTCAAAGCAGGACTAACCCCAACTAAATCATCCCATCCAGGGCTTTGTCAAGCCTGACCTTAAAAACCTCTAAGGAAGGAGATTCCACCACCTCCCTAGGTTAACCTATTCCAATGCTTTACCACCCTCCCAGTGAAAAAGTTTTTCCTAATATCCAACCTAAACCTCCCCCCTCTGCAACTTGAGACTCCTTGTTCTGTCATCTGGTACCACTGAGAACAGTCTACATCCATCCTCTTTGGAACCCCCTTTCAGATAGTTGAAAGCAGCTATCAAATCTCCCCTCATTCTTCTCTTCTGGAGACTAAACAATCCCAGTTCCCTCAGCCTCTCCTCGCAAGTCATGTGCTCCAGCCCCCTAATCATTTTTGTTGCCCTTCTCTGGACTCTTTCCAATTTTTCCACATCCTTCTTGTAGTGTGGGGCCCAAAACTGGACACAGTACTCCAGATAAGGCCTCACCAGTGTCGAATAGAGGGGAAGGATTGCATCCCTCAATCTGCTGGAACTTAAATACTGCCTCCCACTTGAGTTTTCCCCCATGATGCATCTACTGGCCACTGTGTAAGTCCACAGAGCTGTGAAAATGGGGAGCCTTCCCAAAGGAGGACCTAAGCCAGACAGAATGCAGCAGGTGACCCTCATTGGAAAAAGTCTTCTGGTGTTTGATGCCGTGGAGGAGTTTCTCGGTCGTCTCTTCCCTCTGTCCGTGCTTTCTCACCTTCAGCATTTCTCTCCCCACCCTGCCTGTTCCTAATAATTACACTCTGCCGGGCTGGCATCCATAACTGCTCCCGCTTAGAAGCGCTTCACCATGATGGTGACTGGCTCCTTGGCTCACTCGCCCTTTACCATATCCGTTTCAGATTTCCCCAGGGAATTTGAGCACCGGGTCGACCCTCATCGGCGGGGGTCGCTGTGTGACCGGCACTGCGCCGCCATTAACAACACCCATGGAGACCTTGGGGACATGCATTCGGGATCCCATCAGCACAGCATCATGGCCCCCAGGATACTGCCAGGTAAGCAGGGCTGAAAGGGTCACCTGGAGTGGGCCTGGGGTTACTGCCCAGAGTTGGCCTCTGGGGCAATGGGAAAGGCTTATAGATGGTGCCTATCTCATTCCGTCCCTCTTGGGAGGAGAGGATGAGGTGGCTGATGCTCCGTAGCTAAGAAGTGCACTCCAACAGAAACTATGCAGATAGCCTGGGGAAGGCAAGGGAGTCCCCCAGCACAAAGGGGTCTGTCTCCCCACCTTCTCCAGCTCTGGGGACCCACCCCAGAACCCAGGGGCACTCACCTAGCACCTTTGGCTGAAAGATCTAAGTGCTTGGTAAATACAAGTGCCGCCTGCCTCTCAGGGAGTGAGGAGAGGCAATCTGCCCTCTTAGGAGAGCGGGCCTGAGGCATAGAGTGACTTCCAGGTGGATGGGAGAGCTGGGCACAGAACCCAGGAGTCCTGGGCTCTAACTAATAAACCCTCATTATAGGGAAGAATCGGAGAGGTAGCCGTGTTAGTCTGGAATTGCAAAAGTGACAGAGTCCTGTGGCACCTTAAAGATGAACTAAAATACTGAAGCATAAGCTTTCGTGGGCTAATACCCACTTCGCCACTTCATTATAGGGGTGGATCCCCTGAAATCCTATGGTGGTAGATGGGTTATGTTAGCATGGGGATGCTGAGTGTAGATTGTATGTAATAACAAGCCCTTCAGGTTTTTTAATATCAAAAGATCTTGAAATAAAACTACTTGTAACATATTCCTCTACTGGCAGGCTAACCTAGCACTTACCAGGGGGAGGAGACTGATCTCTGGTTGTAAAAAATCCTTAATGCTTAAATAGTGAGGAAGTGATGCGGGGCCAGAGCAGACTTCAGACAGGAAGTGCTCTCCTGACCAGCATCTAGCTAAGTAGGAGGAATAATGTTCTCACAAAGGGACTGCTTGGGAATGCTGTGAGGAGAACAGGGTGGCATTCCCTTGACTTCAGTGAACAGCAGGGGAAGCAGCAATGAAAGGGTTAAATGGTTCTACATCAGAAGCACCTATTAGAGGCACAGCAACACCCCCCCAAGAGCCCCAGAGCGGGACTGAGCTGTCATGTCCCTTCTCGCGCTCCCCTGAGGCGGGCTGGAAGGGCTGGTTAGGAATAATTTCTGTGGCATGTCTTCCAAAGCTCTTGTTGGCTCTTGGGAACGTGGCTGTGTTGACCTGTGAGGTCCTCAAACGTCACCATAGCAGGGAACCGCCTGCCCAAGAGACATGGGGCTCAGGGGCACATGCACACACGCGTGTGCACACACACACACACACACACACCGTTCGTTTCAGTGACAACTCCAGCAATTCGCAGGAAAAGTAACGCAGGGAAAGTGCTTTATGAGACCAAATTGTGGGGCCTGGAAAATCTCCATCCCAGAATATTAAAGGGACCAGCGCATGAAATGGCAAGATGGGCCTACCACAGGAGAGGGTGGGTGAGTTTCTGTGGCCTGTCCCGAGCAGGTGAGACTAGATCAGGATGCTCCTTCAATGAGGACTGGATCTTTAGCGTCTCTTCTCCAGTTTAGCGGCTGGAGTCAGAACCTTGTGAGCGGCCAGCTCTCCACGCCCCCCCAGCAAGTCCTGTGGATTGTGTGATGCACAGCAGGCCACAGCTTGGGGGACCACCGGTTTGGAAGAACACTGGTGGATGGCTTGAGTGTCTTCCATTCATGGGATCTGGCTAGTCACATGGCACTGGTTCTACTCCCTGATTGGGTGGTAAACTTCTTAAACCGGTGGATAGAATACACTGTCCGTGGTAGGGTGACTTTTTGGACTATTATGATGTTGCGATGAGACTGGTGGGTTAGAGTCACCCACCCAAATACCCATCAGCCCAGGGGTGAATAACTAATCATTTGACTCTACAAATAGCAGACTGATGCTGGCACGTTCTTCTCACTGAGACTTGCGCATTTATTTTGTCTCAGTGTTTTGTGTTTGTGCAGCATCTAACAGAGTGAGGTCCTGGCCATGGCTCCAAAGGTGCTGTGGTAATACAGATCAATAATATTGTGCCAGCTCCGAGCTCCTTACAGGTCAGACGTGGCTGATCTCTGCAGGATCCTTACGGAGCGGCCCTAGAGATGGCCGTGGGGCTCCGGCTGGGGGCACTGTGCAGCTAAATCTTAGGCTTCTCCTCGCTGATCTCTTGCGCAGTGATCTCCACGCCTGCCTGCTGCCAGCACCTCTCTGATGAGATGCAAATGTGTGACGGCTGCCTGGTGAAAACCACCATCACGGCAGAGAACGAGGTGGAAGCCAACAAACTCTCCAACAACTACAAGGTTTGTTCTGTGCCCTCCCTCCCCTCCCCCCCACGTCTCTCTTTGGGGTCATGCATCCGTGGCTGAAAGCCAGAATCTCTGGGAGTGCTGCTGGCACATAGGCCCTCGAGCAAGGGGTGCTTCAGAAAGTGCTTTTCTGTTCTCCGCTGTGGCTACTGGGCTCTTTCCTTCCCTCCGTGCAGCTGTTTGGATTCCCTACAGAAGTGTGGCCACTGCATGGTCCGGGGCACTGAGTCAGCTGCTTCTGTGAGGCGCCTAGTCTGTAAAAACCCACTCCTGCACCTAGGCTCAAGCATTGGGGTGAAGGGGTTGGTCCTCTTACTCTGGTGTCTAAGAGGAAGGGTGACTCAGTGGTTAGAGCAATAGCGTAGGCCTTGAGACCTATTAATTCCCTGCTCTGCTACAGACTTCTTGTGACCTTGGGCATGTCCCTCAACCTTTGCCTTAGTTCCCCATCTGCTGGAATTATTACTATTTGAAATTGATACGGAAAATCACTAAACACAATGTAACCATAATTTTTTTTAATTAAATCCAAAGGCCAAATAGTATGTTATGCTGGTGTTCTAAAAAGCCTAATTATGAAACAACTTATCACATCCAGACAGTAACAAAACATATTTATAAGCACTTGATCAATATATTTATAAATGGGCTAAACTCGGGTGTTCCCACCCATATTGGTTGGCTCCTGTGTGGTCAGGCGGCTATTAGCAATGAACCCTTTGAGTTTACTTTTTGTATGTCCTTTAACAAACAAGTGATGTCCTTGCCAATGACTGACTGCAGCTAAAAACCAATCTGAGACCACTCACCCTGATTTCCAGTCTTCATCCAGATAAGATTTACAGCCTCCTTTCCTCCCAAGGTCTTTCCTCCCCTCCTTCATGCTGTCCACCAGTTCTCCCATTGCACCCGGGCTCGCATCGACTTTAACACTGACGTGTGCATTGAGAGGGCTACATTGGCTCATTTTAAGACGGATTCTCTTGGTCTGATATAAAATCCTTTGCCGTTAACCCTGTCGGTCAGAGGCCTTCTTTTTAGAAACCTCCCCTTATTTTACCATTCTTCTTTGAACCAGACGTCCACCCTGCTTCATTCCTTCTGACTTTATAATTCTTTCCAAAGCCTTCCTGCTACTTGCTAGTCAGGGCCTTTCTTTACAACACACACGTTTCCGTAACCATACTCAAGCCAACTTTAATTCTGTAATTTTAAACTTCTCCTACACAGTCTGTGAAATGGGGATAACAGCACTGCCTCATCAGGATATTCTGATGGCTCCGCTCCCCTTACTCCTGGGCTGCTGATGTGACCGTAACTCCCAGGGGCCCCGTCTGGCTGATCTGAGGCTGAAAACTGGCTTCCTGCCTAAGTCTCTTCTAAATGTTTCTTCTGCTGTTAGTGGCAGTGACCTGCATGCTGGGCCTGCTGCTTTGCTAAATACCTTTTCTGACTCGTGTCAGCTGCCTCTCTCCCATAGACCATGTGTTGCAATTATTACTATTCTTATTTATAGAGTATCACTGCCACATTGATTTAACCCTATTTTCTTTGTTCAATCCAAAGGCTGAAAGGTGTTTGTACAATTGGTTGAAACATGCCGAACTAATAAGCAATTCACTACGTCCAAACAGCAACAGAAGCCTTCGATCCAGATACTTACAAATGGGCGAAACCCAGGGACACATTTGCTAATACCTGCCTGACCAAGTGGGAGCCAATGAACTCTTAAAAAGAGTTTACTTCTTGTACCTGTTAACAAGCAAGCAACACGATTGCCGATTATTGGGCCTTAGCTAAAGCAAGATGAAGGCATTTCTTATTTAGGCAGTTTATTGAACCAGGTACCCAATTAAGTGTTTTAGTTCTGTTACCTTTGCCTGAATCTTAAATGAGAGAACTGGTTTTTCCTAAGGGTCACTACAAGTGTAACGCACCTCTTCTTTCTCATGACCTCATCCATTTTGATCACATGCTTTGGACCTCTGGCTTATGCCAATATCCCACCTCAATTTAAAGCCATAGTTCACCCACATCTAATATGGGACTATATTCCTACATTGTGGCTGGCACATAGAGCCTCTTAAAAGCAACATGCGGCACAGGTCACCTTGTACGTGGAAACTGAAATTAAGAACGTAACATAAGAACAGCCATACTGGGTCAGACCAAAGGTCCATCCAGCCCAGTATCCTGTCTACTGACAGTGGCCAATGCCAGGTGCCCCGGAGGGAGTGAACCTAATGGGTAAGGATTAAGTGATCTCTCTCTTGCCATCCATCACCCCCCTCTGACAAACAGGCAAGAGACACCATTCCTTACCCATCCTGGCTAATAGCCATTAATGGACTTAACCTCCATGAATTTATCTAGTTCTCTTTTAAACCCGATTATAGTCCTAGCCTTCAAAACCTCCTTAGGCAAGGAGTTCCACAGGTTGACTGTGTGAAGAAGAACTTCCTTTTATCTGTTTTAAATCTGCTGCCCATTAATTTCATTTGGCGGCTCCTAGTTCTAGTATTATGAGAACAAGTAAATAACTTTTCCTTATTCACTTTCTCCCCACCACTCACAATTTCATATACCTCGATCACATCCCTTTTTTTTTTTTTTTTTAAATGATTCCTAACATCCTGTTTTCTTTTTTGACTGCCACTGCATACTGTATGGGTGTCTTCAGGGAACTATCCACGATGACTCCCAAGATGTTTACTGATTAATTGTGGCTAAATTAGCCCCCATCATATTGTATGTATAGTTGAGGTTATTTTTTCCAATATGCATTACTTTACATTTATCCACATTCAATTTCATTTGCCATTTTGTTGCCCAGTCACTTAGTTTTGTGAGAGCTTTTTGAAGTTCTTCAATCTACTTTGGTCTTACTGTCTTGAACAGTTTAGTATTCTCTGCAAACTTTGCCACCTCACTGTTTACCCCTTTCTCCAGATCATTTATGAATAGGTTGAATCGATTTGGTCCTAGGACTGACCCTTGGGGAACATCACTAGTTACCCCTCTCCTGTCTGAAAATTTACCATTTATTCCTACCCTTTGTTCCCTGTCTTTTAAACAGTCCTCAATCCATGAAAGGATCTCCCCTCTTATCCCATGGCAACTTAATTTATCTAAGAGCCTTTGGTGATGGACCAAGAATGTTGGAGGCATGTTCTCCTTGTTAGCTATGGGTTGGACAAGTCAGTCAGCTCAGACGCTGCGTAAGAAGTAGCCTCTCCAGAGAGTTGGTAACTAAATTCACTCGTCTAGATCAAGGTTTTAGCTACTCGAGGCTAATGGACAGTAGGAGCGCGCTAACAGAGAGAAGACCTTGGGGAGCAAAGATGTCCTTTCTTAGGCACTTGCTTCCAAGGGAACACTCTCATTTAACCAGGGTGGTGCCTGGCACTGAAGGGGAAACCCTCATATGCCACGGGAAGCCAGAGGCCAACCGGCCAAAGGAAGAGTTTATTCTACTCTGACCTCCACCTCGTATGCATCTTTGCTTATAGACTAAGAGCAAAGAAGGCCACTAGGTTAGCAAGAATCAAGGTGAGCAGAATCAAGGACCTTCGGAGCACGGACTCGTATGGCCAGTCACCGTTCTGTCTGAGAATCTTAGAGAGCTGACTCGAGATGCATGCAAAGGTGATCTCCCTCTCCGGGGTGGGTATGGGGGCCACTCTCTTCCTTCCCAGGCTCGACAGCAATGGTGCTTTGCCTTCCTGGGGGCAGAGAAAAGCCACCCCATTGGCCAATAACATAGAAAACTAGCCTGTATCCAAATCTGGGAATGGCTCAATTCCTCCCAATCCTGCACTGATCACACAGTTCTCCCCCTGGGAGAGAGAGCGAGCGACTGCACAGGGCACACTAGTCATGTTCAATGTCTTGCTGGTAGCCGCTTGGATGCGGTGGGGGGTGTACAAGCCTATGTAGAATAGAACAGAAGGGGAGATGCCCTAGGTGTGGCAAAGGCAAGGACCATCTGCGCAAAACGCTTCTTTCCCCTCCTATCCCCCACATCGTGATGGATGACACTGCTCTGATCAGAGCCCTGACTTTGTGCAGAGTGATTGTCCTTCCATTGGGGGAGCGGTGATCTCATGATGGCACCTTCTGACTTGCATTAAATTGCAGAACGGGCGAGTCATGGGCCTGAAACCCAACTGTTTTTGGTTGTGTAAAATCGGAATTTCCTCGCCCCCTTTCGCTCGTTCAGCTGGGTTGATTTCAGTTGAACGCAACTTGGAGGAGCTCCGCAAAGTAGCCCTGGCTGCTGATCCCTGCGTGGGGCTGACGCTGCCCTCCCGCTGAATGGGTCGGGTTCCTCGGGGTGTAGCTAGCTGGGATTGACGAATAGGCTTTTCATCAGAAAGCTGTGAGTGAACAGTCTGCTTCGTGCTCCATAGCAACCAGTCACCAGCTCCAGCCTGGTGAGGACAAATCAACCGAAGGGCCCCCTGAAGGCCTGTTCGGGGCAGTCTGTGACTCAGAGAGGTGACCATGCTCTGTCCTCAGGCTTGTGACGCTTCCAAAGTGTTACAAAAACGAGCTGGTGTCTGAGACCCCCTCGCCTCACGCGGTTCTGTCTCGCTTCATACAGAAGCTTTGTTTATAAAACAAGAGGGGACGTGCTTTGTTTATAAAATACTAGGCCTGAATCAGTGGGGCGTGCTTAGGGCAGGTCTGCAGTTGCTACAGTGCAGCGTTTTGTATCCGTGAAGATGTTACTACACCAACTGGAGCCCCTCTCCCGTTGACATAGGTCGGGGTCGGCAACCTACGGCCCACGGCAAAGGTAGCACGTGAGCCGATTTTTTTTTTTTGATGGCACGTGGCGGTGGGCTGAGTGGCTCAGCCTGCCGCTGCTCTGGGGTTCCCACTGCTGGCCCCTTGCCAGCTAGGGTCCTGCCGCCAGCCCCACTCAGCGCCCACTACTGGCCTGGGTGAAGGAACCCGGGCTGGCAGGAGCCTGCGGGGGGAACCCCAGAGCGGCGACTGAGCCCCGTAGAAGCAGGGAGCCCTGGGCCTTTTAAATATCCCCCGGAGCCCTGGGATAGCGGGAGGGTTCTGGGGGCTCTTTAAAGGGCTCGGGGCTCCCGATGCCTCTACTATCCAGGGCCCTTTATATAGTCCCTGGCTGCCACTGCTATCTGGGTGGGAGGGGAGGAGGAGGGGGCACTTACCTACAGGGCAATCTAGAACTGGCTCCGACCCCCTCAACCCTTCCCCTTCTGCCCTGCCCCTTCTGAGGCCAGACCTGGCCCCAGCCCAACCCAGACTGGTACGTGAAGCCATAATGAATGAAGACTGGGCACACCACTCCTGAAAGGTTGCTGACCCCTGACGTAGGTCCTCCACCCCTTCTTCCCCCTCACCCCCGAGAGCTGGTAGCTACGTCAACAGAAGACGCTCTCCCATTGCCACAATGCCGTCTACACCCAGTGTTAGGCTGGTATAACTGTGTTGCTCCAGCGTGTGGATTTTTCACACTCCTGGATGATGGTGTTACACTTGTGTATGTTGGTAATGTAGGCCTGGCCTTACACCATCCATTACTCCCCCATCAGTGTATGCTGACTACAAGCACATTATAACATGGCTATAAGCAACATCATGTTCTATTTCCATTGGGTTTATAAAGTCTGACCCAAAGCTAAGGACCTATAGGTAACTGAATGTCCCTTGTAATCAGTTGGCTACTGGGGAGCAAAACCTACTGAAGAGCTGGGTGTTTTAACTTGCCTTTGTCCCCCTTTTAGCTGAAGGGGTCATGGTCTTGTATTCTGATGACTGTGGATGTGGAAGTAAGTGCAACTGGAAGGGGGCTGGGAGTGCATGAAGTTTAGGAGTGGGAAGTGCATGTAACCTGTGTCTACTACCAGCAGCTGGGAGAGACACCGCTGTTACCTGCGGAGGTTCTGTTCTGACCCAGTTACCTTAGGGCACCTCACTGCAGAGCTTAGCCTCACAATGCCCCAGGAGGTAGGGCTGGGCTCTTGTCCCCATCTCTCAGACGAGAACTGAGGTACAGAGGAAAGGTTGTGCCCAAAGTCACGCAGGGTGTCTGTGGCAAAGCAGGGAATTAAACCCGGTCTCAAGTCAAAGGTTTGTGCTCTAACCACTAGACCATCCTTCTACTGTGCTGTGGGGAACTTTGAAATTCCCTCCAATTCTTGCTGCCTTCACTTACCAGAACACAGTACAGGTACCTCGGGCATGGAGTCCAAATTGGAACTGACCAAATCTTCTGTAGAAGAAAATCCTCCCCACCTGCCAAACCCTTCTCCAGGGGAGGCCGGGGATGGATTTTTACCACCCCCCTTCATGTCCCAGTGCCACTGGTTTGTCTTTGCAGCGTTGACAATACCCTGTTTGTCCTCATTAGCGAGGGTTGACTGGTTCTTGTAGTCACTGTTCATGGTGTGTGTGAACCACACACTGGATCTTTCACATGCAGGCTGGGCAGTAAAGTTGACTGAGGTTTTGGGGTGCGATCAGGAATGTGGGCAGAGGGGAGTTGTCACTACTGTGTTGGTGGCTGGTCTCACAGACGACTAGTCCCAGAGCGCTATATGTATGGAAATGAGACCCCAGCCAGAAGTTCCTCCCCAGCTCTGTACCCTGATCTCTGGAGTCAGCCTGGCATTCTGGCTCCTGGACAGTCTGCGTAGCCCCAGCGCTGCCTTCTCCCCCATTGCCTGCTCCTGTATGATCGCCTCCTAGGGAGCAGAGGAGTCCAAGACCTGTCAAGTCTCGAGACCTCCTGTGGATTAGCAACCCTCAAGCCTAATGTTGTGGGGCAGCCACTGCCTCCTCCCCCTCTGGATATCTGCCCATAGCGTGTTTATGGCTGTAATGTAATAGCAAGTTTCGCTGTTGTGTGACTACACATCCAATGTGTACTGAGCTTGGGCGGGGGCCAATCGTACACAATAACCTGGTCTGTGGGGGGGGGGGAGGGAATAACCACCGCTCAGCCAAAGAGCATCTTCTAAAAATCCCTCTTGGTAGCTTCCTTGTGAAACAACCTGCCGTGCTTCTGCCTAGCTGGCAGGAGTGGAACGTGCCCTCTGGAAGGGCAGCACCCGACCGCTGCAGTCGCCCGGGGTCTGACTGGTTTGTCTCTCTCTGCTTCACAGTTTGGCTTTAAGAAATGGAAGAGCCACGTGACAGCCCGGCCCTGGGAAGACCGGTCGGAAATCGTGAAGGAGCTGTACTCCGATCTGAACGTGGTGAAAAGCCCCACAGGTAGGAAATGATGCCCTGTCCGAACTCCCCCCTTTCTGGTAAGGGTGTCTGTAAATCCCGCCCCCAGCAGTCCTGAGTGCTCTGTTTTGATCACGTGTATCTGCTAGGCCAGCGGGGGCGCATCTGGAATCCATCAGCCCTCTCGCTTGTCAGCACATCTGGTAGGAGATTGTTGCAAACTCCTATAGACTGACCCAGCCCTCATGTTTCAAGTGCCGCCGCATGGGGGCCGCGGCTTCCAAATCCAGGCCTCTGTGCATACCCTCCGTAAGACCACCTCCTGCCAAAGGGAAGCACTGGGCTGTCGTCAGCAGAAGGCAGTGGGGGCCCTGCGGTCGGCATTCATAATGTCACCCACGCCAGGCCTGCCCACAAGACCAGAGCAGGGTGACTGTCAGCTGCTGTAACTCGGCCAGACTCTCCTTCCTCTGTGGCTGGAGGATGGCGTCCTGGGCCCCCAAAGGAAATGGCTCATGCCTGTGGCTCTCGTAGCAAGTTGAAATGGCACCTCCAAGGACCCATGGACAGCAGTGGAGTGTTTGTACTAAGCACGGTGGGATTCCTCCCCCCGCCCCACCTTCTCTTCGTTGTACGAGCCATTCGTGAGCTGATCGGTCAATGGGCCGTGTTCCCACGGCTTACGTGACTGCTTCCCTGAATGGGGGATGTTTGCCCACGTCTTGGAATCGGGCGGGGAGACCGATGCGCTGCCCAGCAGGAGCTCGCTGTCTAGAGCGTTGAGGCTGCGGGGGAAGGGGGGCAGTGGGAGAGGGGCTGGGGGCTAGGCTCCCAGGCCAGGCGCTCAGGGGCCAGGTAGGAGGGTCTTGTGGGCCGTTGTTTGCCCACTTCTGCTTTAAAGGCTGGGAGCTAGGGACTTACTTGTCTGCATCTGGCGCTGAGTCGGATCCTAGGTCCTATGGGTCCCGCTGCTTGGAGTAACAGGGTAAGCGCTTCCCACTTCAAATGCACACACTGCGCTAGCCAGATCATCAGCTGAAGTCCGTGACCCAAGTTCCTCCTGGTGGTTAAGAACGTGACAGAAGAACAGCCACGCTGGGTCAGACCAGGGGTTCATCTCACCCAGCATCCTGTCACCTGACAGTGGCCAGTGCCAGGTGCCCCTGAAGGAATGAACTGAACTGATCAGGTGATCCATCCCCTGTCATGGAGTCCCAGAATCTGACCGGGACCGGCTTTGGGACATCCAGAGCATGGGGTTGTATCCCTGACCGTCTTGCTAAAAGCCATTCATGGGCCTATTCTCCAGGAACTTCTTGGTTTTTTTAACCTAATCATACTTTTGGCCTTCACAGCATCCCCTGGCAATAAAATCCACAGGTTAACGGTGCATTGTGTGGAGAAGTGCTTCCTTGTTTGTTTTTTAAAGCTGCTGCCTGTTAATTTCATTGGGTGGCCCCTGGTTCTTGTGTTAAACAAAGGGGTAAATAACACTTCCCTATGCACCTTCTCCATCTCAGTCATGATTTTATAGACCTCGATCCTCTCCCCTTAGTCCTCTCTCTTCCAAATCTCTCCTCGCAGGGGAGCTGTTCCATACCCCTGCTCATTTTTGTTGCCCTTCTCTATACCATTTCCGTTTCTAATGCAGCTTTTTTTGAGGTTGTGTGCAGTTCTGGTCACCCCATCTTCAAGGTGTGGGCAAACCATGGATTATATACATAAATAGAGACATTCTGATATTTTCTGTCCTGTTCTTTATCCCTTTCCTAATGGTCCCTAACATTGTTAGCTTTTTTTTTTACTGCCGCTGCACATTGAGTGGAGTAAGCATGTGCAGCCCATTTCATTAGGGTGTGCACCCAGGGAGTCCCGCCCCATCCCATTCACCTCCTCCTGACTGCCCTGACCCCTATCCACCCCCCACCCCCAACAGACCTGCAGGACTCCCACGCCCCATCCAACTCCATCTCCTGCTCCACAGTAGGGTTTAACCTCCAGTTTTTAAAGGATGCCTTTTTGCCTCTAACTGCTGCTTTTACTCTGTTTAGCCATGGTGGCATTGCTTGGTCCTGTGTTTTTTAATTTGGGGTATACATTTAATCTGATCCTTTCTCGTGGTGGTTTTTTAAAAGTGTCCTGTAGTTTGCAGGCGTTTCTCTCTGGTGACTGTCCTTTTCAACTTCCGTGTAACTAGCTTCGCCGCTTAGGTGGATCCCATTTCTGAAGTCAACCAGTGAGCTGGGAATGAGCCTGGTCTCAGTCCCCCTCAGAGTGAATAAGAGTTCAGTGATTTGAGCATTGCCCTGCTAAACTCAGGGTTGCGAGTTCAATCCTTGAGGGGGCCATTTAGGGATATGGGGCAAAAATCTGTCTGATGATTTAGTTGGGGTTAGTCCTGCTTTGAGTAGGGGGTTGGGTTAGATGCTCTCCTGAGGTCCCTTCCGACCCTGATATTTTATGATTCTATGAAGAGTTCCCTAAACTGGATGGCGCCCTCTTCTCTCCTAGCGGAGTTCCCTCTGGACCAGGGTTGAATATAGTGGCAGGGATTGTGGGGGAGTTGGCACAGCTGCCCATGCTGTACCTTGGGGCTTGGAAGAACCCCGTGGGTGCTTACTAGCGTGGGGCTAAGCTCCTTAGCCAGAGGATACAAAAATGGCAAGCGGGCAGCAGAGATCTGCAGAAATAGGTCACCACTCAGGAGAGCCCCTTCTTTCTTCCCAACAGAAGTCCCCTCAGCGACAGAGGGGTGCTATTGCTGCATCCTATTCAGGGGCTCCCCTTCATTGCCTATGGTTATCAGGAGTCTGAAATACAAAGCCTGCCTGCTTTCAACCTGTGGAACTCCTTGCCAGGAGATGTTGTGAAGGCCAAAACTGTAACAGGGTTCAAAAAATTTGATAAGGTCCTGGAGGATAGGTCCAGCCATGGCTGTTAGCCAAGATGGTCAGGGATGGAACCCCGTACTCAGAGTGTCCTTAGCCTCTGTTTGCCGGAAGCTGGGAGTGGATGACGGAGGATTGATCACTTGATTGCAGTTCTGTTAATTCTCTGAAGCACCTGGCATTGGCCACTATAGGAAGACAGGATACTGGGCTTAGATACACCATTGGTCTGACCCAGTGCGGTCATTCTTATGCTGGAAGAGAGCTCTTCCCCTTCAGCTTTGGGGTGTGGGAGAATCCTCCTTACCCTTGAACAGCTCCAGCCTCTGTGTCTCCCACCTCTTCTCAGTAGCAGAGTGAAATCAACACAACTCTGCCACTGCTGCTTTAAGAGCTCTGGAAGACCAGCAATCAAACTGACCAGAGTCCAGTTAGTGTCTTGCTGCTGCTGAGCAGCAGCAGAGGTACCAGAGAAGTTGGTCTGCAGACTCAGGAAAACTGCATTGCATCACGTCACAGTTGCAAGCTTTTAGGTGTGCAGATATAAGGGATGAAACCTCTAAAAGGGGAGTGCTTAAATTCTGCAGAGTGGGGGCTTAGCCACCTCATCCACCAGGCAGTGTTCCTCACTTGCTTGTGAGGAGTGAGCGATTGGATTCCTAAGTGCAGCTGTACAAATTGACCTGATAAGCAGGACTTCAGTCTTTAGGGCTACTAATCCAGCTCCTTCCACCACGACAAAATTCTGGTTATTAGACTTGATGATTCTTAAACCAGCTGGGCCAGTCCTCAGATGGGCTCCTCACAACTTGCATCTTAGTTTCTCCACAGGTCACACTCTCAATCCTTATATCTTCTCTTTACCAGGTTCCACAGTCACATGTGGGAACATCCTCTACCTGCTTCTGTTTGGATGGTGGCTGTCCCTCCTCTATCTCCTGGTTTCTGCCCTGATGTTCCTCACAATACTGGGAGCTCCATACGGTGCGTTCTGTAGAGACTCTTGAACTACAATGTGTATTGGAAGCCAGGGCCCATGGTGCACTGGACAGACACAATGTGATCTGTGCCAGTGATCTGTCCTAGCTGTTTTATTTCTTAGACCCAACTCCGTTCTCCTGGAAGGCTGGGTTACAATAAACCTCGTGTTCCCTTAATAACGTATTGCTTAGGAGCCCTGATCATGGACCCTGTTGTGTGTTTGGGCAGCAGCCAGCACCACAAAAATTCAATTTTTCCCACCCCTTTGAGCATTTGATCACATCTGTGGGAGGAAAACAGGAGCAACGCCAGGTATAGGGAGGGAACATAAGACATCCAATAACTTAGATGCCAGGTGATTGAGAACTTGCAGCCCTTTCGTAAGTAACCATGGGGACAGATTTATTAGGGGTGTGGTAAATTCTCCATCACTTAATCTTTAAGCTCTGGATATTAGACTTGATGACTCCCAAACCAACTGAGCCAGCCCTCAGATGGGCTCCTCGCAACTTACCTCATAGACTTAAGGTCAGAAGGGACCATTCTGATCATCTAGTCTGACCTCCTGCAACGCAGGCCGCAGAATCTCACCCGCCCACTCCTGCAATAAACCTCTCACCTGTGTTTGAGCCACTGAAGTCCTCAAATCGTGGTTTAAGGACTTCAGGATACAGAGAATCCACCAGCAAGTGACCCGTGCCCCATGCTGCAGAGGAAGGTGAACAACCCCCAGGGCCTCTGCTAATCTGCCCTGGAGGAAAATTCCTTCCCGACCCCAAATGTGGCGATCTGCTGAACCCCGAGCATGTGGGCAAAACTCACCAGCCAGACACCCAGGAAAGAATTCTCTGTAGTAACTCCGATCCTACCCCAGCTAGCATCCCATCACAGGCCACTGGGCCCCATCTACCACAAATAGTCAAAGATCAATTAATTGCCAAAATTATGCTATCCCATCATACCATCTTCTCCATAAACCTCTTCGTTTCTCCACAGGTCACTCCCTCAATCCTTATCTCTTCTATTTACCAGGTTCCACAGATTGTTATCCAATAATTCTTGCGTCAAACTTGTGCTGGAATCAGAGTGCCTTGCTAAGAGACACTTAAATTCAAGCACAAGTTCCTGGGTTTGATGCAGGAATTATTGGATAAAATCTGGTCTGGGTTGGTGCAGCAGGTCAGACTAGTTAATCCTAATGGCCTGCCACCTGGCCTGAACCTTATATTGGTGAAAGATTTCCTATGTTAAAGTACGCGGCTGCCTCTAATTCTTCAGGCAGTGTGCACAACTTCCAAGATTCACCCCCTCCAAAGGAGAAATAAGCAGCAAAAGAATTTGCTGTGAAACTCACATAAAACATCCAGGGGACAAATCTCACTACCCTGGTGCAGAGACCGCTCTCCCCAAAAGTCTGCTTCCCAAACCTGCCTCCAGACCCCTATAAACGGTTCATGGATGTGAGAGTAGTTGTAAGTCACTACTTGAACACAAGAACTCCTGGGTTCTACTCCAGAGCTGTGATCTCCCTCCCCTTGTGGCATGAAGTCAAATCACTGAACCATGCTCATCTTCCCTCTCCGTAAAATGGGGTTTCCTCTCTTCCGAGGTGGTTAGATTGAATCCGTCATGGTGAGGATGAAAAGGCCAAGGGCCCCCATCCCCTGGGACTTGACGGACTATTCTCAAGGGTCCCAGAAAGGATTAGGCAGTCTAGTGCAACAAGGGAGGGCAGTAGAAGGGATGGGATGGCCTTCCTGGGTAATTCTTTGTTTCTGGCGGATGCCTGGTGTCCTCTTCCCTTCCTGGTGGGTAGTAGAACCCCCGACCTAAAGGCTGTTGGTGGCTCTGGTCAGAAGCCCCAGGAAGAACTGTTGGGGGAAGGAGTCAGTGTTGCCTGACCAGTGACCAGAGAACCAAAGGATGTTCTGCCTCCATTCTGGCTCTGCGGTTCTCTCCTGGACTTTGTCAGTCTTCTCTCGCCTCCCCCCAGCTCGGCTAAACTGCAGGAGGGCTTCGTAGCTACCCGTGAGCTTCCTGCCACCCAGCACTCGTCCTGGCGATGGGGGCAGGTCACCTTCCCTTCCACCTGGGGCACCCCATCCGAGTGAGCACCTTGTCCCAGCTCCGGGGGTGACTGCCGTCTCCTTTCTCCCCCCAGGGAAGCTGTGCTGGGACCTCGCTGGGTATTTTCTCTGGCCGTTTGGAAAAGTGATTCAGAAGGTAGAGGGGAGCGGCGGGGTGGGGAACGAGCGACCTGCTTCGTCTCTGCTGTCGGGATTCGGGCCCGGTTCTGAGCTGGGGTTCCCCAGCCAACCGGCTGACACAACTGCATGAGCATGGACTCCTCCCTGCCCCCTCCCTCCCGCTCCAGGGGGAAGCTGGCTCCCTGGCCCGGTACATCCTGGCCAGAAAAGAGCCGGTGTCGGAACGATTCCCCGCGTTGGCTCCTAATGCAGCTCGGGGCGTCTGTTACCATGGTAGCAATGATAACGTGCTCTACGGTTAACGGCGCAGGACCCGGCGTGGAGCAGCAATCCGGTGACCTGCAGAGAACGAATGGCAAAGGGAGCTGGAGCAGGCCTTGAGCCGCGGCCTCCAGTACCAGCCTCTGCAAAGCTGCTCTGCTCATGGCTGAATAGTCTCAGCCTCTGGGGGGCGGGGGGGTTTCCTTCGCCCCCTCCAGCGCTCTGCCCCACCCCCAAATCTCAGCCCCGCTCTGAAGACCTGCTCTCCCCTCCCCCAGACCAGGACGTACTCCCGGAAGTGCAGCATCAAGTTCAGCAAATGTGAAGTCATTTCGGAGGTGAACGAGGCCAAGGAGAACACCCCTCTGCTCAGCCGCCATGAGCCGGCGCCCGGCACCCAGCAGGAGCCTGCCAGTCGCGCTGACGCCACGCACTGGGTAAGGCCCCTTCCCTGTGTACCCCCCTGCTCCCTCCCTAGCTGCTCCCTGTGCTGCTGGCATGGACCGCTCGGGCTGGGCTTCTACAGCCTGGCAC
Organism: Sternotherus odoratus; assembly: GCA_032164245.1. NCBI lineage: Eukaryota > Metazoa > Chordata > Testudines > Kinosternidae > Sternotherus > Sternotherus odoratus. Next base: position 5,113,130 of record JAVMKO010000001.1, on the reverse strand, counting down.
AGACCAGCTGAGCTGGGGCTTAAAGCTGTAAAGCCTCTCCCCAGCTATCCACCCGGCAGGTGCCTGCATCCGACTCCCTCAGCAGAGTGGCCAGAAGGAGCCGTGTTCCCCTTCCCCTGCTAAATGTGTCTCCCGCCTCCCGGGATGGGAGTTCCATGGGCCCTTCCTACTCGGGATCAGCTGTCTTGGCTCACGCTGCTGGGCTTGTATCCGTGCAGTCCTATGGCATCTGAGTACCCTCGGGACGGGGAAAGAACTAGCAGGGAAAGGTCTCTGGCTTCTGACTCCCTGGCCCCGTTACTACCCGGGCCAGGAGCTGGAGAAACCGGATCCCAGTTGTACAGTCCCTATAACCGAAGTATGGGTGTAATGGTCTGCGCTGAGGCCCCAGCAGATCTGAGGAACAGCTGGGGAGCCCGGGTGGCTCCTGATGGGGAGGGTCTCCCCTTGGATGCTCACACAGCCCTTGCTTTGCTTCCCCTCCCCTCACTGTCCCCCACCAGCGGCGTGTGAACACCTACATCTGGCTCTTGCTGGGCTACCCGGTCCTCGCGCTCGCCCACGGCCTGGTCTGCTTCGTCGCCTGGCTCTTCGTGTTCATCATCCCCATTGCCAAGATGAACGCCCGGACCGTCACCAAAGTCCTGCTCCTGCCCCCGGAGCGTGTGCACATCCAGCGGAGGAGGAAGGTTGGTTCCCAGCCCGCCCCGTGGGAGGGGGTGCCTGGCCAGAGCGGCCTGGCCGGGGGGGGCGGGTCTGGCCTGGGAAGACTTGGCTGCGCAGAGCAGTCTGTCCACGGCACCATCTGCATGGGAGGAGAGTTCGTCTTGGCTCCGCGCTTCCCAACCGCCTGGGCGTAGGTAGGAGCGGGCAGTGCAGCGGCAGGATGGCGGCTCCTCACGCAGAGCTCGGCTGGCCAGGTGGGGAAGCAGCCGGCTGAGTGATCTGGAGGACGGCTGGTTTCAAGCCCCCTGCAGTTCCCTCTTCCTGACTCCGGTGGAGGTGAGCGGGCTGAGCCGGTCGTGTGACTAGCACAGGGCTCCGGAGCTCTGGCGGGCACGGGAGAGCGGCTCTGATAAGAGCCTGGCTGAAGGTGCCTCCCACAAAGGAGGGCAGGGGAGAGCCTCCGCGCCCAGAGAATCCTTTGGCGTCTTCCCCTTGTCCCAACAACCCTCCCCTCCTTGGGGAGCTGGAGACGCCTCTCCCGGCGCTGCCGAGAAGAGTGAGGTTGGCTGGGGCGCAGAAACCCCCCTGACGCCTCGGCTCTCCGACCCCGCAGACAGAGGTGCCGCTGGAGGCCGAGGTGGTCCTGTGCTGCTACCGGGCTGTCAATGCCTATTACTACAAGTACGCCGTGGACGGGATCAACGTCTTCGCCGTCAGTATCCTTCAGAGGGACGCCGGGCTGTGGCGTTGGGGAAGCGCCGGCGTTCCCCGGGTAACGTGTCCCCCCCCCCCCCCCCCCCAACGCCGGCGTTCCCCGGGTAACGTGTGTCCCCCCAACGCCGGCGTTCCCCGGGTAACGTGTCCCCCCAACGCCGGCGTTCCCGGGGCTCCCCTGGGGCGGAGAAGGGATGTGATGTCACTGAGAACATGCGGGGACCTCCTGCAGAGGTGGGCATGCAGCCTCTCTGCTCCCTGGCGGTCTCTGCCCCTCCGTCCGCTCAAGGCGGTCCTCCGGCGGGCTCTGAGCAGCCGGCCTGGCCAGTACAGGGGTAGGGGGAGAAGGATCCTGCCCCGGACGGAGGCTGGCAGAGGTGCGAGCGGCGTACCATGCGCTCTGCGACACCGGGGCCCTCAGACGATGGGGCATGGCCGGGTAGTAGAAAAACGTGGGCGCTGGCTTTGGCTGAGGACCAAGCCGGGGCGTTGGGAGATGGGGGTTCAGTCCCTAGACATGGACTCCCCGGCGGGGGTTCTTTAACCTCCCTCCCGGGGCGCGGAGGTGAAGCACATCCCCAGGTGAGGCGCTCCGGTCCTCGTGCCGGGGGCCACGGCCTTGCCGAGACGTGTCCCTTGACCGGCCGCAACCCCAGACCTGCTGCCGCTGGTGATCGTGACGCTGGTGCTGGGCTACGTCGACAGCCGCAACCGTTTCACCGGCTCGGCCGTGAAGTTCACCCTCTCGCTGCTCTCCATCATGCCCCTCTCGTACTACATCGGCATGGCCATCGCCAGGTGAGGCCGCGCCTTCTCCCGCCTCCGGCAGGGGTTCAGAGCGATCCCTTGGGCTCGTCCCACCCCCGCTCCGCAGCCGCATGGTAACGTCTTGCCGGCTTTAGACTCTCTTTTTTTCCACCCCCCGCCTCCAATCTCATGCCCTCCTTGCTGGGAGGAGTCCTGGCTGCTGCTTGGGCACGTCGGTCCGGCCGTAGGCAGGCGGCTGGGCAGTCCCGCTGCAGGCATGAGCGCCCCGTGGAATTCTGGGACTCCCGGTGGATGAGGCTACGCGTAGCTGGCTTGTCGTTCTCTATCCAGGCAGCGGCCCTGCTGTCTCTGGGGTGGAATATGCAGGGTCGGGGTAGCTACTGGGCCAGCGAGGCACCGTGTCCAGACCAGCTCCGGTTGGGGTGTGGGGGCTTGTCACGCTCTGCCCCATGCCCAGCACTCCACACAGAGCAGGGCAAGCCCCACCTGGAGTGCTGGGCAGAGTTGGGGGGGGGACTTTAGGCAGAATGGGTGGGGAGGGGGCCCCCACTTGCTCTGGCCCAGGGCCCCATAATCCCCTCATCCTCTCCTACACTACCCCTGCAGGCTGCTCTAGAAAGGGAGGCCGCATGCGGTATGCCAAGATGAAACTTGCGCTGCCCAGCCCTGCGGGAGGCGGCACATCCCATAGCCCAGCGCCCGCTAGCACTGGGCTGAGGCCTTGACTCGGAGCGCTGCCTACAGAAGGGACCTGCCCCCCGTCCAGCCGTGCTTGGCCCATCCTGTGGTTTCCACTTCCCTGCTGCCCAGTTTGCCTTGAGCGTGCAGCCAGCTGTGGACAGATTTGTAGAGCAGGACGTCCCCCTCCCTAACTCACCCTAAAAAAGACCCTTTGTGAGGGCTGGGAGCCACGTGGCTCCAAGACAGAAGCCGGAATTCTCCTGTTCATGTTGAATGATCCATCCCACGGTCTCCACCCGGGGTCTGTCCCGAGCCCCCTTCTGCCCACTAACCCCCTGCCTCCCTGTGACTTAGTATTTCAGCCCAGAGTAACTTTGCGGTGGGGGCTGTGGTGAACGCCACCTTTGGCTCCATCATAGAGCTGACCTTCTACATCACGGCGCTGATCAAGGGCTCCCGGGAAGGGAACAAGTGTTACGAGGAGATCGTGAAGTCTGCCTTGACCGGGACCCTGCTGGGCTGCGTCCTCCTTGTGCCGGTGAGTCCCATGGTCTGGGGCTGCGCTCCGGGCCCTGGGGGCGGGCGGCTTCTGCTGGTTCTGCCGCTGTGTTCGAACATGCACCATTCAGACTCCCCCGGCCGACCTTTCTCCTCCTAGAAGCGGCCTCTCACGCTAGTGATTGTTGGCCACCAGCCGAGGTGGCCCGAGGGCCAGGGGTGCTAATGGAGTGTCCCCTGTTCCTTTCAAGGGCTTGTGCATGGTGATTGGGGGCATCCGCCACCAGGAGCAGCGGTTTAACAGCAGGTCGGCCGGCGTCAGCTCTGCCCTGCTCTTCCTCTCCGTGGGAGGTAAGCAAGACAGCGGCCGGGCGCTGAAGCCCTGGGTACAGAACTGCCCGGTCTCCTGACCTGAACGCGTTGTCCGCACCCACTGCCCAGGCTGTCCTGCAGGCCTGGGCTGGTGCAGCCTGTCCCCATCTTCCAATCGCCAGGCCTCTCCGGGGAAGCCTGGCTGTGCTGCGGGGCTCCTGCCCTGGGGATAAATGGACGCTGAACGCATCCCCTGGGGGTTATGCCCTTGTTTCAGGCTGGTTTTGTGGAGGGTCCTCTCTGCTCCGTCCCTTTGCTTGGCAGCGCCTGTTGGAAGCACGGGGCAGCGTCGGGAGTCGCACACTGCTCAGAGTGCCGTGGCCCTTCATTGCAGGGCGGTTCCCCCAGTTCCAGGGAGCTGGGCGGGACCCCCTCCTGTGCATAATGCAACTCGTAGAGCTGGGGCGAGGGCGGGGAGTGCCCTGAACAGGACGCATGGCTCCTTTTACCTCCCCTGGGTATTGGGCACCTTGACTCCTTGGGGTGCTGCTCCCAGCTGGCTGGCATAAAATGGGGCCGGCTCTCCCCAGATCCTGGGAGTGGGCCGGTATCCACATCAGAGCGGCCATGAAATCCAGACGTGTTGCTTTGTATCAAAAAGCCAAAGGTTGAATAGACACACACTCCGCTCCTGTGCAGACAGCGGGGCCCTTGGGTGTCATCCGAGCACGCTGGGGAAAGCGTGGACTGGTCCTTGGACAGAGGACGTGTGTTCTGGGGGGGTTAGGAACAACCCTTTAAAGGGACTTTTGTTCTTCCCTAGTGGCCGGTCTCCCAGGGATGGAGGGGGATAGAGGGGAATTCCTCTTAGCCGGCGTCTGGAGGGGAGAATCTGTACTTGTCCGGCCCCTAGCATGGCGGGACCCTGTGCTCTGCAGCCGGATGTGGCCAAAGTCTTGATGCGCTTCCCAGGGGAAGCGTGGGGTCTCTTGCCCCCTCTTCCTCTTGCCCTGGGTCTTGTTAGCTGAACACGTGGTGTGACTCTCCTGGATCCCCATCCCAACCCCCCTTTCTCTCCCCTGACAGGCGTGTTTGCTCCAACACTCTTCTCCAAAGTCTATGGCAGGCTGGTCTGTGGCGAATGCCAGAACATTACCCAGAGTCCGGCGGGACACTACCTCTGCCAGAACTGCCACTTTGACCTGGTAGGTGGAACCTATGGGAGGGAGAGCTCAGTGGTTTGAACATTGGCCTGCTAAACCCAGGGTTGTGAGTTCAATCCTTGAGGGGGCCATTTAGGGATATGGGGCAAAAATCTGTTGGAGGATTTAGTTGGGGTTGGTCCTGCTTTGAGCAGGGGGTTGGACTAGATGATCCCCTGAGATTCTATGATTCTAAGCCAGGGCACCTACGTCAGCGTATTGGCTCTTGCACAGGGCCTGGTGACCTGCAGATACCACTGCCCAGCCATACAGGGGATCAACCCCTGGTCCCTGGCCTCTTCAAGTGTGCAATGCCAATGGCTGCCTAGCAGGACCAGTCTCCTTGATGGGGGTTGGGTGTATCTGACAAGGGCCAGACTTCTCTGCTAATCAGTGACTCCTCCAGGTGAGATTGGTGGATGCTGCGACATGGGTGTTCCTCCTGCATTCCAGGTTGGGTTGGGAACAGGAAGGACCCAGTTGGGGTGAGGTGTCCCCTGGTCGACTCTGATGTTCTGTGATACCCAGTCTACAGTATGTTCTGAATTCAAGTAACTAGCAAAACCTGCACGATTATCAGCAGACAGCTCGTCAAGAAGCGGAGGGGGCCTTGCTTTTCTGGACAGCACAAATGCTGTTCAAAACTACTGCTCCTGTACACTGAAATGCAGCCACCTCTAGGATAGAGGTATCCCCGACATCTGCATCTTCACAGGCCAGCTCCCTGTGGTACGTTGGTGGTCGCTCCTGACCGACTTTCCTGTGCTTGGTGGTAACTAACCACTGAGGACTGAGCTGCGTGCGGAGGGTTTTCTCTGTGCGCCGTCAGAACTCAAGCACTCTGGTGTGCCAGCCATGGTTAGAGGTTGGTCCAGTTCTTGGCTTCTGGTAGTTGACGTGCCTAATTCCTTGCTTGGATCCTGAACCTGGCCTGAGGTGAGGCTGCTGAGGAGAGAGTATACTGAGATCACTTGGAATGGGGAGGGGTCTCGTTAATCTGATCCCTTTGCTCTCCACTGCACACACCTGGACTCCTTGCTTCCTCTGGGAATATGGGGAGCGAAAGTGTTCTGTAAGACTCTAAAGGGACTGAGAGGTTCCAGATCAGTGTCTCCAGCCTGCCTAGCTAACTTGGGGGATAATGATCCTTCAGGTAACGGCAAACTCAACCCAGCTTGACTCTCTGATCCCATGCTATTGCCATCTTATGCCCAATCTCGGAAAGAGGGTCTGAGGACCACAATCGTTCCTCACATTCAACTGCAGCTCCTGCTTCAGGAAGCCCTCGACACCAGCCCTTCTGCATCTGTTCGAACTTTGGCTCCAAGGTCTAAATGTTCAGCCTTTGTCCTGGTGGCCTCCTCTGCTTCCAGCTGGCTGAAGGATTCCAAGAAGCCACAGCCCCTGTCTGGACCAGACTCGGTTCTGGCAGCCCTCAGTCAAGCCCCAAGGCATTGTGTGGCCGAACTGAGGGCTGGGTGGTTGGATTCCCACTGTCCCGGTTCCAGAAGAAAGGTTGAGGACCGGTTCAGCTGCCCTCGCCTGTACTGTACCTCATGCCTCCAGCAATCCGACCCTGACGTAACCCCTGCAGCTGCAGGACCGGGACCTGTTCCGGTTGCCTGGGAGATGGATGTACGCGGTGCCGTTGAATTAGGGCGATCAGCAGCATCTGAGACTGAGGAAAAAAACAGCAGAGGAGCAAGACCGCCAGCATGAGCTCTGATACGTGGGCACCAGAACTGCTAGCAAGTCCATCTCATTCTTTGATAGGGCCACAACTGTTCTGAAGCAGAGACTTGTTCCACCTCCAGCTTCAGTAACTGAAGAGGAGCTCACATGGGTCACTGGATCCAACAGTGGCCAACCCTTGGGATCTCCGGTCGTTTCCTGATCCAGCCTGTCTGTTCTGGGCAGTTCTCTCTTATCAGCTCTGGTGCATGCCTTGGATCCTGGTGCAAGGCGCACAGCTCCTAAACGGAGGCATGTATCCTTGTTCCAGGATTCCCATCTTCATCGCTTCCTAGGAAAGAGCCCGGATCCCACTGGTTCTTCCCTGGACCTTTCTTATTCCTCCTCTCAGGCTTCCTACAGGACCTCCGCAAAGAGCAGGATCCTCATTCCTCCCTCTGCATGGGTTACTATCCATGCTATGCTTTCCTCTGGTCCCAACCTAGACACACTCTCCAGGAGGAGGATAGAGGAAGAACTGACCTGCAGCCAAGGTTCCAGCCACCTCTTTGGTCCACGCCCTATTGACACACACCCCTGACACCCAGTGGTATGGGAGACCTGGCAGTCCTAGGGCCTTAGTGGGGGACCACCTCAGGACCTCTCCAATTTATCATCTGCAAAGAATCTGAAAGCCCAGGGATCCTCCGATCCTGCTCCCCCAGTTCCATTGATGCTACAGTGAGACCTGGGACTCTGTCCTAGGGGGATGGAGAGAGAGCTGCTCTCCTTGGATAGGTGCTTTTTGGTCACCGCCTCAAAATCTGGTCTTATCACTCGACCAATGTAGGGGTGGCATCAGCCTTTTCGCCTTCAGGGGATGCTGGGCATTTCTGACTTGGAGCATCCCATGGTGTCTCCTCGAATCTCCCTGCAATACTGGAGGAAGAGACTTCTTTGTATCTGATGTCCACTGCCAAGAGCAGGAGATCCCTACCCATCCTGGACGAGTTGAGGGACTGACACATCTGTGTGGCCCACTGACAGCCCATCTCTAAGGGTGCAGCTACACTACCTGCTGTATCAGCAGGGAGCAGGATTTTTCATCTGGACCTGCACTTGTGTGTTTCATCTGTGCGGGACATAAATTAACTCCTAAAAAATGGTCCACCAGGAATTGCTACCATCTAAAGTCTAGATTTCCGGCATGGATGCAGAGGAAGTCGGATTCTCTGATATCTGTTCTAATATCTTGTGTTCTGGAATGCCTAATGTATCTTGAAAAGGAACAAAATCAAGGATTGCATAACTCCTAATTTTGAAGGTCCCTTTGGCAGCCATCTCCATGTAGCCTACTTGGTTGACTGTAGCTGGCTGTTTGTTCATGGTTTGGTTAAAAAGTTTTTGAGATTTGTCAAATGGGGATTCTCTTGTTCGAGACCCAGCCCTCTTGAGACTTCAGTTTGGTTTTGACCACAGGGATAAAATCTCTGTTCAAACCATTGGCTGAGTGTGCTTGATTCATTATTTTAACTATCTCAAGGCCTTCGTTATTGCCGTTGAGTTCACCAGGAGAATGAATTAACTGAATGCACTCATGGCTGATCCACCTTTCACAAGGACAAGGTAATTCTTAGACCTGATCCTGGTCTTATCAAAGGTGACATCGGATCCCCCCCCTCCCCGATTCAATCGGTCCATTTTACTTCACTTCCACGCCCCACAACCAAGCTACATTCTAAGGACAATCTCTCCTCCATACACTGGATGCTAAAAGGGCTCTTGCCTGTTATTTGGACAGAACTAAGTCTTCATAAAACCTCAAGACTCTTAGTTTTTCATATGCAAAGAACAACATAGGGGATACGCTTTCTTCCCAGGGGACTGCCGCGTATTACACACGAGCAAAAGTTCCTGTCCCTGCTTCAGTTGGACTAGATTCCAGTAGAGCCGTGCCCGCTTCCGTCACTCAGTGGAGGCAGGCACCGGTTGCTGAGATCTGCAATCTGGATTTCAGCGCATGCCTCCAGTCAGCACGAGGCTCTGGATTTGGCTGTCAGTGGATGCAGGGTTTGGCCAGGCCCTGCTTCAGTCTCTGTTCAGCTGGGACTCTGTTCCCATCTCCAGGTGAGTTTCAGCAGGACCCGAGTCTTTCCCACGAGTGGGGAATATGCCAGGGTCATTTGAACGCCAGTTACAAGTGACCTTCGTTTCCGCCTGGGGCTCTGCTGCAGTCTGAGGAATGAACTGCAGCTCAGTAGTATCTGTGGGGAGGGAGGCGGGCCGGGGGAGGGTGGAGATCCTGGCTTCCTTTCACCATTCCTAAACCGTCCTCCGCTGAGCACGTGAGAGTCGGTGGAACTAACCAACCCGTCCTGCGGTTCTTGTTTTTCAGATGGAGAACAACGGTACCCTGTACTACAAACACGTCCAGTAAGTGCCTTGCCGTCGGGCCTGCTGCTTAGATGTAGCGGATCACCCTGGCCCCACTGAAGGAGCACATGGGAGCAGGGAGGCGGCTCACTGTTAGTTGGAGCTGTGCTGTGGCACAGGCAGCTTGATCGCAAGGCCTGGCGGGGCTGCGCTCGCCAGCCAGGCAAACCGAGGGAACACGAGGGTCTTCAGGGAAGGTCTCACTTGCTATCCAGGCGTGACCACTGCCCCATTTAGATCCCTGTCTGCATCCCACGGGCTAGTCCGTGTCCGGGCGCCATTGTGCCTGACATGCGGGCCTGCGCTGTGGGGATCCCTAATGGGGTGCCAGAGACCCTCCAAGCTGCCTTGCTTTCATGCTTCTCTTGGTACCTTGCCGGGAGGGCCAAGCCAGCTTGCTCTATGGGAGCAGGGGCTGACCTGGGCTCTGCCACTGGTTTAGCCATGTGGTCTCTGTCTCATCACCTGTAAAACGGGCCTAATACCTGTCTCCTGGGGGTGGATTGGGATTACTCTCCCCAGTGTCTGGGAACATGTGCAGCTCTCTTCTTGGCTGACCGCCCCGCTCTAAGTCCCATCGGCCAAGGACACGACAGGGCCGGTTTAGCTCTGCAGCTCCATTTGATGCTGCATGGAGATGTTCATGTGATGGCCAAGTCTCCGATTCCCATTGGATACCACTTGGGGGCCCTCTCTATAGGGCACTGAAATCCGCTTTCCTGTGCGTTGTGGCGAGGAAGGTTTAATCCTTCCTAGGTCTCCCTCCCCACAGCCCAGCTCCACTGTCGGCCGCTGCTTGTTCTCCCAGCTCCCTTGTGTAGAGCACTTGCCACTCTGACCCTGGGTTTCTCCAGCAAGTTGCTTCAGCGTGGAGGGCTGCTGGCTAGGGAGGGTGGGCTTTGCCCCCCCGGGGGTCATTTGTGTGTGAGCTGAGGTAAAAACCCATCTGCTGCCTCCCCTTGGGTGACTGCAAAAGCAAGGCCTGGCACACCAAGGGTTAGTGGAGAGCAGCTGGTGGGGGTGGGGGGGGGTGTATCTAGCAGCCAGCTGGCTTTGGGTGCTGCCAGAGCCCTGGAGAGGGGACACCGACAGGAACACCTCTCTGGGCCCTGCCCCCCAGTCATTGTAGTGACTGAAACCAGCCTGGCCAAAGGTTTCCTCCCTACCCCTCCCTTGGGGAAGGGCCAGAGGGGAATTCCCAGGAGCTGCTGGGGGGGGGGGGAGAGGAGGGGGTTCTCCCTGCAGCTCTGGTGTATTGCAGGCCCCTGGTGTACACGGTGTCCCTCATGCTTCCCGCCGCCTACCTCATCGGCCTCTTCTTCACCCTGAAGACTCACTCGCACATCTACGACATTCACATCAGCGACTGCCACAGTGAGTCCCTGCCCGCGCCTGGCCCAGGGCGCCGGGCTGACCCTGTGGCCCAGTACAGACAGGATGGGCATGCGATAGATGGATTTGGTGCTCTCCGCTGTCCAGAGTAGAGGACTGGGAGCCAGGACTCCTGGGTCCTATTCCTGGCCTTGCTGCTGACTCTGTACACAAGGTGGGGGGTGAGACCTGGAAGCTGCCCTGGGGTGCTGTGGAAGTCCCCGAGTAGCGCTATAAGCAAAATTAGTCCCTTTCTGCAGCAAAGGCCCTGGGGGAAGCTGGCAGGGTTGGGCTGGGGAGGACGGGGGCGCCAAGGAAGAGTCTCCCTCTCGGACAAAGGCGTTGAACCCCACAGACAAACTGAAATTCAAGTCCCAAAACAGGCAGGGAGAATTCACTGGACCTGTCCCTGCAGTGGATAGATACAGGGGCTCTAACACCCCCAGACTTTGGCAGCTTGGAGACCCCTGAGGAGCAAAACTGTGTCCACCCAACCCTTGGGCCGTCCTGTCTCCCCTTCCCTGGAAGGACCAAACCAGGGGAATAACGGGGCAGCTGATAGTGTCAATAGACTGCAGCGGTTGAGTGGGGATGGGTAGACTGGGCCCGTCCCTATCGCTGTGCCGACGTGCCGCCTTGCTTTCCTCAGTGCCCGGTCACCATCACAGCGCCGTGGTGCACTGGTCCCGCTGCCGGGCCCTGATCATTCTCCTGCTCTCCACCCTGTGCATGTCCGCCTGTGCTGACCTCGCCACGGAGCACATCAGCCCCATCCTCACCAACTCCACCGTGTCTCAGGTAAGGGGCCGTCCGCCTGCCCAGAGCCACGGGCCTGTGGTGGCGCAGGACCCACAGTGGAGTGGAGAAGTAGCCCTGTAAAGCCCATATTGGGAAAACATGGGGCTACGCCTAAAACCCAGAGCCACCCCGACACAAAGCCGGCTCTAGGGCCGGATGCTGATCTCGCTCTGAACGGCGTTCCTTTGGAATCCAGCCCCAGGGCCCCTGGGGCTCAGCTGATGGGCCATGTAACCTTGTTGATGTGGTAGGTATGGATTTGGGGCCACTTGGTGATTAACAGGAAGAGCCTGGCCTAACACAGGCCTTAACCAGCAAGTTCTCTCCCTGCGGAGAGCTGGTCTGGACTGGTTTTCACACCCCTTTCATGAGGTGAAGTGTCTAGCCACAGGCAAGTGATCCTGGGTTGCTGACACCCCAACTTCTGAAGGGGAAGCCTCTGGCTCAGTCTTGGGGGAGTTGACCCCGGTGAGTCCCATGACTGGGTTTGAATGGGCACCTAATGCTGTGTCTGACTAGGAAGGCTAGTTCATCGTAAGAACGGCCGCACTGGGCCAGACCAATGGTCCATGTAGCCCCGTATGCTGTCTTCAGACAGTGGCCAGTGCCAGGTGCCCCAGAGGGAATGAACAGAACAGGGAATCTTCTGCTGGTCAGAGGCTTAGGACAGTGGCTCTCATTCAGGGGTATGGAGAGGTCTTCCAGGGGTACAGCAACTCCACTAGACCAGTTTTTCTCAACCTGGGGGTCGCAAACCCCAGGTGAGTCAAAGGACAGATTTTGGGAATGGAGGGGCACAAGTGCAGGACCAGCCTTAGGGGGTGGCAAGCAGGGCAGTTGCCTGGGGCCCCACACCATAGAGGGTCTTGCAGAGCTAAGTTACACCCGGGTGGTGGGGCTCTGTCTTCCGCCGTGAGTGGTGCGGCAACTGTAATCCGGAAAGGTTGAGAGCCGTTGGCTTAGAACACCCGGAGCCTGGGGTTGCCTCCCTGACCATCTTGTCTCGTAGCCGTTGATGGATCTGTCCTCCATGACTTTATCCAATTCTCTTCCATACCAGAGAGCCTGCACGGCCATGGGGGGAGGGGGAATAGCCTCAAGAGGTGTCAGTCTGTGCTCTCCCCCCTTCCCCCCCCCCCCCCCGAGGGGGACACAAGCCCGTCACCATTGTTCATGTCGTATCCCCTCCCGTTGGACGCATTTCTGAAGGGTGTCATGTGAGGACACTCTGTAGAACCCCATGGAGACACTACTGGGGGCCTCTTGCTTTGGATCCAGACCCACTCTAGCTCCTTGGGAGAATCCCAGTGCTAACGTTCTGAAAGGCTGGGGAGTTGGTCTCTGTCGGAAGAGATGGGGGAGGGAACAGGAGCTCATGGCTCCACGGAGCAGTTCGCTGGCTCCGCGCTGACTCTCACTCTCACTCCGATTGGCAGTATTTCATTGGCGTGACGGTGCTGGCTATGGTGCCCGAGCTTCCTGAGATAGTCAACGGAATCCAGTTTGCCCTGAAGAACAACCTAAGCTTGAGGTGAGTGTGTCCTCTGCATCTGGCAGGGCTTCGGCCATCGCTTGCGTGAGTTGGCAAAGGCTGGTCCTAGCCCGTGGCTTCATATAGAGCAAATGGATCCAGGCTGAACTCATCCGTGTTCCCTAGTAGGAAACTCCCTTTAATGCTCTGTTGAGAGGCTGGGGCAGGTGCCTTTTGCTCTAGTTCTCCCAGGGGTTTGATCCAAGAGGAGCGGCCCCGTCTGGAATTGACCGGTGGGACCAATTAATGGGACGCACCAAGCAGCTCTCCAGTGTGAGAGCCAGCAGTGCGTTTCCATCTGGAGATGTCTGTAGCTCTCCACTGCTCCCTGTCAGTCTTGGCTTCCAAGGATGGTATCTAGGGGAAAGAGCCGGAGTCCGTTCCTTGTCTCGGGTTAGTTAAGCAGAGAGGGTCTAGCTTTCCTAGAGCTGTACACCTAAAATGGCCCATTACAAGCTCCAGGGCGACGAGTCTCCGATCTCCCACTCCCTGCTCTTGGAGCTGCCCCGAGAAGGGCCAGTCTGAAAGGTACGGCTGGGGACGTTCCAGATCCTGGGGGTGTTTCTTGGTGCCCTGCCTCTCCTACTGGTCCCTTGGTGGGAAGGTGGCACTGAGCATACCAGAGTCCAGATGGCAGGATTTACCTGGCCTGCAACCCATGTTGGAAACTCCTCTTTTTCCTAATGAAATCTCACATGCCCCTCCTGCACTGTTCAAAGGGACTTCCTGAAAACTGGGCCCCCTCAAACCCGTGACCGGCGCTACTGCGTGCAGGAAAAGAGAGCAGTATAATGAACGGGGGCCGCCTCTTTCCCGCTGGAGCACTAGAACGCTTCTGCGAGGAGTTCCGCTGAGATCACCCTTCAGCAAAAATTCTGGGCGTCCTGGTGTTTGAAAAGCCGGTCTGTGAAATCCCGTGTGCTGTCCCTCTTGGACTAAGGTGTTCCGGGCGGCTCTGCAAAGGTCTAACCTCGGCCTGTTGGGGAGGGGTACAACTCTAATGCTAGTTAGGAGGCTAGAGGGCAGGGTCGTTTACGGTGCCTCTGCTCCTCCCCCCTAGTATTGAAATTGGGAGCTGTATTGCTGTCCAGGTCTGCATGCTCCAGATACCCATCCTGGTGCTCTTCACAATCTTCTACGTAAGTAAGAGCTGCTGCCAGACTTCACGGCTACTCCAGTGTTCTCCACACTGTTTGTGGGCACGGGGGGCTTTGGGGAAGGAGGCAGTGCCCATGGTTGCCAGGGTTCATGACGGTTTTACACCTAAGAATGCCCCTCAAATAGGAACATCGTGCAAAGGTTGGTGAAAGGTTCTGGAGAAATGGGGCCACCGAGCTCCGCTATCCTTTGAGCAGGAATTATGTCAGCAGTTGCAAGGCAGGGGTCCCCACCACCAGCATCTCTGATTTTTGGAGAGCCCAGTCTCTGTTCCTCAGTGTCCCAAGCAGTGGGCTGACTGCACAGTCCAATGAATTAACTCCCTCACGGTCTCAGACGTGCTCATTAGCTTTTTAAGGAGGGGAACAGATGGGACAGGTGAGATTTTTGCTAATGTGTGTTAACTAGAGTGACGAAAACCAGTCCTCCCCCTGCCTCGTAGGGATTGGGGACGTAGCAGGTGAATATATTTGGTTCCTGATCAGTGACTTTAAAATACTAAGCTTCCTGGGACTGTTTGCATCATGGGCATTGCTTGTTTGTCCACACTGCTGCAGGCAGAGTGGGTGGAGAATGGTCTTTCAAGAGTGTCTGGGTAAGGAGTTGGGACTATGGGTAAAACAAACTTTTCGAATGGACTTGGATGGTCTCTGCAGGGCATAACCGTGGCTGACATGCCAGGGGTTTAAACACTGCCCTCTACCTTTCCCCAGCCTACAGGTTTCATACTTGTCTTCAGTGACCTCCACGTCTATTCCAGCATGTTCAGTGTGGTTCTCATGAACTACACCTTCATGGATGGCAAGTGTGACTACTTCCAAGGTAATGGTCTGTGGGAGGTGGGGAAGGGATAGCTCAGTGGTTTGAGCATTGGCCTGCTAAACCCAGGGTTGAGTTCAATCCTTGAGGGGGCCATTTAGGAATATGGGGCAAAAATCTGTTGGATGATGTAATTGGGGTTGGTCCTGCTTTGAGCAGGGGGTTGGACGCGATACCTCCTGAGATCCCTTCCCACCCTGAGATTCTGATTCTCCTCCTGTGAGAATTTTAATCCCATCAAACGCCTCCCATAGCCCCTTACAAACATTCCCACACTTCCTTTTATACTGTCAATCCCTGTCCCTGAATGAGATTGCTCAGGGTCTGTCTGGGACTCCATATCCGATTGCTCTAAGGTTAAGAAGTCTTAACAGCAATCCCGCCCTGGGAGCAGAGTCAAGAAAGGCCCTTTCCTTCATACTAATCTACCCAGTAGAGGCTCCAGACCGTTCCTCATTCATGATGTGGTGGTGGGTTTCTACAGTAAACTGGCCCCATAACCGGAACTTAAATCTGCTGCCCCAGCAAAATGGATTTTTCTAACTGGTAGATGATGCAATCCCCACAGGAAGCAGCTCCAAGGCAGGGTTTGTTGTGACCTGCTGTTACCTGGCTCTCAAATGTGGGCTCAGACTATCCCTTAACTTTGAGATAGTGTAGTTTCACCACCCGGAGCACTTGTTCCAGTGTGAATGTCCAGAGTGTCCTGAGCAGACAGAGCAGCTGCCAATTGAGCGCAAAATCCACCTTCCCAAATGCATGATTCCAGCACTGTCTAGCTCCTAACCGTGGCGGTTCTCATCCCCCCCAGGTACAGTGCTGGTGATGGTCTACTTCATCCTCATCGCTGTGTATTTCTTTGCTCCTTCCCCGGCTGGCTGCTGAGGCCTGACTCCATGGACCTTGTGTTCTTCTCCTGGGAGAAGACTCTACCCAGGGCGGCTTCCGTTAACGAACATTGAGTGTTTCTCAGGGACTCGGCCGGTCTGGTTTTCATCTAAAACCATTTGCTGCATGAAGCTAAAGAACCTGCCCCCAGAGTAGTTTTTTCTTCAACAGCTGGTTTTATAAGATGGGCTTGAATGGGGAATTGCTCCGCACTGGAGAAGGGGGGTGTTTTGTTAGTCTGGTCATGCCGCCTTTCCCCAAGAAGCCGCTTTAATGCCAGAATGTGACACGAGGAAGCAAAATGCAGCACATTCTGGGCTTGCGGCTAGAGCGAAATCTGTTGGCAAAGGCCTTTGAGGAACAGACGGGTCCTCCTTTGCCTGGCTTTCGACTCTGAAGGATGCGTTGTTCTCTTGCTGCTGGGACAGGGTTGCCCCCTCCAAGGCACTGTCTTGAAACCGATCTGAAAAGAGCCGTATCCTGTCCTCCTGCACAGAAGGCTCCTTGCTTCTCTGGGGCAGGGCAGCCTCTAACGCTGGCCTGTAGAAATATCACCGGTGGTTGATGCTGTAACCATGGTTTCCTCTCCCCCCCCGACTGTTCTGATTAAAGCGGTTTTGTACAAGGTTGGTCTGGTCCTGTATCTAAAAGGGCAAACACTGGTCTCGGCAGGGAGGTGGGGGACTGTAGTTGGCTGATCTATCTGGGTTCTTCATGCCACTAACTTGCTCAGTGACAGTGCAGGTTCTTAGGCCTGATGTTCAGTCTCCATGTAGCATGAGCATGTGAGGTTGCAGAAGCAAACTGGTGAGAGACCTTTTCCTTGGAGCAAATATCCCTCCATCACTCAGGGCCTCTGTCTGTCCTGTTAGGAGTCTGCCTCTCTTAGACCATCCTGCCTTCTGGTCTGTACTAAGAGCTGCTTCTGTCATGTGAGTTCTTGTTCAACGTCACTGCTGCAGTTAGGTGACCAATCTGCTTCTCTCTAGTCTGCTTCTCCGGGAGAAGCCATTTCTCTAATCCTCCCCTCCCCCCCCCAGCTCTAGAGAAACTGTTCTAGCTTGTGCCCCCAGCTCCAGCAATAATGCTTGGGCAGAGCAGTCTTGCATTTGCATGAAATCCGTGTACAGCTAGGGCTGTAAATACACCAGCCCCTGGTGTACCTCTGCCTGGGGGCAGTGGCCCACCCCAAGCTACACCCATGGAGTAAGTGCACATGCCAAAGCTCTGGCAAGGCTTGTGGACTAAAGCACCATATGTGCCTGGGAACATGGGGGTGGTTGAGGAGTCTCAGGAAGCAAGAGAACTGCAGGGGCTACTAAAGCATTTGCTTCAGTGACCCCATCAATATCACAAGACTAGACCACGAGAGGTCATCTAGTCCAGTCCCCTGCACTCATGACAGAGCTGTTCTCTAGACATCCCTGACAGGTGTCAGCTCTTAAATTCTACAACCTCCCTCGGCAATTGATTCCAGTGCGTAACCACCCTGAGCATCAGGAAGTTTTTCCTAATGTCCAACTTAAACCCCACTTGCTGGAATTTAAGCCCACTGCCCCTTGTCCTAGGCCAGGGGTCGGCAACCTTTCCGACGTGGTGGGCTGAGTCTTCATTTACTCTAATGTAAGGTTTTGTGTGCCCCTAATCCATTTGAATGTTTTTTAGAAAGTCTCTTTCTACAAGTCTCTATATTATAGAACTAAACTGTTGTCCTGTTGTAAAATACCATTTTCCAAATGTTTAAGAAGCCTCATTTAAAATTAAAGTAAAATGCTGAGCTTAGGGCGCTGCTCCACTCCGCCCACTGCCAGCGTGGGGGTCTGTTCACCTAGGCCGACAGCGGGCTAAGTGGGGCTTGCGACCGGGACCCCGGCTGGCAAGGGACCGGCAGCGGGCTGAGTAGCTCAGGGATCCCGGCTGCCAGACCCACTCAGCCCGCTGGGGCCCTGCCCACATCGAGCGGGTACCTACCTTCTCCCTGGGTCGGTCTCTCTCTCTCTCTCTCTCTGTCTCTCTCTCTCTCCACTGCGCACACGTGAAGGGGCAGGCTGGGGGGTTGGGGGTGTAGGGTCTGGCCAGGAGCTAGAATGTGGGATGGGGCTCAGGGTTGGGGGAGGAGCACATAGCTGGGCAGCTCCCATTTGGTGCAGGTGGGAAGGGGGGGGCAGGAGCTCCCATTTGGTGCTGGGGGGGTGGGGATGTGGGGGGGGTGTCAGAGGTGGGGGGGCTGGGTGTGTGTGAGGAGGGTGCAGGAGTCAGGGCAGAAGGCTGGGGGCATGTGAGGGGGTGCAGGTGTGGGGGGGCTTGGGTATGTGTGCAGGTGCCAGAGTCAGGGCTGGGGTCATGGGGGGGGGTGAAGGAGTTAAGCAGAGGGCTGTGGGGGGGTACAGGGGGCAAAGCAGGGGCCTGGAGGATGTGTAGTGGTGAAGGGCAGGAGCCTGGGGGGGGGGGGCTGCAGGGCTTGGGTTTGTGGGGGTGGGGGTCAGGGCCGAGGGCTCTGGGTGTGTGTGGTGGGGGGGCAATCAGGGCAGAGGGCTGTGGGGGGGGGGGCAGGGCAGAGGGGGATCAGGGCCAGGGGGGATATGCCCCGATTCCACCCCTTTCCCCAAGGCCCTGCCCCCGCTTCTTCTCTGCCTCGGCCAGCCGGGCGCAGGGAACATGCTGCGGCTCCAGTCGTCCCCTTCCTCCTCCTCTCTGTCCCTCCCTCGCAGGATGATCGGCTGGCAGGGACAGGAGGAGGGGCAGGAACCCACCACAAGGGGTGCTTGGTCCTGCCACCTCCCCTGCTCTGCCTGCAGCGTGGTGGGTTCCTGACCCTCCTCCTCCTCCTCTCCATCCCTGAAGGAGGAGGGGGACACGGGGGGGGGGATGGAGAAGCGCTGCCGGGCTGGGCCGGATTTTTAATGGCAGCTCAATGACTAAACAAACCCCATTCTTGTCAGTCTTCCCTCCCAGCTGGTGTTTTCTGGATCGTTAATGATTTGTTGCTCTTTCCTGGATTTTCTCCAATCTGGCCCCAGCTTTCCAGAAATGCGGGGCCCAGAACTGGACCCAACACTCCAACTGAGGTCGAATTAGCACAGAGTAAAGCGGAAGAATTACTTCTCCTGTCTTACAATATGCCGGCTAATGCATCCCAGAATGTTATTTGCTTTTTTCAAGTGTTACACTGCTGCCTCATATTTAGCCTGTGATCCACTCCAACCGCCACATCCCTTCCTGCCGTTCACCCTCCTAGGTAGAAATGCTATTAATGCAATAGCCCTGAAAGATATTTTTTTTTTAAGGATATTTATTAGCAGATGCAGATACTAGCCTGCAAGACAAGGGGAGGGAGCAAGAATGCAGCAGGCCTGATGGCTGAGGTTCAAACTAGAAGAAACTTTTAAACAATGCAGAATTATTTCTAATCTTGTGACACTAGCTTCTGTCCTAAAGCCACATGGGATGCTAGTAGCATACTTAATAAAAGGGTGATAGCAGGAGAGTTGGAGGCAATGGAGGTCTCATATTAGGTTTTCAACCAAAGTGGGAAGCCAAATTTGGGGGTATAGGAAGCAGCTTTTAGAGCTATCTTTGAGTAACACTTTAGCCATAGGGTCCCTACTCCTAAGAGCTGTGTGCTTAGATCCTTGGCTAAAAGGTGCTATCCAGCACTAAAGTCCCTCAGGGTATGTCTATACTACCTGCCCGATTGGTGGGTAGTGTCCCATGTATCAGGGATCGATTTATCACGCCTTGCTAGATGCGATAAATCGATCCCCGAACGTGCTGCCCCTTGCCTCTAGAACTCCAGCTCTGCCAGAGTAAGCGGAGTCGACAGGGGAGCCGCTGTAGTAGACTCGCTGCCGTGAGGACAGCCAGGTAAGTCGAACTAAGATGCTTCGATTTCAGCTACGCATCTTAGTTTGAAACACTGCCCCCCCACCCCCCCCACTGTAGCCTAGGCCTCAGTAAGATGGGTTTAGAATCAACCCCTTCTCCTGCAACACACCGACAGGTCCACTGCTGTGAAGTGACCGAGATGAATGCTGCACACTTTGCCATTGGTGTTGGCTCTGTCTCTACCCTGGCCACCGCCAGAGAAAGAGGAGAGGATAAGGGACAAAGCATGAGATTTGGACAGAGGGTTTTTTATTGGAGATTTAAAAAAAAAAAACACAGCAACACACTGACAAAGTCCATAAATACAGGCAAGTACATCTCCTGGTCAACCCTTCGTCCTCCCGTCAACCCAGCCCAGCTTCCCTCCCCAGGAGGTTGGCATGGGGAAAGAAGGGGTGACCACCAATTACTGCATGCTTCGCCGACTCCCACACAGAATACACGAACAGGACAGGGGGTTGGGGGGGGTGCACCAACAATGTCAGGCAAACAGAGACTAGCCAAACGCCTCCCTGCTGGAAAGAGGGCACTGGTTCATTCCTCAACACCAAATACAGAAACTGCACTCACACAGCAGACTGTTCCCCAGTTCATCCCCTACAGCTAGGGTAACTTCATGTTGGACTCTACATCCATACCGAATAGCACAAGAACATGCCCTTGGCTCTGAGTGTCTAGAACTGGCTGCCGATGGCTTTTGATGGGGGGGGGGGGGTTTATAACAAAGGGCAGGATTAAAAAGCATCAGATTTGATAAAAATCACAGCAACCATTCCCCCATCACTCCTGAGGCTCGGTCACCATGTTAAAGTGGCAATAACTGGAGAAGAGCCAGAGAGGGAGCATGCAATTGAGTTAGGCTTGTGTGATGAGAACTCAAGACAACTTATAGCAACAGATCTGTGACCAGCATGCTTGGTAAACGGGGAGGAGGGAGAGAAGAGCACGACTCCTGCATCCTGTTATTCTAGGCTTGGAAAATCCGAGGCAGGGAAGAAGGGCGTTTGGTTTTGTGTAGCAATCCCCTCATAGCTGAAGATACTTGGCCCAGAGCAGCAAGTAGAGCAGGGCAATGACTGCTAGTCGGCCTGGCATCAAGGGAACCACTTGGAGGATTTGAAACGACACACCTGGAATCTAAAACGATACCGACAAGATGGCATCTCTCAGTATTTCCCCAGGAGACGACCTTTCGGCGTAACTGTAACACAGGGTCACAGCAGTGCTCTGAGGAAGTCTTTGGCATATGTTCACGTGATCCTGCAGTCATTACTCATTCCTTTTAGCCAGAGGAAAAGCCAAGTAAGCACTTCAACACTGGACCGGTTTTACACAAAGGGGCTTGCTTCAGAGCGGAGTCTCAACTCCCACTCAAGCCATTAGCTGGGGTAACTCTGCATCACTGGGGGGGGGGGGGGGGAGAAATAGGCTGCAACACTTCCAACCCTGTTTCTTTAAGCAATGGCAAAGCCCAGGAGTTAGTGGGTTATTCGTTCCTAACATGTAGAAACGGCACCAACCAACTGAAGTCCACTGGAGACTGCATTAGCCAGCAATTGGCTACCAGCAATACTTAGCTCCTGAAACGGTCCCAGCTCCCTGGGATGGAACAGGCAGAGCAGTGCTTGGAATCTATTCTTTATGGAGGTGTGGCAGGAATGTATCTTCCCTTTGTACAATGCCACTACCCCCGTATCAGGCGCCGCAGAACTCCCCCGCTCCAGCTGTTCCCAGGGTTTGGTACCAGGCTGATTTCTAATGTGACCAAGTTCATATTGCTTCGAGACAATGACAGCTTTTATTACTCAACTCCTCCCGATGCACCAGAAAAGCTGCAAACAAGCATGAGCGCCGAGGGGAACTGCACGTCTTTCAAGAGGCACAATTGAAAAAGCAAAACAGTCTGTGGGAGGGGGCAGGAGTTCAAGAGTTTGGGTTTGTCCCAGAACAGGGTCACTGGTTTCAGGCAGCACAGTGAAGCTGTCAGTTACCACCTGGGAACCGAACCCTGGACAGTGGAAACGCCACACAAGAACTACTGACCTGTGATTAGAATACACACGACTGCTATTTAAACCGGTGCCGGCACACTTTAGACTCGGTTGGTTGGGAGAGCTTTGCTTTGCTGTTTGCTTTTAAACGTTTAAGATGATACACAAAACTGCTCCAAACATCTCACCCATCAGGCCTGCAAATGAGGCATGGAAGTTGGGAAGAGATCCTGCTCTATTGCCAGTCGCAAGGAAAGGAGATTTTCTCCTGACACTCAGCAGGACCAAGCAAAGGAAATTAGCAGCAATAGGAGGGAGAGGAAAAGTAACAAGCTGTTTGATGTGTTTCAGCCACGATAGTTTACTATGCGGGAACAATGTTTCTCGGCAGTATGCAGCTAGTTTTGCAGTACTTCAAGTCCTCTTATTAGACAGATTAAACGGCTGGTCTTAACCCTTTCTCTTCACAATTAAGCACTATTTTTATGGTTGGAAACCGCCCAGCAGTCCTGGATATTTCTATTCACATTTCAGAGCTCACTGGAAAGTACAGTGCTAATAAAGAATACAGTTCTCCAATTTCAGCACCTCAGATGAGACTCCTGTTCTCAAGTGGAGAATCATTGTTGCTTCTATTTTGAAGAATCAGAACATGCAGGGAGACCATCAAAGCATTAACAGATCAAAGACTCTCAGTCTACGATGGAGAGGATAAAATGGGCTCAATCCTTGATGTTCTTCGCATGAGCCAACTCCCCCAGAAGTCACTGGGAGAGGAGGATGCTCCGCCGTAGCCCCAGAAGCTAGTGTAGAAGAGGTAGGTGAACATGACCCCAAGTTTCAAGGTGCAGTAGAGACCTACATTCTATCTCCACCAAAACGCTACATACTACACGCTATCTGGTCGCATTGACCATATTGCACGTTGAGATCGGCAGTGAAAGTAAGAATCTGCAGCAGTGAAAGTGGATTACAAAGACTGCCAGAGGCAAGGGTAGATGCCTCCAGTGCCACTCCAAGTCAGGAACAGCATCGGCGAGGCAAATCACATCACAGACATTCTTAGGAAGGCCCGTGTAAAGCAGAGCCCGTAAGGCCACGTGAGCTGACAAGAGCAGGAATGTGCGTGTATATAGATCCACTACATCCCTCTTACTGCTGCCTTTGGAATTGCTGGAGGAGTGGAAGAGGGCTCAGGCTAAGAAACACCAGGGACTCGGGAAGATAGAGCCAGCACTTGTGCTAGGTGGCCATCCGAACACAATGCTCTTGGTCACACGGGAGACACTAAGGCTTTTGGTGTAGACGTGAGATTTGCAGGAGAAGACAGGCGCCACCAGAATTAGGCCAAAGGGTAAGTCTCAGGTGGATGGAAGCATTGAGTGAGGCCTCCAGAGAGCTTTCTGGAAGTGGGGTCAGATGTCTCTCACACACGGCAGCCTCGGTCACGGACAAGGGACTGGAAGCCCAGGAACCGAGGGCTCACCGGCTTGACATCTTGGGCAATATTACAAGAAACCACAACCTGCACATAGAACCTGAACAGCTAGACACCGATGGGCTTATCTGGCTATGGAGCCGGCGTTGGGGCCCAATCGGGAGCTCTCCGTTCAGACAGCAGCATGCAGCAATGCCAGGGGGCGGAAGCATGAGCTGCTGTTGCTCAGACTAGTAATCTGAGAGATGACAAAGTGAAATGAAATGCCTTTGCGTGTCCTCCACATACATTTCCTCCCATGCGGATCCTCCGCTGAAGACTGACGAGACTGGAGCAAACCTGGGAGACCGTCAGACCAACATGATGGCCATCAAGTGACGCTAGCACCATTCCACCTGGGTACAAGGAGAAACCACACAGGCGGTCTTAAGCAGGTCTCTGCATGGATATTATCAGCCATCCTGCAGACTCAGAAGACACCTAGCTTCTCCTTGCAGCCAATGGCCTCCTGCTGACCTGCACTGAAGGAGGCCGGGACAGCATGGTTAACAGCATTAAAAGCACAGAGCAAACACACAGGGTTGGAATTACAAGGCACTGAAAGACATTTACATTTGAAAAGCCACCACATCCCTTATTTCGCTGAGCCCATGAAAGGAAGAAGCTAAATTATGGTAAAACACTGACTCAAAATGATGGGGCAGGGGAATCTGCAAAGGAAATGTAGGGAACCTTACAACACATCAGCTAATAGGTAGTTACTGAGCCACGGAGCTGGGAGTACAACAGTAGTTGCAGAGATTCATCAGCCTTCAGATCCATCCTGTGGGATTTGCTCTTGTGATTTATTTAACGCTACGGCAACCTCTTAAAAGAAAAGCAGAACCTCTAAAATTGGCTTTAGACGTTGGAGGGGGAGAGTCATTTGGAAAAACTACTAAAAAAGGCACTTAACAAAAATGGTCTTAGAAATACAATTGTTTTGTTCAAACCCAATGTCTTAGCCTCGCTCAGCTGCTCCACAATTGATGGCCAGTTATGTACGTTCCCTAAAGCTGGTTTCACAGTGACATGGAGCATGAAGATTAAGACACCCAGGAAATGGACACTTCTTCCTTTCCCGCTCTTGTAGAGAGGCCTACTGCGTTCACAGCAACGCAAGAGACAAGCTACTCCTCTCCCCGTGTTTTTAAAACAACATTGTGTTTCCGCCGCGGGGGAAGGGGGGGGGGATAATGAGCTGTTAATTTTGCAGCTGCCCAAAAGCAACTGTCCACAGAAGTTAAAAAAAAAAAGCCCCAACAAAAGGAATAAGACAAAGCATTGGACAGGCGATTCAGAGAACATTCCAATGCCTGAGGGAAAAAACAAACAGGCTACCAAGTTATGCTTAGGTAACTAATGTTGAGTTGGCACAGATGGATTAGACCCTGAATACAGAGGGCATGGCATACTTAAGGTTAAAGACAGCTTTAAAATTGATACAGTAAGTTTCCTCAGTTAGCTTTTTCAGAGTGCAACCTGGGGAGAAAGGGGAAGATTCAGCATAAGACACTGCCCCTTCCCACCACCTGTTTAGCGAAAACTACACAGTAGTCCGTAAGTGGTGATTTTTAACCACCCTTCCAGGCAGTCGTTTCAATATGAAAAGGTGAGGAACAATTACACTGCTGCTTAAAACCACTACATGCTGCACCAAAATTTGAACCAGTGCGGGCGATCTCCGGTTGCTGCTCCCACGGGCCAGCCATCTCCAGAACGTAAAGATGATGATCGCATGCCCACAACACACATGCAAGTCTTCAGGCAGTGAAGGCGATACAGAGCCAATTGGGGCATTCAGAGGACGGATGCTGCTGTCAGGGAAGGGGAACTGGACTGTTCATTCAGCCGGTGGTTGAATTGCTGCAGTTAGCGTCTCCTACTCAGTTAAATGCCTCTGTAGAAACAATAAGTTAAACACCAGGTGTAAGCAAGGGCTGCCACAGTTTCCAAGCCCCTTCCCTGCATTTATTAGGCGACAGGCATGTGCTAACAACCGGCTGGTGGCTGTACCTTATGAACAGCATCTTCCTTCCTGATGTATTTATAGAGATCCATAAATAAAAAGTGGATTTCCAGAAACGCCAAACAGACATTCACAGAAAGGCATCTGAACTCCGCTGAGTAAGGCGCCGAGAGCGGGGTCCTCCCATCTCCTTAGCAGCGGCATCCATAAAGGGCGGGGGGAGGGGGGGGGAAAGAGATCCTTTTTAGTGTTTTTAGGGCGGAGTGAGAACAGCAGGAGTTCTCATTTCAATCGCTCAATGAGTCCCTGTGTGAGGCCAAGGTGCAAAAGCTGCGATCTGTAGAGAGTGGTTAGATGAGGGAAGAATCCTAACAGCTTCTCCCAGGAGAGTTCCAGGAGGCTGGGGACTACCAGCCACATCTTAAATAACGAGCCAGTCCGTTTGTTTTCGTGGATGTTGACCACCCCTCCGTGGACGTACATACAGCCAGCCTGGGTGGGAACAGGAGAAGAGGGACGTTACTCATGTTCACACACACAACTAAACTCCTCACTCACTGGCAGAGGGAGGGGAGAGAGGGGCCGCTATATTTCTGAAGTTCATGTGCTTCCCAGAAGACCCCTGCCATGCACATCTGGGGAGGACCAAGCATTTGGAGAAGCAGCAAGGGAGACGGAGGAAAACTATGTCAGCTATCAGGTTTGTTAAGCACTGGAAGTTGTGGGATACCCAGCATTGAAGGTTTTTAAGAACAGGTTGGACAAACACCTGTCCGGGATGGTCGAGGCATAGTTGGTCCTGCCTCAGTGTGAGAGGACGGACTAGCTGACCTCTTGCGGGCCACTCCAGCTCTACATCTCTATGATCACACCTCCAGATCACCTGCTGGAAGTGGGCTTCACCACCCCCCATGATTGAATTTACCTTGCTTTCTTGCCTGTATATTTATACCTGCCTCTGGAGATTTCCACAACATTCATCTGATGAAGTGGGTCTGAGCCCACGAAAGCTCATGATCCCTAAAATCTGTTAGTCTATAAGGTGCTACAAGACTCTGTCACTTTTGCAGATCCAGACTAACACGGCTACACCTCTGATACTAGAACCAAGGAGTCATTCTGAGTTCAAGAAAAGTTATAATGTGCTATGCTACTGATGAGCCAGCAGAGGGAGCACAACTTACACCCTGATCCAGGGATGGTTCCGACACCAAGGTTTCTGATCTCGAAAAGCAATGTAATTTTGAGGGCCATTGGAAGAGACACAGCTTGTCAGATTACATATAGGGGAGCCTATGCCTGCAACCATTATTCCCAAATGTCCCACTAAAGTCACTCAGATTGATGTCTAAGGGATGAATGACCAGGTCTACAACGCATGGGACAAAGGTAAAGTTTAGAGAGACAAGGTGGGTGAGGTACTATCTGTTATTGGACTAACCTCTATTGGTGAGAGAGACAAGCTAGAAAGGTAAAGCCTGTAAGAGAATCTTACATATATGGTAAGAAGTCCTGAGAGCGTCCCTTTAATACTGTGTCACAGGGAGTCATTTAAAGGATACCAAATCATCCTCACGCAATCATTAGTTAGGAACGGATCCTACAGCTGACCCATGAGTTCTAACTCCTGGATCGCCCAACAGGTTTGGAGGCTGCTTTCTGATGCGTGCCCACTTAACGCAGCAAACGTCCCCTCAAGACACATATACACCTGCTCACCTTCAACTCCCTGCAGTCCCTCGGGGCTCAAGGCCACAGCAGTAGGTTGGTTTTTATAGACTGGGCGCCGGACGTTCAGGGAAGAATCATGACTTTAGGCTAACGCCGTTTGAAGACTAGAATGGCATCGCTGCTTCCTGGAAGTGCAGTGAGCTGTGGCAGCCAGAGCCCCCCCCACTGGGTTGACAGTCAGAATGACAGGGAACTCCTGCTCGAAAGGCAGCAACTCATCTCTGGCCATGGTCTCCGCTATATGCTGTATTTTGTTTAAGCCCACTGAATATGTTCCTCTTTACTGATGCCAATGGCTCCAGGCCATGCATTGTAAATCTAGAATCCTGTCAAGTCTAGAGCCTGGCTGCGGAGTGACTTGACTGAGGTCTAGAAGTACCTACATGGGAACCCCATATTTGACAGTGGGCTCTTCAACCCACCGGAGAAAGGCATAACATGAGCTAATGGGTGGAAGATGAAGCTAGACAAATTCAGAATGGAAATCAAGGTGTACGTTTTTAACTAACCATTGGAACCGTTTACCAGGGGTTGTGGTGGGTTCTCCATCACTGACTATTTTTAAATCAAGACGGGATATTTTTCTAGCTCTGCTCTACAAATTTGATTGGGAACGTTCTCTGGCCTGCGTTATGCAGGAAGTCAGATGAGACTATCACTGGCCTTGGAATCTATATTCCAGACCCACGCAAGTGTCCGAATCGGTAAGTACATGAATTACGCTATGTCTAACAAGCACACAGGGAAGAGACAGACTGCAGCCACTTACCGGTGTGACAGCGGCACAGTGGAAATAAACTGGTTCAGGCATCACAGCTGGGAGTTTCACCCACTGGAAAGTTTGAAGATTTAGCTTCCAGATGTCGCCCAATATCACTTCTCCGTTATATCCCCCGCAGACAAACACATCTACAGGAAAGGGACAGCAACCGCACAATACTCAGAGCCCAATCTAGTGTCATGATCAGCCATGGCCAATTCATTTCAGAGTTACAGTACACACAGCAATTGAACCCAGCGACTGGTCCTCTAGCACAACTCTAGAATGAATGTCCACTTTGCAATCAATGTGAGCTCTAAAGAGTGTCTTAGAACGTCCGCCATAGGGACTAGAGCGAACAGATCATGTGAACACCTCCCCTCCCGTTCATTTACGGAGATAGCACTTGGCAGCCCAGGTGTGCCCACAACAGTCAAACAGCAATTGCAGCAGTTGCTTACGTGCTGAGTGTCAAGACAGACTCGCCCCTGCCTGAGAAGTGAGTGCAGCACCCATGCTCAAGGGCTGCTGCTTTAAAAGAAGTCCTGAAATCAACCTGAGACTCGGTTAATCGTGGTGTGGTCTAATGAGGCTCATTTCTTTTAACACGGAAGCCTCCGTTGAAAGTTTTGGATGTTGAGGGTCACTCCTTTGACTTTCATTTCTTCAGAAGTTGCACGTGAGTGATTGCCTAGCCAGCCTGCGTGACTGAAGAACAAGGAGTGCAGACGTGTTACATGGACTGCTGGGGCTATGGAGAGGATCTAAACTTCGTCAGAGGCCATTCGCAAGGTCGTTCCATGGCTGTAAGCCAACGCTCATCACGGAGCAAGTGAGTTTGGGTCTCAAATGCTTGCCCTCCACTTTCTCCACGGTTACGTTGCAAACTCTGCACTGGAGCCAAGTAAGATTTGTAGCGAGATCACCTGGAGGGGGTGGGGAGAAGAAAGCAGAAACCACCACCGCAGGCCAAGAAAGCTCAATGTGTTTTCTTTGCAAGCTTATAAAATGGCCTCTCATTTGTGACCACATGAGCAGTTCCAGACTCAACTCTGCTACGGTCTTTTAATCTAATCTGTACACAGCTTTATAGGCCAGCATGAAAAGGCCCTTGTGCCTGATAAGCCCCAAAATGATTCTACCACTAAAGGATTCAATTTCAAAGTTCTGCCTCAACCTCTCTGCCCCAAGAAAAGAAGCAAATGACAGATGGGAGGAAGGGCTCTCATCTGTAAGTGTGGACCATGTTATCGGCTATGTTGTAAAGTGCTGTTTATATTCAAGGCTACCACACGGGTTGCTCTATAGAGAGGCTGTAAGACATTCAAAGACAAATCACCACCTAAGATGGTAGTTTATATGCTGCACTATAGCTCTGGACTCTTCACAATCATATTTGTAATAAATGGAGTATGTTATATTCCAGAAATGAAATGACCGGGAGTAGTAAGAGATACTCCTTAAGCTGTATCCAGCAGGCTCCAGTGAGCACAAGAGAGTTTAATTATTGCCTCCTGCTGGTGGCACTTCATTGACACTGAAAGGTCAGGTTTTTGATCAACTGTAGTCGCTGATCCCACAAGGCACTGTGTCCTCAGTCCCACAGAAGATGGCAAGTACCTTGCTGGACTGGGCCCTCTATTACACACGCACACAGATCTGAATGTTGCTTTTCTTTGGGTCTCCTGTAGGATCTGAGACAGCGTTTCCCATATTACAGAGACCAGACCATCCCATTTCTTACCATTGCGGGGGCATGTCCGCTAAGTATACATGAGGCATCGAAACAGATCAATCACATTTCTTACCATTTTTTATTTGTACAGAACTGTGGCATCTTCTGGCTGCCGGGAAACCTGCAAAAAGAGCATGGTCATGAATATCAAACGGAGAAATCTAAATGCCACTGAACTCAGCACTGGGTCAAAGCAATATAAACCAGTTCCTTTATTTAGGGGAGAAAAACAAAACCCCACTGATTTCCCCCCTCGTTCTTTTAAGAGCCCCACCACATTGCTGCCACCTTCATGATCTCCAAATTCTCCGCTTTTCAGGTTTCTGCAATAGCTCCTCTCCCTCCCCGACAAGGGCCAATGTGGTGAATGCCGGTCTAATCCACTTTCCAGGGGCAGGGTAGAAGATCAGAGCCCCACACCTCGGTTGGTATAAGATGACAGGAGTCAGGGCTCTGTAAGCTAGGACGATCCCTACTGCTAACGGGGCTGGGAGACTCTGGAAGGGTGGGGCTGACTTTTCTGGGAGGAGCGAGGAAATGACACGCCAGTCTGGCTCTGACTCCAGGGAGGGGTTGACCACTACAACGCTACCAGTTTGCGATAAGGTTAAAACTGCTGAAAGAATTTCAGATCGCTTTGTTCCAGCTGCTGGAGTAATGAAGTGAGAGGAGTTAGGTACAGCAGACCTGTTCATACGTGGCAGCGTTACAAAAGGCTTTGAATTCCCAAGTGCCATCTGCTACTAGGAGGCAATCTTCCCTGCCGTCCGGTTTACATAGGAGTAAGAGGTCAGCAATCCAAAACTTACCTATCTTCTCATGAGGTCTTGTTGCAATTTCCTCCCAGGTGTTTGTTTCAAGGTTATATGCATGGATCTTAAGAAGGACAAAGGTGACATTAGCTCATATGGTGCTGTCAGGATAAAATTAACAGGGAGAGGCAGCCAACAGCACAAGACCCAATCCTGGTCTGATGCGGAGTACCCATTGCCGTCAGAAACAATCGAGGGTGTGCAACACATTAGAGTATCGGGAAATTATCTTCAGTCGCCATACACAGTGCCAGGAATGGTTTACCTTTGCCAGCCACTATCAAGAACTTTCATCCTGGCTTTGACACAAAGATATCACAAAACAGTGCCCACAATAAAATCCAGGCAGAAAAGCATGGTCAAGAAGTTGATCCTTAACAGAACTTCAAGTTACTTTGGGAAACTGTTGTTGAGAATCTACCAAATGACTTCTTAATTTGGGATTCAACACAACAAATTGGTTGTAAACTCATTCGCCTTCACAATTCAATATTTCAATTATGCAGGCATTTCTACTCCTGAGGGAATTCACAGCTAAAAAAAAAAGGGGGGGGGGGAAATTCTGCAAATTTTATCGGTCAATAAACACATATGGAGACTCCAGCATCGCAGTGGAGAGCACAGGTGTCTAGCTGCATAGAGGTGGGACATCACCCTGCAGTCCCTCCGCCCTCCAGGACTCAATATAATAATAATAAAAAATATAATAAATGAAGATATACCAATCTCCTAGAACTGGAAAGACCTTTCAGGTCATCAAGTCCAGTCCCCTGCCTACACTAGCAGGACCAAGTACTGTCCCCTGACAGATTTTTTTTTTTTTTTTTTTGCGCCCCAGATCCCTAAATGGCCCCCTCAAGGATTGAACTCACAACCCTGGGTTTAGCAGGCCAATGCTCAAACCACTGAGCTATCCCTCCCCCCTTGGAAGTGATTTACCTCTCTGCTGGCTGCTCAGGGTGCCCGAAACAACACACTTATGCTGCTGGGGAGAGGCGCATGACTGCTCTTGTGGCTTCCCATTGTTTTCCTGTCAGAAAGTCATTTTTCTGCAGGGAAGCAAAGAATCTGCACGGGACAGGAATTCTCTGCATGCATAGTTGTGCTGAATTTCCCCAGGAGTACATTTATAATAGGCTCTTCTCCCAATTCTTATCACCTTTCCTAGGTGTCAAACTGGGATGGCATGCTGGGGATGAAGTAAGTGCTGATTGTGCCCTGCTCTGTCTCAACCCCTCCACTGCCAAATGCCTAGGTCTTTTCATTCATTTATTTTGACCTCTTTACCTTATCCAAGGAATAAGCTGTCCAGGAAGTTCCACCTCCCAAGATATAAATCCTCTGCCCATCATGTGCGATTTCATGTCTGTACCTGAAGGTGCAAAGCCAAGTATATTTAGCATCACAAGAAGTTAATAACTCCCTTGCAGTCTAGCACTAAAAGCTATTCTAAAAATGACTAGCTTGAGTGGCTTAGGCTGATACAGCCTCGCTCTGTTGTCCTACAGCAGTCTCCAGTGGCAGGAGTTTTACTTGGGTGCTTTGGGATCTTTCACGAGCAACCCAGGCAGCAAACCCAAACCCCGAGAGAAGTAAGGTATTGTTGCAACGGTCCTGCATGAAACTAGCTTGATTGTCTTTTGATCTCCAACATCACATTATAGGATCTGATGACAGATGGGTCACATACAGCCTCCTTCCCTCCCCCACACTTCCTAACCAGCCAGCACAGAGCCCTACAACTGTTCTAGGATTGCATAGTCCAGTTTTAGTTTCAAGACTGAGGCATCTGCCACTTCCTTCATGGGATCCATCCACCAGAAGTGCAAGTCTTCAGACACACACGACTATTGCTAGTAAATGTGTCCATTACCTCTTTCAATTTCTCCCACTTCAGACAAGTTACAGTGTGTTCACAAAGTGAGAATGCATTTGCCATTAGAGCAGAGAGTAGTTGTTCAGATCAAGTCTATCATACATTTCCTTTCAAAATACACATCTTGGAACAAACGGAAGCTCGCGGGGAATATAAAGACGCCAGCGTCTCACCTCTCCTCTGGCATATCACAGTGCATGTTGTTTGGTTTCAGTTGTATCCATTCCCTAGTGTTAAGGTCTAATTTATGTAGATCTGTGCTATAAATGTAACCAGTTGTTCCTCCGAAAACATATAGGGATCCATTAATGATCGCCATAGCCTGGAAGATAAGGAAAGAAAGAAGGCATGCCTATTAGAAGTGATGTGTTAGTTCAGTGAGCAAAGGAAGGTGAGATGTTCCCGTTCTTCATGACCCATGTATAGCTAGAAAACTGGTCCTTTATCACTTACAAAACCACATTTCCATAAGGGATGCAGCAGAGGAGGGGAAGAGGCAGCCAGGAGCTGTTCAACGGGGCCCAATGGAGTCACTGTAGAGGTGGACAGGTAGCTACTTCCCATAAAATGGGGACAGGAGAAAAGCAGGTGGGGGTGGCTTCCCCATGGGGAAATGAGCCACATCAAAGCTCATAAACCCAGCGGGTCACTTGCTCACTACGGATCAGTCAATGCAGAGTAGGCCTAATGACATCGTGTGTATGAACAGTCCCAACGAAGGGAAGGAGAGGAGTTGGTTTAGAAGAAGGCTTTTCGTTTTATAGTGCCCAGGCCCTCCAGACTGGTCCCTCAGCAGCAGTTAATCTGAGCCCAACTCAGAGTGGCTTAGACAGGCAACCCCTGCTGGACTGGTGCTACTCTGAAGCACACTATAGGGCGAGGTTATCATATGCAGGCCTTAGAGCAGGAGGGAGTTTGAAGGGGATTTGAAAGGAGAGGGAACCCAGAGCATGGGGATACAGGAGTTCTGAGCCTATGGAGCTCAAGGCAAAGCGGAGTGATGGGGAGCATGAGACAGGGTAAGAAGGGAGAGCAGCGATGTAATATGGAGCAGAGCCCTGAAGGGGAAGAAGTGTCTCATGGGTCCACAAGATTGGTGCTAGGCCCCCAGCTTTGGCACAGTCTCGAGGGAGAAGTCCTCCAGGGGTCTCCTGCTTGCTCCGGAACGTCACCCCCTCCTTAGACTGGACATTGGGGCTGTCAGCAGCCCTGCTGCACCATGGGAGCTCCAGTTAGTGAGGCCAACTGACGCAGACTCTTATGGGAGACTTGTACAGTCACAGGGAGCAATGCATTTGCAGTGACAGTAAGCTGGCACTATGGGAGCATGGCATAGGAAGTCATTGGTTAGCACAGGGAAAAGCAAGTTACAGCACAGTCTACCTGATCTCTCGGTCCCAGTTCAGGTGTGTGTGTCCCTAGAAGCCCTCAGCAGCCAACCCTTAACCATGCCTAGCGCCTTCCCAGTCCTCTGTTCTCCAACTGGGCAAACGCTGCTTGGCTTCCTGCAGAGAGGTGGGTCATCTAAGGTCGTTGGTTGCTAGGTATCAAAGACCTGATGATTGGATTTGTCAGTCTTCTCAGCTACTCCCCTGATATGGGATTTAGGGTCCAGACAGCTAGAAGTCATTCCAACCTGTGTCTCTGAGCCTCTGCAGAGAGCAAACCACCCTTTCTACCCCCAGGTAAACTTGTAGTGCATTGGGGAAACTGAGGCACACATCAGCATCAGAAAAAATATTACAGAACAGGGGTAGGCAACCTATGGCACGGTTTCCAAAGGCAGCACACAAGCTGATTTTCAGTGGCGCTCACACTACCTGGATCCTGGCCACTGATCTGGGGGGGGGGGGGGAGGGGGGGCTCTGCATTTTAATTCAACTTTTAAGTGAAGCCTCAAATATTTTTAAAACCTTATTTACTTTACATACAGCAATAGTTTAGTTCTATATTATAGACTTATAGAAAGAGACCTTCTAAAAACATTAAAATGTATTACTGGCACGTGAAACCTTAAATTAGAGTGAATAAATGAAGACTCGGCT
This sequence comes from Sternotherus odoratus, assembly GCA_032164245.1. Classification (NCBI taxonomy): domain Eukaryota; kingdom Metazoa; phylum Chordata; order Testudines; family Kinosternidae; genus Sternotherus; species Sternotherus odoratus. Next base: position 5,079,339 of record JAVMKO010000001.1, on the reverse strand, counting down.
TCTGAAGACCACTTCTGAAAGGTTGCCGACCCCGTTACAGAACATTCCCGGTGTCACATCGAGAAGCTTAAATTTGATATGAGAGGTGAACGGAAGTAAATGGAAGGATTCAAAGAGGGAAAGTGACAGTCTGAATAGCAAGCAAGGGGCTGAGAGCTGCTGAACTCTGAATGCACTAAGAAAAGATGGATCAGTGCACTAGGGGCTGTTTCAACGTTCAAGTCCAACCACAATTAACCTTGTGAGTCCGTACTGGGCTGACCAATGCCAGAATGGCGAGTGTTTTATCGGACATATAGTTAGCGCTCATCAGTGACAAGGATGAAACCCCTGTGCGTGGAAAATAACACATGAAAGATGGCACCCTTTACAATTCAAGAGTGTTTTAAATGTCCATCCATTTATAGCATTGGGCAAAGGTGCGGTCAGGAGGAAGTAGGAGAAATGATCCCAGGCAGTAGCAGAATTGTGGACACTTCTCTGGCACACAGGCTGAGTCTTGCAGCTCAGCAAGTGCCGAACTGGGGACTGTGAATACGCTTTATCCATCCCTCACTTGGGGACAGTACCTAGATGTAAGCAGAGAGGATATCTGCCATGTATGCAGACAGGGATAGGTTGTACTCACCCATACCAGGCGATTTAACCCAAGATTTATCACGAGTGGCACCACAAGAGTAGTTTATAAATAAGAATACAGTCGGACCCTGCAATACCGCGACGATCGGGATCCAAAAATTCCCGATCGCGGTAAACGCAGGGTTGCGTCACATGGAAGTGCCGTGCGCTGCCGCCATCGGGAGCCCCGCGTGCCCCGCGCTATAAGCGGATTCACACTATAGTGGGGCGCAGTATTGCGGGGTTCCACTGTATTAGATGCATTAGAGAGACTTTTCTATCTGACATTGTAGTTTGTGAGCATAAAATTTTCTGAACTTCCCACACCACAGAAACAGACAAAAAAACAGCCACGGAAGCTTCGCTCCATTGGTCGACATTGATGCGCTAATACTGCATTGGCCAATCCACTTCCATTAAAAACTTCCAAGGGTCAATTCTTATTGTTCTACCACCAACAAGCCTCTGACCTTAAGCTTTTGATCTCTGAAATAAAGACTTACACTGGCATAGCATTGCTGTTCAAGGGGGTGGATTTTTCACACCCGATACGCGTAACTATGCCAACCTAACCTCTGGTATAGACAGCTAGGTTGACGAAAGAAGTCTTCCATCGATCTCACCCCTTCTCCTGTTGGGGAGGTGGATTACCTGTGGCAATGGGAGAACCCCTCCTGTTGCCGTAGTAAACGTTTACCTTGAAGTGCTGCAGCTGTGCTGCTGTAGTGTTTTGAGTGTAGACATACAACAGTCCTGGCCACAAGCAGAGGGGAGAGGGAAGGCACCAGGGGAGGGAAAACCTTTTGGCCCGAGGACCACATTGGGATTGCAAAATTGTATGGTGGGCTGAGTAGGGAAGGCTGTGCCAGCCCAAAGAGCCTGGCCCCTGCCCCCTAGCTGACCCCCTTCCACTTCCCGCCCCTTGACTGCCTCCCTCAGAATCCCCCACCATCCAACCCCCCCCTACTCCTTGTCCCCTGACCGCCTCCTCCAGAGACTCCCCACCCTAATTACCTCCCCCCAGGACTCTCCCACCCAACCCCAACAGCTTCCTGTCTCTTAACTGCCCCGAACCCTATTCACCACTACCCTGCCCCCCCCCCACAGCCCCCGGGACTCCCACAGCCCATCCAACCCCCTCCCTGCTCCCTGACTGTCCCCTGGGACTCCCTGCCCCTTATCCAATCCCCCGGCCCGGCTCTGGCCCCCTTACCACGCCGCTCAATGTGTCTGGCAGCCACACAGAGCCAGACATGCTGCCCCTAAGGAGCACAGCCTGTGCGGCGTGCTGAGGGGTGAGGGAGGGGCCCTGGGGAGCCTCCCTGGCCAGGAGCTCAGGGGCTGGGCAGAACAGTCTCGTGGGCCATAATTTGTTCACCCCCGCACTAGACAAAGAATCACTGAACATCCAATGCACAGGTAGCTTAGCACATGCAGAGTTCCCCCCATCCATTTGGGGCATTAGAAGGCTACTTAAGGGGTTGCCTTTTGCACCCTGGGGTTCACTTGGTACCTGGCCATATATCCGATTGGGTTTCTTCCCTCGACAGCTGAGCAGGGCCCATCGCTTGTACTTCACGTTGCAGACGTGGACATCATTGCCGTTGCTCTCCCCAAATGGGATCCCGGTGCCGCCAAACACCAACAGGTTGTTCCCGTGCAACACCACTAGGGAAAAGGAGCACAGGGTTGGGTCACGCGCCGCTCTGGAGGAGTGGAAAGGGACTGCGCTGTTATCGTCGCTGGCCAGAGGACGAGCAGCTAACGGTTCAGGTCTGCGGTTAGGGACGTTGGAATACTCTGTAGTCAGTGCTGGTCACCTGAAGATCTTGGCGTGCTGCACAGGAGCAAGGTACGGACACCCAGGCTAAGTGTCTGCATACCAGGGTGACGGGCCCACATTGTCAAGGGCAGCTAGTGTTTTGGGAGGTCAATTTTTGGATGTCTTAAGAGTGGGCTGATTTTCAGCAAGTGCGGGGCACCTGTCCTCTGAAAGTCAGGCCCCGTCAAGCTGTCCACCCAGAATCGCTCCCCGCTTTAAAATGATGGCAGGCACTTTAAACACACTGATTAGGAATCAGGTGGGTGAGATGAAAGAGGGCGACAGTAATAGGGAGCTGCCCACAGACACGCAGCAAGTCCGTGGGAGAGTCAAAACAGAGCCCAGCTCTCTCACTGCTCACTCTTGCGCTCTAGTTACCCCATGTTGTCTTGACACAGCTGGATCTGCACAGCACAAGGGCATTCCACTCAAACAGACTTCACATACACTCACTGAATTCCTGTACTCACGTGACATGGATGCTAGTTCTCTAGGCATGTAGCCCTCGGTGCCCATTTGATGCCACGCGCCTGTAGCAAAGTTATATCGCCAAAGCTCCCTGAAGAGAGGGTAGTCCTCATTCTCCGGCCCGCCAGACTCGTCGTAGTCCGGGTTATACCCTCCGAACACGTACAGGTTGGCGTTATCCGCTACGCAACGATGGCCGCTCCTTGCTGGTGGGGCTTGGTGGCCTGGAGCAGGGGAAAGTTATTTTTATTAAGAATATACAGAAGGGAAAAAGCAGGGTCAGCAAGGTTTGGGGAGCCAAGGAAGGAAGGAGCGAGATTTGCACGTTCTGGGGGATCGAAGGTGGACGCTGCAGTGAATGAAATTTCAGCTTCCAACTGGAACAGCTAGAGTTAAGTGGCAATTTTAATTATTTTGTGTGGGGGGCGCACGTGCTAAGGAGTTGATATTTCCATTGTGAGAAGATCCATCTCTCTGCAAAGGTCTTCTCTCGACACCTTGTCTTCAAGGGCCTGCGTGTTACATCTCATCCTAGACTACCCTACTCGTCCAATCAGACCTTGCCTATTCAGATGCTGTTATACATAGAACATCCTCCATGATCTTTCAAATCCTTCCTCAGCGCTCCCTTTTTCGGATTTCATTCCGGACACTGCCCCAAAGATTTATATAAAATGTCGAGAAGGAACAGTGAACACGCCATGATTTAGCCTCACTTCTTCCTTAATTCCTATACTACACTTGATCGTTTGCTCCTGCGGAGCTGTGTCTAGATTGCAAGCTTTCAGACAGGGACTTGTCGCTTGTGCAAGGTGCTTCACAGACATATACATCTATGGGACGGAGTTAAACAGTAACTAATTAGGCTTCAGAACAGCACAGTAAGAATCTCCTGGAAGACCAACACAAAGGCCTTAATAACACTGCCTGGAGCACAGTAGGGGAACCCAAGAGAGAACACAGGCTACATGGAAGGGTCGGGGCAATTGACACATACCTCTCCAAATGGAAGGGTCAGGGCAATTGACACATACCTCTCCAAATGGAAGGGTCGGGGCAATTGACACAATGCCTCTCCAATGGAAGGGTCGGGGCAATTGACACATACCTCTCCAAATGGAAGGGTCAGGGCAATTGACACAATGCCTCTCCAATGGAAGGGTCGGGGCAATTGACACATACCTCTCCAAATGGAAGGCCCTCACATTCCTGCTCCTTCACTAGGGCATAAGGTGAAGAGGGCAGGGTGCTGGCAAATCCAAGACGACAAAAAATGTGGATCCACATGCTCTGTATAGGCCTCGTTCCTACTACAGACGCTCCCCGACTTCCGCAAGCATTCTGTTCCGGAACACCTCACGCAAGTCAAACTTTATGCAAGTCGGAAACGTATCTCCGACCACTATGCCTCCCCAAAACCCCACTCCGATTTGTAGCTAACGGAGCTTTTTCCATAAGCGCGGATTTGCGTGACTTGGATTTCCATAAGTCGGGTAGTGTCTGTACTAGGCAGCAACAAATTTGCCACCATGCAGAAGAACTGTCATTAACACGGGCTCAGATTCACTCTCCTGTACCCCCCACTTTGCCCTTGTGCACCACTCCATGCTCACACACAAGGGAACCCAGCACAGGACAACACATGAATCCCTCTCAGATTAGGGTCTAAAATGTGGGGGTGAGGGTGAATAAGTTCAGTGGCAAACAGCAGCAATTTTACAGCTTCCTGTTTGATTAAAGACCACAAGCTAAGACTTGGGCCAGTCACATTCTTACTGGAGAGTGACACTTGAAATCTTCACTGCCCATTAGTGATCAGAAATAATGTTCAGCTTGTGTTAGTTCAATACACACGGAGAATCAGGCCCAGTCTTGAAGGATGCTTCCTCTTCAGGGCCTGGAGCCAGAGGATATGGTGTTTCTCTACTGCCACCATTTTGCTGAAATGCCTATTAGTAAGCATCACTGTCTGCTGCTTTCAAAACAGCCCCAGAGCCACCTGTCTCTAGGAAAGCTAACAGCAGAAAGTCTCTCTCCCCAGGAGTCTTCTTCCAACAACGTTCTGGACAAGCAAAGAGTTCAGTATAAAGGGCCGTTACCTGGAGAAGGACTTTTAAATGCATTTCTAACTCAGTGGACTAGTTTATTCCAGAAGTCAGATGTTCTGGAGCTGAACCGAACAGAACTACACCGATATAAGAGCGAAGTCCCAGCTTGCTGACACTGGTCTAGGCAGTGAAGATAGTATCCCTATAGCTCAGATTGCCTGACGCACCAAAACCAGGGTCTGACCATTTTAGCCATTCGAGCTGAAATTTCCCATGACAAGTGTTTTCCTCTGGCTTTTCTATATGTAACTTTCAGCTAGAACAGTTCAGTTGTTTTCAAGAAAGAGAGCAGGGGAAGTGTTTGGCTCTTCAAAAAAAAAAAAATCTTTCAGCCATCGCTAAGAAGCTGTAGCGCCTCCATGCTTTTGGCAGAGAGATGACATTTGGCAAGAGAGTCACCCTGGGGTCAAGGAGGTGCCTTTTTCCATGCCTGAGAGAATTTGCCAAAATCTGACCAAATTAAACTGAAAAAACTTTAGTTCACACATGCTCAGAGCTTAGCAGCTAAATTCACCAAACATTCTTTACTGAGGATGCTCCACCTCTGAGCTGCTAGGAAAGTTCAGCCTCGAGGAATTTTGGCCTTAGTCTCTCAGTTTCCCACATGCAAAATGGGAACGCCACCAGGTCATCTCACAAGAGTGTCATAAAGATAACTTCATTAGTGTTTATGAAACACAAATACTATGGGGAGACTGCCACAGAGATGCCCAAGAGGAAATGACTAATTTTGTATTCAGTGCAGGTTTTGGATGGGGTACAGTAAATGAGACTGGGGCATGATGCTAAATGTGGAGAGTAAAGATAAACATTGAATTCAGCCCATTTGCTGAATGAAGCAGCGATCCTAAGGTACATGTAGCAGGTCTCATGACGACTGGATTTAGTGTGTTTCAATTCTCAGTTTTCTACACAGGATAGATGTCACAAACAAGGTGATTTGGCAAGCATACAAAAGTGCTCTTATTTTGAAGATGTAATTCACAAAATTCCCCATTTTAGAAAGACAGATCAGCAAGCAACATACTTATATGGACCAAGCGCACCTTTAAACACCTGTGCTTATCCACACCCAAACCACAAGTACCCCTTCAGCAGCATTTGGAAAGCGCAGAATTTAGAAGAGGTTCCCATCACCCACACAGCCATGTGATCAGCGCCACCCACCTGCTCCGAAAGACCTCTTACGGACCTTTAGGATGGGACGAGACCGAGGGAAGCGTCTAATTAGGACCAATCGTATGTTCTTCTTAGAGCCTGTTACCACAATTACCAGCAATGAGTCAGACACATACACGCAGCAATATAGTAACAGTAGCAAGTTAAGCATCAAGAAAAATATAAAGCATCATCAATAAAGCTGGCATCAACTATCAGTCCAGAATGGTTAACAGGTTTTCCAAAAGAAGCAGATGTGCTTAATCTGGCAGACTGGGAACCAGTTTAAGGTAGAACTATTGTGTGTACACTTGTTCTGCTCATGGAGTAATCAGTAATGGAGTGCTGCCACCTTGTGGCTAACGCTGTTTTATGCTGTTTCTAGGATTCAAACCACTTTTCATAGCAGTCATCACTCACAAAGCCAATGAGCTTGCAAGTGGGGGATAAAACCCAATCAACTGGTGAAAAAGCTTGTCACTAGTTCCATCAGCTGCACGTGCATGTTAAAGTGTGCATTACACTGATGAGAGAGATCCCTAGGATACTATTCTGAATCATGTTTTTCAGTTATCTGCATTCATCCATCTCTTCCTCACAGGGAGGAATCACCGGAAATGGACTAGATTAGTGGAAAGTAGTATAATCTGGACACATTCAATCACTACAGTTATTGGAACACATTTCAAGTTCACCAGCCCCAATTGTCTTCCCAAGGTGTGCACGAATTTGGTAGCATTCTGGAAATTAATACAAGATGTGACAGTTTGTTAAAAGATCCATTTGTATCCCTATAGCAAATCACTGGCATGGTTTGATGCAGTCATGTATTTTTAACACAGCCTATGTTACAGTGCCATCCGGATTAATGTGCAACACTCATGTACGACAACTAGTTAAGTTTGGTTCAGTCAACAAATAGGTTTAGCAACATGATCTCAGCCCTGGGGCCAGAATGGCTCAAAGAAAAAGTGAATTTGATCCATGCTTATCAGAAGACACCAGTCAAGCCAAATAAACATCAAGCCAAATTCATTCAAATTCTGTTGATACAGACATGGCTCCCATCTGTAAGATTTCTTCAATGTAGAGAGACCCAAACTTGAGTAGAACAGAACAAATGTGATCAACTTCCCTTTTCAATTCCCCCGCACGATTAACATTTTACTCTGCATTGCTGACAAGGTTTCATGCTTCTGGAACTGCAGAGGAAGCGTTTACGGTAACTGAAATGCTTTGCAGAGCTGAGTAACATATACCAACATGTGGGTTGAACAAAGGAAGAGGTTTGCATGAGACAATGGTAAATTGAAAATTGCACAGAGGATGCATTTTGGCCATCATTACCACGAAAGAGAATTGCCTACCAGGTCTGGCCTCCTATACAATATTGCTGTCCTTGTTCAATATAATGTTATTAGCCAATGAAGAAATTATAGCAAATGTTAGTGCACAAACAAGAGTCATTAGATACCATGTGTTAAGTCACTAACCAGAAGGCTATTGGCCTCAAATCTACATTAAATTTATTTAATTAAGATTATCTGATGCTTTAAAGATGATCTGAAAAGGAAAAACAAAATACATCCTTTTTGGTTTGCTTATAATGAATACAGTCTAACAGGAGTTTTTTGATTCATCTGCTTAATGTCAGAAGCATCTTCTCTTCCTTGTTCATTTTTTTTTTTTTTTTTTTTTGCAGAAGATTTCTTTAGAGGACAAAACTGGAATGGGAGTTCTCAGCCCTCAGCTAGAAGGTCCATGGCATGGAATCTTTACAACAAAAAAATCTGGTCTTTCAACTGCTCGCCAGGCATTGAATTAAATTGGTTTTAGAGCTTGAATAAATATCACTTCCCCTTTACTTCCTTGGTATTTTTTATATCATAATCCTACCATCTCTCCATTTGTCCATAGTCTTCCAGGGAAAATAAGAAACCACCTGTATTTGTATGTCAAAGGCAAGCAGAAAATATTTTTTTTAAAAAACCCTCAAAAACCTTTGAATATTAAAGCAATCACATACAAAAAAGCAAACATTGGTTGTAGGTCACCTTTAAAGTTAACAAGATAAAACTCACTAACCCATAATAAAGCTCCAGATTAACTACAGATCAACAAGGAAGTTGACAAGGGAGTGCTTAGATACAAATAGATTGGAGTCCAAATTCCATCCTAGGTTAAGCATATGCAGAACCCAATGGAGTTAATGGCAATTCTGCATAAATAAGCAACAGCAGGACTGGATCCACATATCTGTATGAGTCATTCCAAGATCTCACTCTCATAAAGAGATTAAAAACAGAGAGAGGTTTATTTGCCAAAATAAACAGAAAAAGACATCAGGAGCCAACATTACCATCCAAATAGGTTCTTGCCAGTTCAGATCCGACCGTTCAATTTCAGACTATACAGCTACCCATTAAACTTTTCATTTGCATCTTTAAAGCATCCTGACACTTATCCGGCATACATATTGCTAAGGTGGGTACCAATGCATTCCCCTTCTATTACCCCCCACCCATTGTGGACAGCATCCACCCGTTTGCTTTGTCTTTTGAAGGCATTAGAAAGCTCTTTAGGGCAGAGCACTGCCTTTTACTATGTGGATGGAGTCCACTGCAATGAGGACCTCAATTCAGACTGGTTCCTCCGCATACTCCAGTAATATAATTACCACCTCACCAGTTGACAATAACTGAATCTTAGACTAGAGCCACTTCGCCACTACCTCCCTTGCTCCTTTTAGCAAACCCTGTGAGAGCAGTAGTCTGGAAACTAACGTACAGGATTTCTACTCTATGCCAACAGGTAATGCATAGGTAACCCAGAGCCCCTCTTACTTTGCTTAGAAGTATGCTTCAAGTAGATGTGAAGCCAAAGGCTTTGGAGAGAAGAATGCTTCCCACCTGGGCTCCTTAGGCAACCAATCCGATATAGTGTATTAGCCCTTTCTACTCTCAGATGTCTGGGAAAAGATGGCATGATATAATCCATTGTATTGTTCTAAGACAGGGTAGAGCCATGCTATGCAGAACAAACTGACTCCTACCCCTCTGATAAACACCATTTCTGCTAAGCCTTAGAACTTAGATCAATTTGCACCTGAGTACAAGAGAGAGGAAATCTCCAGTACGAGACATCAGATATAAAGTTTCCGATTTTTACTGTCACCTCCATTATGCAAGGAGTATATGAAGCATATTGTTAGTTTCAATGCAATAAATATCAGAATAGGAAGTGACTGAAATGCTATGCAGTGGGGGAGGGGGGAATGATTTACACAAAATGGCTTCAAAAGTACAAAGTTCTGAATAGCAGAGCGGATTATCCGTCAGTTCTGCTTGCCCAGTTTTAAGGCTCCGAAGTTAATTTGGTTGGCAGAAAACCAAGGCATCAGGAACTTTCAGAAAAGAAAAATCCAGGCAACCAGTGTGGCATTGAAACACTGCCACATGGCCATACCTCAAAAAGGGTTCTAAGTTAGAACTAATCAAGTCACTTTTCCATGACGTGATTGCAATCTAAAGTCAACTGGATTTTTTCCCACCCATATTTTAACCACTCTGTATAATTTTTCTCATATATAATTGAACTGCAAAGTACAAAGAAAGCAACTCAACCACTGAATTCAGGCAGCAAAAATGTATGGTAAGAGGGACTTCTGGCAGAGCAGCAAGAAGATAATTTTAACAGACAAAGGAATTTGCCTTCCATTTTATTATCTTTTTTTATCTCAGGAAAAGAAAAATTGGCATCCTGCCACTGGCCAGACTCATACAATAGAGTAGTAATTGCCACATAACCTAACAATTTCTCCCCTATTTAGGATTTAGGAAGAGGTTCTCTATAGTATTTGCCTAGTATCCCTTAACTCTTCCATTAGGATTTTCATTTTCAAAAGAGAGGTCATTTTAATCTTGTTTTCGAGACCAAGTGCCTGAAATCCAGTCAGTGTCCCTTTAACAGGACTGAGTTGTTAACGCAGAGCTTAACTGAAACACAACAATAATTAATCAGCTCATCAAATTAAACTTTTCCTAGAGAGTGAAAGGAGCCTAAACCATCAATTGCTAAAGAATTTAAGTTTTGTTGTTCTTGAAATGACTAAGCCTAGTGCCCTTGTAGTTATCGTCACAGAGGGAACGGATGCAGTGCTATCTTCCTAAATCTGTGGAGAGAACTCTAGTTTTCTACTGTGCTTTAGCTGTCCCAGAAAGCAGACAAGAACCTGGTCAGTTTCACAGCTATGATTCAGAACCCTGTGGAAAGAAGTGAAACTGATAAGAATCACTTCCCTTCCATCCCCTTGTTGGGAAGAGTTCAGGTGCAAGTGGGAAAGAGGATACACCGTCTTCTCCCCAAAGAGACATGAAGTTGCCAACCCCACAATCTAGGATGTGAGACTTGTGATGTGGGAGAGGAATAAAGCTCTTTCCGGCAAGCTATGTCCAATCCAGAAACGTGACTTCTCCATTCCCGGCCAGCTACTAGCTGCACTTGGATATAGAAGATGGAGACCCTGAGCAAGGTCCAGCACCTTGACAGGAGTCTCAAAACACACTGTCTTCCCAGCAGCCAGAGGGATGAGCTTCTCAGCAGGATATTACCCAAGCTTCACAGATGGACACTCTACATACATCTAGAGTATGTAGCTACCAAGTGTCTGGGCAATTTACCAGCCCTGTAAACGGAGAATGAAAACTACCCCCAAACAAGAGTGCTGTGGATTAGAAATTAGTCAACAAGAAAATTCTAATGCAGTGTGGTGGAGTTTCATCCCAGAATAGGAAGAAAAGATAGGCCTAAGAGCCATATGAAGGCAACCATATTATTGCTCTAAATCAGGGGTCTCAAACATGCGGCCCGGGGGCCACATGCGGCCCGCAAAGCCCTTCCCTGCGGCCCGCCAAGCTTCCTGGCGCCCCCCCTCCCCCCGGTCCTCCCATAGCAGTTTGCAGGATGGAGGGGCCAGAAGTGGAGGCTTCTCTGCTGCCTGGCTGGGCCGCGTGTGTTTCTAGCTCTGGACTTCCTAGATTGCTCTTGCTTTGTTTGCCAAACAGCTGTTGGTGGTGCCTAGCGCTTTCCAGGAAGGAATGGGGAGCTGCGTGCTCAGAGGAGGAGGTGGGGCAGGGGTGGGACCTCTTGGAAGGGGTGGAGTGGGGGTGGAGCCGGGGCAGCGAGGGCAGGGTGTGTGTCAGTGGTGCGGCCCTCGGGCCAGTGCACTAGTCCTCATGGAAGGGGTGGAGTGGGGGCGGAGCCAGGGCAGCGAGGGCAGGGTGTGTGTCAGTGGTGCGGCCCTCGGGCCAGTGCACTAGTCCTCATGCGGCCCTCATGGTCATTTGAGTTTGAGACCCCTGCTCTAAATGATCAGGTTTATTGGAACCAGGCGTAGAAAGGACACTAACAGGGCGCACACTCACCCCTGTGGCGCCTCCCGCTGGTCGATCCGGGGAATCAGCTCCTCCAGTGTCCGGAGCGCCCTCCGCAGGTTGATGCCCCGCTCTTTTCCTGGCCCCGTGTCCCTCCCGGACCCTGGTGCCCTCTCCTGTGGGTGCTGCACCCCTGCAGTACCCCCTTTGGTCTGGGGGTCTCCCCTCCTTGGGGGAACCCTCTGCCCCCTATCTCCACCTCGCCTCAGAATGTGCCACTGCCAGTCACCACTTGCCCCCACTCACTGGGGCAGACTGCAGTATCATGGCCTCTCATCAAAGTGGCTTGCATCCAGCGAAGTGGGTATTAGCCCACGAAAGCTTATGCTTCAAAACTTTATAGTTAGTCTTTAAGGTGCCACAGGAATCTTTGTTACCTCTGCTATTCCAGACTAACACGGCTACCTCTCTGATTCCAGTTATAGTTAGCAGACAGCCCCATATATTCGGGGCTTTGTCTTATATAGGTATCTAAACTGCCCCCACCCGGAAAAAAAAAAGGTGTCCTGATTTTTCACACTTGCCATCTGGTCACCGTAGTTACAGTCCCAGAAAGACAGAGGGAGATTTTTAAAGTCAATAGTACTTAAGCTTCTAGCTGCCATTTGAAAAACTTCTTCCCTGTTAAGCTGCGTCAAGTTTGGTGACAAGACTTCTCATTCTCTACATATGTCAGACTCCCTCTTAGGGCACGTCTTCACTCGCTGAAGTTAACTCAAGTTTTCTACGCTCCAGTTATGCCTTTTGGGTTTATCTAACTTGAGTCAGATGAACCACATTGGTTGCTACAGCACTCAAGTTGCTACAGTTTTAACGGACACCCCCTCGCCCGAATTAGTCCGTTATATCGAGGTTTCACTGTATAGGCTAAAAGTGAGAAATCTCCTGCGCAGGCTCGGCCCTGCGGCAAATTAGAACCAATGAATATGTTTCTGATGTAACCTTCCGGTTTCCACATAGTTTTAACCATGTACGGTATAAATGAATAATCAATGAGCCACATGAATATGTATATCTGTATGTTATAAAAGCTTCCAATTTCTGATATTGGGGGTTGTTCTATTTTCTAATGAGCAACCTTCAGCGCGCTGAATAAAAGCTTAAGATAACCTTACCCCTATCCAGTGAAGTAATATCGGGGCAAAGCAGCTGGATAGATCTTTTTCTTCTGAGACAGAGGGCCCGTTGAGTCCTCTTACCACAGCAGCACTCAAGTTGTTGCATCTCCACCATTCATGTGTGACACTAAGACTTCTGGTGGCACATCCCGGGGCACTGCATGTTGCAATAAATGGAAGTGCTCAATAAATTCTCTCTCAGCAAATCATGAGCGACCTGGCCTGTCTTTGCTGAGTCCTTGGGGGGGGAAAGTGTGGGAAGGCACTGGGAGGATGAGCGGCACTTGGGTAGCACTAGCCTGCTTCCACACTACAGAGTGGTCATGTTACCAGCTGACAAGTTGTGCTCACTAATGTTTTAGCCTCTCCTACCTCTCGGGCCAGCCAAATCAAGTTAAAAGCAGCACCAGGCCGGAGTTAAGGGCTTGTGTGTGTAGACAGGACTCTAATTTGAGGCAACACTCAAGTTAACTTTGCAGTGAAGATAAGCCCTAAGAGTGCATCCAACACAAGCTGTCATGGTCTTTAATTCTCAAGGGCAAGCTAGGACTCATTCTCTCTGACCAGGGGAAGCATTTGAAAGGCATGTTGTACACATGCAATGCGCTTATTTTTAATTAACTTTTCAAGGTTGAAAGGCTTGAGCAGGCAGAAGTGGGTGCTCTAAAGATCACGACTCTTTGAAAGTTAGCACAACACAGTGCCCGGGGTGGCAGGGTGCAACTTGCAAACGTTTCTTGATTCATTATAGGTAGATAACAAAACCCCTCAGACACGTGAAAAGCAATGAAGGATTATGACCAAAGCAGTTTAACTAAGTTCATGAAAGGCATCTGAACCATTTATGACCGGTGAAACAGCTCGCCTGGAAAATAGCGTGTTTAAACCACTGCAATCTGTCCCACCAAGTGTTGTAAATGGCTTGTTGAAATAGAGCAGTACTTAGGCCAGAAAAACAATACTGCAACGCTTTATGCAATCTTATCCCAGTGACTGCCATCCGCAGTCATAACACAGACAGCTGTAGGTTGATTTCTACTATATGTGGTGCCTGCTTGTGATGAAGTAGTCACTAGCATAAAATGGATCCAAGGTTCCATCTACTTGTTCCAACTAACAAAAATAAAGTGCTGCATACACTATGGTGTTCAGTTAGACCAGGTCTAGCTGACTCCTTCACTATTAGGAGACGATGGACTGTTTGATAACTTGCCCCCAAAGTGAAAGCTTCATGTATATCCAGAGACTGAACTATCGGGAAATGAAGAGTTTCTCAGAGCAACTCTATGATGCAGTAGAAGCATGGTAGGGCAGCCACCCAAAAGCTGTAAGAGAAGCAACCCAGATTCAGGCTCACAGCCTTGTATAAGCTAGTGACATCTGTAATCAGTTTAGGTTTCAGAGTAGTAGCCCTGTTAGTCTGCATCATCAGAAACAATGAGGAGTCCTTGTGGCACCTTCAAAACTAAAACACATTTATTTGGACAGAAGCTTTCATGGGCTAGAATCTACTTCATCAGAAGCATGGAATGGAAAAATACGGGCGCAGATATAAATACATGAAAAGATGTGAGTTGCCCTACCAAGTGTGAGGTCAGTCTAATGAGACAATTCAACTGACAGCAGGATACCAAGGGAGGAAAAATAACTTTTGAAGTGGTAATGAGAGTGGCCCATTTCAGACAGTTGACAAGAAAGTGAGAGTAACAGTAGGGGGAAAATGAGTATGGGGGAAACTTAGGTTTAGGTTTTGTAATGAAACCTAAGTTTTCCCCAGTCTTTATTCAGGCCTAATTTGATGGTATCCATTTGCAAATTAATTTTCAGTTCTGCAGTTTCACATTGGAGTCTCTTTCTAAAGTTTTTTTTGTTGAAAAGAATTGCCACTTTTAGGTCTGTTATTGAGTGACCAGGGAGATTGAAGTGTTCTCCTACAGGTTTTTGTACATTGCCATTCCTAATATCTGATTTGTGTCCATTTATCCTTTTTTTGTAGGGACTGTCCGGTTTGGCCAATGTACATAGCAGAGGGACATTGCTGGCCCATGATGGCATATATCACATTGGTAGATGTGCAGGTGAACAAGCCCCTGATGGTGTGGCTGATGTGGTTAAGTCCTATGATGCATTTCAGCTGAAATGGATCAACATCCAGGATTTATTCCAGGCGAAGCATTTAGAGCTGTCAGTAAAATAAAAAGTAATTTCACATTTTGCCAGGCCTAGAATGGACAACTGTCAAAACTGAGATCACAAGAATTCAAAGAGGCTGCTGGACTCCAGCTAAAGACAGCATGCACTAATAGAGCATTAAGCCGTCACTTTCAGTCCTAGTTTAAGTGTCACATGATGCAAATGTTTTCAGTATTCAGATTCCACTTCATTCCATTTGCCTAAAGTTGTATCCAACAAACTGGATACTGATGAGGAATATGGACATTTAATTGGAGAGTTAAGCTCGATCTGAAACATCTGAAGGTTTTCTTGTGAGGGACCAATGTCCAAATATATTTAAGACAATTCAAATATGATCCCAAACTGTTAGGTCCGTCTATGCTTTCCTATGGATAAGCTGTTTCCACATACAACCATGAATCCTTTATACTTTACAATCATGTCTCAGATTCTTCTGGGTTGGAATGAGCCTCTAAGAGATTATTTAGAGCAACCCCCCTCCAGCATAGCCGGATTTAATTATTCCTAGAGCATGACAGATAGTTGTCTGGGTCTTGCCTCAAATAGCTCCAAGGATGGCAATTCCACCATCTCCCTTCACAGCTTGCGTCACTTCTCGACCTACTCTTCCAGGTGTAGTATCCTCTGAAAGATGAATTGTAAAGTAAAAAATTGTTTGTGCTCTTTAGTGCTTCTTTGCTTTGCATAAAACATGCCCTCGATACTCTCTTTTCGCCACCATATTTTCAAGTTTAAAATATCAAGTTTCAACTTCCTCCTTTGCTGCTGGAGGACATCAGCAAGGTCTTTGGAGTATGGCCCCTACAGAGGACAAAACCAAAGTTTGAGCTCTCCCAACTACCAATTAAAGGGCAAATTGATATTGACTTCGAAGACACAATAGAGATTAGGATTGTGTCTGCCACAAAAGACTATGTTAATTACTGAATTAGTGAAGTGTCATCACAAGAAAGTGAAAGCCGAGTAAGTCGGAGGAAAGGAAGACAATTTTCATCAGACCATTTAAAACTCTTCTTTGTTAATATCTCAGCCTCCCATGCCTAGCGAAAACCTAAATCTTTAACACAATTTTTCTCCACATGCCAAACATTCAATTAAGATGCAAGAACTCATACTCCCCACCCAAGCCAAGAAATCCTCCAACAAAAACAAAACACATACATACGCAGGGCCCAAACCCTCCCTTTCCCCCCCCCCCCCCACCTTCTAAGATCTCAGGCCCTCTTTATATGTCAAAGAAAACCAAAAGGATTAATTTTTCAAATCAGCTTCAACTGTTAAGCTAGGAGCACATTTTTTTCAGTTGCTGGATGACTGAATATCTGCTCTCTTAATACAGGTCTATCAGCATGAGTCTGGCATCGGATTCTGGAGAGAGTATGGCTCTTTTATAATCCTTTTACGCTATATTTTAAAGAGCTTTTACTTTATTACTTAAGAGTTTTTCCTTGTTGAACAAGTTACATTTATAAGTACAACTTTAATCATCCTCCCCCATGTCTTTTCCTGAAAGGATCTCAAAAGAGAAAGAATCCCTATTTTATAGTTGCAGACACTGGCATAAAGGTTAAGACTTTGCATAGGTCACAGTGTCTCAGCAGAAGAGCCAGGAATAGAAAATATCCCAGATAACTTTCACTTTTGTAAGGTTAGTTTGACCTTCTTCAATTTAGCTCCCTCCCCCAGCAAAAAAAAACCAAAACACTGTATGAAATAATACAGAACATAGGGCTTGCTGAAGGTGAAGAAAGGTTTGCAAAGCCTTAGCAAAGGTGCCACCTTCCACAGTGTGCTAAGAGCTCTTTGGCATAAATTCATGTCAATGATCTCTGCACAAAAAGGATCACACCATACTTAATGGAAATCCAGGGCAGTTAAATCAGGATGCAAATTGGGCGGACAAACACCTCAAAGCAAACAGTTACATACTAGCCAACATTTGAGATCTGTGAACGGAAACATTTGGTAGGTATCAGATTGAGAAGGTGATCACAACTTTTCCCAAAACCATATCCACCATCACTGGATGTTTCTGCAAGAGTGACCAGCCAGGAAAAGTTTGACATTTGTTACTAATCTCCTTCAGAGCAAATACTGCATTGAGATTAATAGGAAGCGTTCACACGTCTCCATAATTGTCTTACTACAGATTCAGGAAGACAGCATTCCAGCAGTTCACATTCAGGTTTCTTTCAAAACTATAAAAGCTTAAATTCAGCAGAAATCACCAGGACTATCAGAAGAGCGTAAGTAGAGTGTATTGCCAAGACAGCTCAACCTGATCTCTGACATTTGGAAAGAAGAGATATCCCTGTAAAAAATAAGTCTGGTTTTTAAAAGACAGGGAATGCTTTTAAAAAAACAGAGAAAGTCTTTTGAAGTCACCTATGCCCAGTCCACAAAGGTATTTAGGCTCCTAATATCCACTGAAATCAGTGGACGTTAGTGGCCTCATTATTAGGCAAAATTGGTTTCAACTGAAAGAAACAAGTATATTATCTCTTCTTTTTCCTAAAGAGAACCAAATTTATGTGACTGTCTCATAAGACAAACTGGGTACAGCTAATTTTGAAGTTTAATAAGATATTTATGAAAAATAAGTGCTGGCCTTTTAGATAGTAGTATGTGTGGAGGCATTAGCAGCAGCTTTACTCATCCTTTGGTAGATGCAACATCCTTTACACCTAAATTTGCAGCTCACACAACCCTGTCACCATGTTACTATTGTATGTTGCAGGCATCAGAAAAAGATCATCCAAATTAGTGGCAGTTACCTTAACAAATACAACAGAAGAATGATCTTGTAGTCAAAGGCAGAGCAGTCAAAGTGAGGGCTTATAGATTCTACTTCCAGCTGTGCAGATTCAGCATCTGGTTTTCTAACTAGGTATTGGCCCATCACTTCAGTACCAAAGTGAGATCAAACACACTCTGTTCACAGCTTGTGCAATTCCAGGGCTTGACTCAGTCCCTAGGGTTTGTTATTATGATTCCGTGAGAGACCCTGGGCAAGTGATTGGACCTCTCAATAATTCCCTGGACCCAGCTGTGAAACCAGGACCCCAACACGCCCCGGGGAGAGGATGGGAGGCCTGTGTGCACTGAAGGATGGAGGGACCCATGAGTGCAGCAGGGTCAGCCCCACTCCGTTTCAAGCCGATCGCACCCCAGTGTGACCCCGTTTTCGGGGCAGCAGAGACAACCTCCCCGGAAGAGGCAGTTCCATGTCAATGGGGCACCCCCTCCCCGTTATCAGGGACCCCCTGATCAACCTTTTGGGGTTCCTGGGGGATGTTATGCAACTGTCCGGTGGGGGGAAGAGATGGGGGTTCCCCAGAGGGGAGAGTGGGGGGGGGGGGGGGAATGGTGGCGCCTCGGGGGGGGTGGGATGGGGGCGCCCCAGGAGGGGAGTGGGGGGGGTGGGATGGGGGCGCCCCCGGGGGGAGGTGGGGGGGGTGGGATGGGGGCGCCCCCGGGGGGGGGGAGGTGGCGGGGGAGACGGGATGGGGGCGCCCCCGGGGGGGGGGGGGAGACGGGATGGGGGCGCCCCCGGGGGGGGGGGGAGACGGATGGGGGCGCCCCGGGGGGGGGGAGACGGGATGGGGGCGCCCCCGGGGGGGGGGGGAGACGGGATGGGGGCGCCCCCGGGGGGGGGGGAGACGGGATGGGGGCGCCCCGGGGGGGGGGGGGAGACGGGATGGGGGCGCCCCCGGGGGGGGGGGGAGACGGGATGGGGGCGCCCCCGGGGGGGGGGGGGGGAGACGGGATGGGGCGCCCCCGGGGGGGATGGGATGGGGGCGCCCCCGGGGGGGAGCGGGGGCGGATGGGATGGGGGTGCCCCCGGGGGGGGATGGGATGGGGGTGCCCCGGGGGGAGCGGGGGGGATGGAATGGGGGCACCCCAGGAGCGAAGCGGGGGGATGGGATGGGGGTGCCCCGGGGGGGACCGGATCGGGGTGCCCCCGGGGGGGATGGGATGGGGGCGCCCCCGGGGGGGATGGGATGGGGGTGCCCCAGGAGCGAAGTGGGGGGGGGATGGGGTGGGGGTGCCCCAGGAGCGAAGCGGGGGGGGATGGGATGGGGGCGCCCCAGGAGCGAAGCGGGGGGGGGATGGGATGGGGGCGCCCCAGGAGCGAAGCGGGGGGGGGATGGGATGGGGGCGCCCCAGGAGCGAAGCGGGGGGGGATGGGATGGGGGCGCCCCAGGAGCGAAGCGGGGGGGGGATGGGATGGGGGCGCCCCAGGAGCGAAGCGGGGGGGGGATGGGATGGGGGCGCCCCAGGAGCGAAGCGGGGGGGGATGGGATGGGGGCGCCCCAGGAGCGAAGCGGGGGGGGGATGGGATGGGGGCGCCCCAGGAGCGAAGCGGGGGGGGGATGGGATGGGGGCGCCCCAGGAGCGAAGCGGGGGGGGGATGGGATGGGGGCGCCCCAGGAGCGAAGCGGGGGGGGGATGGGATGGGGGCGCCCCAGGAGCGAAGCGGGGGGGGGGATGGGATGGGGGCGCCCCAGGAGCGAAGCGGGGGGGGGGATGGGATGGGGGCGCCCCAGGAGCGAAGCGGGGGGGGGGGATGGGATGGGGGCGCCCCAGGAGCGAAGCGGGGGGGGGGATGGGATGGGGGCGCCCCAGGAGCGAAGCGGGGGGGGATGGGATGGGGGCGCCCCAGGAGCGAAGCGGGGGGGGGATGGGATGGGGGCGCCCCAGGAGCGAAGCGGGGGGGGGGATGGGATGGGGGCGCCCCAGGAGCGAAGCGGGGGGGGGGATGGGATGGGGGCGCCCCAGGAGCGAAGCGGGGGGGGGGATGGGATGGGGGCGCCCCAGGAGCGAAGCGGGGGGGGGGATGGGATGGGGGCGCCCCAGGAGCGAAGCGGGGGGGGGATGGGATGGGGGCGCCCCAGGAGCGAAGCGGGGGGGGGGGATGGGATGGGGGCGCCCCAGGAGCGAAGCGGGGGGGGGGATGGGATGGGGGCGCCCCAGGAGCGAAGTGGGGGGGGATGGGATGGGGGTGCCCCAGGAGCGGAGCGCTCCCCCAGGCGCTGTGGCGGAGGCCGGAGCGGACTCACCTGCCAGGCGGGGCCTGCTCGGCAGCTGCACGAAGCGGTTGAGGCGCCCACCGGCCGGCGCCGCCCCGGGCCCGTCCCCGCTGCACCCTCCGCCCGAGCCGCTGCCTCCAGCGCCCCCCCGCCGCCGGTTCCCATCCCAGCCGCCCTCCGCCGCCGACATGGCCCGGCCGCCTCGCCTCCCGCAGCGCTCGGACTCCGCCGGGGGAGTCTGGAAGGGCTTCGCTCGCCTGCGCCCACGGAAAGGCCAATCAGCAGCGGCCTTCAATAGCCGGAGCCAATAGGAGGCCACCTTCTTGGCAGGCGGACGAGAAAGACGGGTACGTCACCCAAGAGAGGGGCAGAGACAGACATGAGCAATTGATAGCCGAGATCCTCGAACCACCCCGCTCGACCCTTGCTGGTCCTCCGGGCGCCACTACGGAATCAGGCAGGAGCAATCGGCAGCCGACTCCTGAACGCTCACCAGCTCCAGTTCAGCTGTATAGGGCTGGTATCTACCTAGGAAAACTAGGGTGATAAGGCAGGGGGGGCATGTCCCACACCAGCATCTGCTGGAGACGCATTCATGGGGTCCCCTCCTGCCTTGTGGCAGTTGTTGAGCAGAGGGAAGCCACCATACCACTGGTGTTACAAAGAGTCCCGTGGCACCTTAAAGACGGTGCCACAGGACTCTTTATAACTTCTGCAATTCCAGACTAACATGGCTACCTCTCTGATTCTTGACATACCACTGGTGGTTATTATTCGTCTATAATGCCACTAGGCCAGTGTTTCCCAAACTTTTTTGGCCATAGAAAACTGGTCAGCCTGGTATATATTTACTGAACACTTATAATATTTTATGGAACACTTATAACATTATTTTGTAGTCCTTTTTGTAGTTGTTTGGTTTTCAAATAAAATATTGTGTTATTTATGCCATGATATTCAATACGAGATCTATCAATAACCAGAAAAAGAGTTTTCTGTTAAATTATAGTAATTCAAAACATTATAAACTATGCTTCAGATCTGCCAAATTTAAAATAAAAAAAAATGTAAAGACTCTCTTTTTTAATTATGATTCTTTCACCTGTTCACATCGTGCGGAACACAGTTTGGGAAACGCTGCACTAAGCCATAGTATAGGTCTGATCATAGCAGCCGTCTGACCAATCTTTTTGTTCTGAGTTTGTAGAGTACCTAGCACAATCGGGTCCTCGTCCATGACTGGGGCTGTAGGGGCTATGACAATGCAAATAATAAAAAATAATTATTATTAATAGTAGTTGCCATATTAGAGCTGATCATTTGATCGAAAAAATCATTCATTAATAATTATTCCATGGGAGGGGGGGGGGGGAATTGCAAATACCTGCAATACATTAGTCACACAGCTCTGTCTGGTCTCCTGTCTCCCATAGCCGCCAGCATCAGATGCTCTAGAGCAGGGATCGTCAACCTTGGCACAGAGGAAATGAGCGTAAAAACCTGAATGAAGGAATAAATAAATAAATAAATAGGCTGTGTGTTCAGGATTCCAGTTCCCCAAAGTTGGTGACATTTCGATCTAGTTTTGGTTCAGGAAATGGGGGTTTTGCAAAATTGGAATCCAGGTTTGGATTTTGAATGCTTCAAAGTCCCAAAGTATCACAAACTCCTGGGATTGTAATGTGAGTCTCATGATATTTGTTAAGAATCAGAGAGGTAGCCGTGTTAGTCTGGAATAGCAGAGGTAACAAAGTCCTGTGGCACCTTAAAAACTAACTTAAAGACTAACTTAAAGACTAAGTTTTGAAGCATAAGCTTTCGTGGGCTAATACGACGAAGTGGGTATTAGCCCACGAAAGCTTATGCTTCAAAACTTTATGATATTTGTTGTTTGTCTTAAACTCCCAGCTCCTGGTGACATGCAACTATGCGAGACTCATAGCTCTCCCCTTTTGATATTTTTTTTTAATTTAGCATTTGTGATTGCAGAGAAAAGATTAAAAATGTGATGCGTAAAAATTTGGAAACCAGAAGACAATAAAAAGAATCCATCGTGTATTATTGTTTTTAAAACTCATGAGTTTTGGGGGCCTGAGTCATGATTTCTGAACATCTGGGGTCAGCAATACTGGGATTGAGGGGTTCCAGGGATTTCTCCCTTAATCATAAGTAAGGGGAGTGATCTTCCCACAAAAGGAGAGGGCCAGGAAGCAGGAGGAGATTTTAGGGGCTTAGGCTCAAATCCACAAAGGTATTTAGGCTCCATAGTACTATTGTTTTCAAGGAGCGAGACAAGGCAGGTGAAGTAATATCTTTTATTGGACCAACCCAGACCTGAAGAAGAGCTATGGACTGATTTCAATGGAACTTAGGAACCAAATTGTCTCTGTGGGTCTAGAATGTTGGGAATTCATTAGAGAGATTGTGTAATTAATGTGGAAGTGTTGTGCAGAGCAGGTCAACAGACTGTAGAATCAGTAATTAGAGTCCAGAGCTTTCCAAACTTTTCATGTTGGTGACACACTTTTTAGACATGCATCATTTCGCGACACAGTAATTCAGTTTTACTAGCAAACTGGAGGTTAAACTAATCCGTTATAAGAGATATGGACACATACATAAATTGTAATAACGAAATGTCTGGGGACACAACATTTTATCTCATGAAAACCTTTCATTTATATTTTTTAAAATATATGATTTGTAAGATAATAACATACATTGTTGTCATTTATGAGTAACAGTATGTAAATATGTGCAAGAATTAAAAAAAGTTGAATAACACCAATAACTACTTACCATTTTAATGGGATGTACGAGGTCGATGGGATGAACACAGCTTTTCAATATTTGGTGGAATAAGAGGACTGGGGTGCGGGGGGGGGATAAGCTCTTGCTGGGGTGTGGGCTCTGGGGTAGGGCAGGGCTGGGGATGAGTTTGGGATGGGTGCAGGCAGGCTGCTCTGGGACTGGAGCCAGAGAGGAGGACCCCCCCCCCAGCCTTTTCCCTGCCAGCAGCAGCAAGCTCTGGGTCAGCTTCCTCCTTTCCTGCCCACACACCCCCAGCAGCAGCACACTCACTCACCCCCATCACAGGCTGCAGAAGCAGGAGGGCGCTAGGACCCTGCAGCAACGGAGGCAGCATGTTGCTGCACAGAACTGAAGAGAAGGGACGCTCTGCTCCCGGGGAGAAGGTGTAAAGGGAGCAGCAAGGGGAGGCCGGGGGACCCTTGGGGGCGGGCAGAGCCAGGTTGCGGGGCAGGGGGAGGCTCTCTGGGCTCTTCCCCCTCCCTCCCCCTCCCGGCACCTGCATGCAAGGTCCACAGAGCTCTCCTGCCGTGGCCGCGGTGCAGTCCTTCTTCCCCCGACTGTCTCTGGGGAGAGGGGGAGGGGGAGGGGGAGGGAGGGGAGTGGGCTTTCTTCCCCCTCCCGTCCCCCTTCTGCTGGCCGGCACTGGCCAAGCCGGCAGCAGCAGCAGCTTGCTTTCCAGCATCAGCAGCAGCTTTCCAGCAGTTTTGGCCGGGTAGTGCTTTTAGCTGCTTTAACATTAGCTGCTTTAGGAAGTTCCGGGGGAGGGGCCAAGGGAAGCAGACGCAAGTAAGGGAGCTCCGCGTGACACACCTACACACTGCCGCCGACACACTAATGTGTTGCGGCACACAGTTTGGAAAGCTCTGAATTAGACAGATGATCACAGTGTTTTGGGCCTATCATCAGGTTACCCTGTGGCAAAAGCACCAGGTACATCTTAGATTGGATCCCATCTGGAGGGAAGAGAAGGCATGGAGAACACGGGATGACCTATCAAAAAGGATGCTGCTGTCATGGAGTCAATTTATGATGGAGTCAGACAGCAGTGGGAGAAATGTGTTGCCTCCTGTGCCTAGGCACAGGAGACTCTAAGGCCTGGTCTACACCTGAAACTTCAGTCAATTTAGCTACATTGCTCAGGGCTGTGAAACATCTCATGCCCTGTGCGGCATAGTTAGGTTGACCTAATACAACTGTAGACGCAACTAGGCTAATGGAAGAATTCTTCCATTGATCTAACTACCGCTTCTCAGAGGTGCAAGTACTACAGCAATAGAAAAACTCCTTTTCCATCACCGTAGTGTCTACGCTACAGCAGTGCAGTTGTGCCGGTAACCCTCGCTCCCCGCTGTAGTGCCAGCAGTATAGATGCACCCTCACTCCCCCCTGTAGCGCCGGCAGTGTAGACGCACCCTCAGTAACCCTCACTCCCCCCCTGTAGCGCTGGCAGTATAGACGTACTCTCAGTAACCCTCACTCCCCCCTGTAGCGCCGGCAGTATAGACGCACTATCAGTAACTCTCACTCCCCGCTAAGCGCCAGCAGTATAGACGCACCCTCAGTAACCCTCACTCCCCCCTGTAGCACTGGCAGTATAGACGCACCCTCAGTAACCCTCACTCCCCCCTGTAGCGCCGGCAGTATAGACGCACTCTCAGTAACTCTCACTCCCCGCTGAGCACCAGCAGTATAGACGCACCCTCAGTAACCCTCACTCCCCCCTGTAGCACTGGCAGTATAGATGCACCCTCAGTAACCCTCACTCCCCCCCTGTAGCGCCAGCAGTATAGACGCACCCTCAGTAACCCTCACTCCCCCCTGTAGCGCCGGCAGTATAGACGGACTCTCAGTAACCCTCACTCCCCCCTGTAGCGCCGGCAGTATAGACGCACCCTCAGTAACCCTCACTCCCCCCTGTAGCGCCGGCAGTATAGACGCACCCTCAGTAACCCTCGCTCCCCCCTGTAGCGCCAGCAGTGTAGACAGACCCTCCCCTTTACTCCCCTTATGCTCCTCCCAAGCCTTGTCTCCTTTTCAGGGAGGCTCCCTGTACTGGGGATGGATTTGGAGGCTTCCCCCTATGGCAAGGCGGAGAGAGGATCTGGCTTGGTGTCCTCCCCCCCCGGGAGGCTACTCCCCTTAGTCCGGGGGTGGGGTGGGGATGAGTGGGCCCTGGAGCGCCCTCTGGGTGGGGCCGGAACGGGAGTTCCCCGGCTCCTTGTTTCCCTCCGCCGCGGGGGGAGGATTACACAGTGAGGGACCAAGATGGCGGCGCCCAGCGCTGCGGCCTCGGAGAGCGAAGAGGGGCCCGGGGGTAAAGCGAAGTCCCCGGCCGTCACCCCCCAGAAGATCCGGGAGCTGATAGATGGGGGGATCGCCCCGGAGGAGGCCAGCCTGGAGGGGTGAGCGGGGATCTGTGTGTGTGTGTGTGGGGGGGTCATCTGGCTGGTTACCCCCCCCCCCCCGCCTTGGCGCCTGCGTTGGGCCCAGTGGCGAGGGGCGCTGCAGCCCCACACGGGGTCAGCCATGCCACCAGCGTGGGCACCGTTACGGCCACAGGGGCCCCGATACATGAGGTGTCCCTCTCCAGCCGGGCTGGAGCGAGGGCCCCCGGGTGGGCTAGGCCCTCACGATCCTGGGGGAGGGACGATGAACCTGGCAGAGGCATTAGGAGCATTGTAGAGGTTTCTCATTTGCTTGGCCAAAGGTGGGCATCTGTCCGTTCAGCCCGGGCATCTCGGAGGAGGCCAGTGTTTGCCTGGCGATCGGCCCTAGGCCGGTGTTTGCCTGGCGATGGGCCCTATTGCAGCTGGAACATTGTCAGCGCAGCCCCACGGTTGGGTCCAGTTTGCACAAACCTTGGTGTTGACAGCGGCTAACTCTCAAGCGGATTTATTTCCCCATTGTGAATCAAAATTGACTGCCTGGGTGGCTAGACTTAAGCACGGCCCTGGTTAGGAGTGGAAGTGTAGGAGCTGAAGATGACCCTCAAGATTTTGGCTGGGGTGACATGGAGGGTTGTGCTATTTTTTTAAAAGTGATCAAGAGTGGGTGGAGTAGGGAAGGGTTCAGAGGGAATATTAAAAGTACAGGTTTGCCCAAAAGTTAATTTAAAATGAACAGCGACATATCAAAGAGGTGAAGTGTACGTTTTAGGCTCTGATGTGGGATTGGATGGAGGCTCACAAATGAAGAAAAATGTTTGTAATTTGTCAGTGAAAAGTCAGTGGTTGAAATCATCTAGCAAGAAGATCTAATGGGAGAAGAGGACAAGACAAGGGGGGACTCTCACATGGAGAGGGGAAGAGGAAGATCTACCAAGGAGATGTTGAAAGGAAAAATTAGAGAAATAGGAGGAGAGGACAGAGTTATATAAACCAAGGGAGCACAGGATTTTAAGAAGGAGAGTGTTATTGGTGGTGTCAGAAGCAGCACAGGCTCAGTCAAGTCCCTGGATATTACTATAGGGAAATATTAAATAAGAAATTCACATTTTTTGTCTTTAATGGTGCCTCGCGGTCTTTTTTTTTCACCCAAAAGCTAATGTAACCTCGACATGGGAAGAGAACAATGTCAGCTTCCTCCCAGTCTTGTGCCTTGTCATAGAATCCTAGAACTGTAGGATTGAAAGGGACCTTCGGAGGTCATCTAGTCTAGTTCTCTGCACACAAGGCAAGACTATGTAGTAGCTAGACCGGGGGTTCTCAAGCTGGGCTTTGGGACCCCTCAGGGGGTTGTGAGGTTATTACATGGGGTGCCACAAGCAGTCAGCCTCCACCCCAAACTCCACTTTTCCTCCAGCATTTATAATGGTGTTAAATGTATAAAAAAGTGTTTTTAATGTATGGGGGGGGGGGTCGCAGTCAGAGGCTTGCTGTGTGAAAGAAGTCACCAGCACAAAAGTTTGAGAACCACTGAGCTAGGCCATTCCTGACAGGTATTTGTCTAACCTGTTCTTAAAAATCTCTAACGATGGAGATTCCCCAATTTCCGTAGGAAATTTGTGCCAGTGCTTAACTATCCTGATGAACATTAGGAAAAACTTTCTAACCTAAACCTCCCTTGCTGCAATTTAAGCCACTGAATCATGCTGCTCCATCGCAAAGTTCTCGGATTTAGTATCAGTTTTCCATATTACTTCACCGGATTTGGAAAAGAGATGGGGGAATCCTCATGGCAAATGCATATCACCAGTTGTTACTGATCAGTGTCAGGAGATTGAGCGCTGATGTTTAGTGTACATCTTTGTTCCACTTTCTCTTAAATGGCCTTTGTTTTGTTAACACTTCTTAGAATCTGGGAGTTTTAAGGCTTTTGGAAGAAATTGGTTTGAGGTTAAGCTGGAAGGGTGAGATTGGTAGAGGTGTCGGGGACTCATTGCTGTAATGTGCATTTTTCTAGAACATTAATGAAATCTTTATGCAGAGGGCAAAGGGACTTTGCTTGCTGACCTGTTGCTTTATTTTAGAAAGGACACATCTGCCTGGTCAGAATCAACTAATGGATCATCACAGACAGATGCTCTTCCTTTGGAGACAACTAGTAAAGAAGCCTTCTTCAGCAGAGTAGAAACGTTTACTATATCCTTTTTGGTGTTGAGCTTTCTGTATCAAAAGCTCACCTACCCCTACATTCCCACCAAAAAAACACTCCGAATTTCTCCTGGCAGGTAGCCCCCATGGGTGTCCCTTCAGTCAGGCGCTCCGTTTCTTAAAAAGTGGGAAAGGTGTCCTTCAATAAAGACTGAAGGGAATTGTTTGGTTGGCCCAAGTATTTAGCTGACTACAGTTGTGATAGCTCTGTATTGTTGTCCTTAACATGAGCACTCTTTGAAGTGGGCAGGCAAACCTCACGAGCTGTCTCCCCTGATATGTGCCAAATATGGATGGACCAATGTAGAGAGCGACATGCTGAAGTGCTCCAGCTGCCAGGCCTTCCTCTGTGCAAGTTTGCAGCTGGCATTTGACTTCAACAAGTGTACGTACAACAGACTCTCCCCACGGATGATCGATTTGTTCCTAATTTGGAAATAAAATGAAAGATTTCATATCAAAGGGCCTAGAGCAGGCACCTAAATTCATACTTGGGCATTTACATGTGGTATTTTCTCTGGAAGTTGGGAGTATTTGGTATGTCTGAAAATGGAGCCACTTGTTTAGCATATTTAACTTCATGCACCAAAGTTTAAAAACACCTTTGGGTTTTAAAGATCTTAAAACCTCCTGCTTGAGGACATCAAGTGAGCTCTACCACCAGGGGCTAGGAAGAGATTTCCCTGGGGGCAGGTGATTCCATAACTGCCTACTGTAGGATTTCTTGCACCATGTCCTGAAGCAGCTGTTACCGACCACTGCAGGGACTAGCTTTTTGTTCTGTGGTTGGACAGTGCCTAGCACAAAGATATTGTGGTCCATTCCCTGGGCTCCTAGATGCTATGACAATACAAATAATAATGGGCCGCTGCTCTGAGCCCATCTGGCATTTCCTTTGTAACAAAGAATTGATGGGAATTTGTTAGCACTTAAACTCTTTCTACCTGTTATGTTCACTTTACGTTGTTGTTTTTCTAGTCGAGCAACCAATACTGAGTTTTTCCTTTAGCCTTGGCATATGATAGTTTCACTGTCCTTTAACTAGCTCTCCTTCCCTGTACGTTCCTTTGCCTGGAAACCATATTAACCCACACCCACAACTGCTTTCTGCTTCTTTTGCTCAACCAAATGCTTCCGGCCAGTGATTCTCTCTCCTTTTTGTGTCTGCTATTGAGAGGAGTACATCAGTTTGCATCCAACGAAGTGGGTATTAGCCCACGAAAGCTTATGCTTCAATACTTTAGTTAGTCTTTAAGGTGCCACAGGACTCTTTGTCTGGAATAGCAGAAGTAAGAAACACGGCTACCTCTCTGATTCTTGATAAATAACAGTAACTTATCCATTCATATCACTTTGCTTTAAGTAACTGCCCTTGTTATTTGCATGCCCACTAGGGGGCATATCATTGTTTGCATAACACATAATGCTCAGATTAAGAACAATGTCTGGTTTGAGGCAACTTGTGGTTGTGTTTTATCATGTGTCTCTTAGGCCCTTTCTTTTTTTCCAAATTTCATTCAGACCATTGACCCCTCCTTGTTAATTAAATAGTCACTTTAAGTAGCTACTGGTCAAATTAGTGTATTGATAATAGTACCTACTTAGAACCATGTATTCTTTGTATTATTATAGCATATCCAACTGTGTTAGGCACTGCACAAACACAGAACAAACAGATGGTCCCTGCCCCACAGAGTTTACAGTCTAAGTAACCTGAGGCTATCAAAGCACAGGGTAGATTTTTTTTTTCATTTTACTACTAAATGATTTGATGGGGGGGGGGTGTTGATCAACTTAAAAGGAGAATTAAATTTATCCTTAGCCAAGTTCTTAATTTCCAAACCCCCATCACCTGGATATTGGCAAACTCCCAAGGTTTCATGATGACCATTTGGGGGCAATGTGCCAAGGGAAAGGGAGGGTTCTGCTATAGTATAAGGGGAAGGGAACAGGAGGTGGTTTAAGATGAGACGTTAACATCTGCAGCAAGTAACTTTTCAGGGTTTCTTCAGACCAGATTTGTATGCAGCCATCCATGCAAATATCAATCAAAATGATGCCACCCTAGACATTAGAGCTCCGTACACCCTGTTCGCTCTCCTCCAGCCATCCCTCTGCCAGCGCGGGGTCTCTTCCTGAGCTTTGTCCGACTAGATTGAAACGTCCCACCCGCTTCCTGTGGAAGATTATTCCGCAGCTACCTAGATTTCAGTGCTGTTTGCCTTTCAGACAAGGAGAGGTGTGCGGAGCTGAAGAAAGCTTTGTGTACTGCCCACAAGAAGTTCTGTTTCTGGCCCGACAGCCCCTGCCCAGGTAGGTGTCACTAAGTCCAACCTGGACAACAGTCCAAGAAAAAGGTCTCTTTCTCCCTTTCTAGTCTTACACCCCTGTCCTCTTGTATTGGCTTTCTCATAGCATTGCTTTCAATAGCGCCTACCTTCTAGATTGGTACCGTCCCTTTTTACAGACCGAGATGACTGTTAAAAACTATCTGTGGGGTGTGGAGGGAATTGCATGACTCAGAGCATTTGTAAAGCGTTTTGAGAATCTATTTTTTTAAAGCCCTCGCCTCACTAGGAAATTGAGCCACATTTCAGAAACGGATCAGGCTTAAAGGTGACCCGAAGAAGAACAAAATAGTAGGTTCATGCCCCTTTCTGTGCTTGGCCTTTTAATGGCAGGAAGACCCTTATTTTTAATTTGGCATCACTGATTCCTGTCCCCTCTCTGTGAAATGACGAGAGGGCAGGATCTGCAGCGAAACTGAAGCCGCCGGCTTTTTGCTTCCTAATAGATCGCTTTGCCGTTTTACTGGTTGGCGAGCCCATAGCCCTTGTCAGTGACTTCCTGGAGCGCTTTCAAAGCCTATGTCAGCTAGAACTTCAGCTGCCCTCTCTGAAACCAGAGGATCTGAAAAATATGGTGAGTTTGCATACGCCTGCGTTCGCCATTGGGAGGTGGCGGGGGGGTCAGATGAAGGTGCCTGGCCTGCTGGCACTATATAAATCCATATAAAAATGACATTAAGCTTGAGACCTCAGAAGCCAAGAAAGGCTAAAGTTGAGAGTTGCCTGGGTAACCTTAGCTCTGCCCCTTGTGCGTGCATCATCCTGCAGTTTTAATAGTCTGCGGGGGTAACCTGAGGTGTTCGCTGACGTTTGAGCGCTTAATTTTGCAACCACAACATTCCCCTAACAAAGGTTTTGGTGTGGAATTTCCTCCGGTTATTTTTAAGGATGGTTTTAAAAATTCTGTCCACTAATTGCACAGGTTGTGGAGGCAGCCTCTGAAAGTGGGTTTTATGTGTCGCAATGTTGCAAATGTGCATAAAGATGTCAGCAACCTCCGGTTCCCACTGCTTCACGTGGAAACGCTTCCCGGGAAGGAGACTATGGACAACTTTATAGCATGCCCTTAGCGGCAGAGGGAAGCAGGCCAGGCCTACCAGCAGACCTTCGCCTCGATAACAATTACTCGCATTAATCAGCGAGTTGTCCTGAGCAGGAAGTAGCCAGTGGCCTTGTCTCATTAGCTGCACAGTTACTGTAAGAGCAAGCAACCAGAAAGTAGCAGCCTATAAACTCTCCTCTTCTAATGGTTGCCCGGAGCACTGGGTCTAGTGCCTATCAGCCATGTACTAAGGCCCATTGCTCTAGTCACATGTTCGGTTGATTGTCTCTGAGTGTGACATTGGGGTGGAACTTGTTTGCTGGAACCAAGGGCTCATCAGCTGGTTAGAAAGGAATAACAGTGGAGATGGTTGACTTCGCTATCTCCATGGATAGCATAGACATTGGCTTAGGTTTAAAAGCCATAAGGGGCGTAGGCAATGAACACATTTCTGTATCCCATCTCTGTCCTTTCTAAGGGTACGTCTTCACTACCTGCCAAATCGGCGGGTAGGCATCGATCTTCTGGCGATCGATTTCTCACGTCTTATGAAGACGCGAGAAATCGATCGCTCGCGGCGCCCCTGTCGACTCCGGAACTCCAGCTTGCCAGGAGGCGCAAGCTGGAGTCGACGGGGGAGCGCGCCGCCGACTGCCGCCGCCATGAGGACGGACGGTAAGTGGGCTGCAGATACGCAAACTTCAGCTACGTGATTCACGTAGCTGAAGTTGCTTATCTGCAGTCGATTTCCCCCCCCCCCCCCCCCGTAGTGGAGACCAGCCCTAATGTTCTGTTCTGAAAAGGGCCTCCCAGGCAATGGGAGCCTGGGGCTCCTTCCTCGTTGTGTCTCAGCATTTCCCCATCAATGTACTTGGTTTACACCCACGCTGCCCCCGCCCTTTGGGATCTGAGAGTCAAGCTGGGTTCATTCTGGCTCCTGGATCATTGCCAGTAACAAAGATTCTGCTGGCCATATTGCACTTTCCATTTCACCTGTGCGGCCTTCTGGGAGTGGAGGTTAGTCCAGCGATCAGAACCTAGTTGATGATTCTGTTGATCGTACATGAGGCCGGATGGAATCCATCCCCCTCTCTGTGTTGGTTCTGATGAGCTAACAGGAGTAGAAACGGAAAATGGTCGCTGATATCAGTAGCTCTGATTCTGAAAACACCCAAGAAACCCATCTGAGGAGTAAGCAGGTGACAATTTTTCCACAGTCACTTGCCTGATTGCAACATTATAATCATTTATTTGTAGTATGAGATCAAAGCCCCACTGTGCTAGGTACTATCCAAATAGAGAAAGGCTTTGCTCCAAGGGCGCCCCGTGTATTGGAGCTCAGTTTGAGGGAGCACAGGCCTGGCTCGTGACCCTCTCAGACCGTGACAGTCGTGTGTCCTTTGCAGTCCTTGACGGAAGAGAAAATCAGCCTTCTCCTGCATCTGATCGAGGAGGAGCTCGAATGCAAAACCGAAGGGGAGAAAACACCAGTGAAATTGGGCTCTGACATTTTTCAAGTACATGTCCCTGCCTGCATCCTGGCCCTTTGCGGCTGGGCCTACAGGTCAGTAGCTGACTAATATCTGATGGTGAAAGCGAAAATGCTGTTTGTAAATATCCTACACCGGCTTCAAAATGTAGAAAGAGCGAGGAGTCCTTGTGGCACCTTAGAGACGAACACATTTATTTGGGCATAAGCTTTCGTGGGCTAGAACCCAATTCATCAGATGCAGAGTGGAACGTATAGTAGGAAGATATATAGAGAGAGAGAACGTGAAAAGATGAGGGTTGCCATACCAAAATGTAGGTAGCACTTTGCTGTAATTTGCTATGAAACCTGTCAGAAACTGAAGAGGCTGGAGCACAAAGGACTGTCCTTTCCAATATTGCCTCTGCAGGGCCTGAGCTTCCAGTGTTTAAAAAGCGTCAGCCTCTAGCTGCTACGGTTGCAAAGCAAACCTCCAAAACAATGAAGCGAAGTAGCTGGTGCAGAGAGAGACATCTGCCTGAGTTTGCAGAGAGCCTGAAACAATAGCTCTGAGCTGTCAACTGCCCCATTAACTTAGATGCTGATGATGCTGACTTAGATTCCAATGATGATATTTCAAATAAATGCCAACATCATTGATTATTTCGCTGCTCATCAAAGCATGAAAGAAAGGAAAGGAAGGACCATGCCAAGAGCTAACAGGGTCAGGGCCGGCGACAGAAATTTGGGGGCCCCCTACTCTGATAGTTTGGGGGCCCCCCCAGCCCAGCCGGGGCCCCCCCAGCCCAGCCGACAGCGGCTGGGGGCCCCCCCAGCCCAGCCGGCGCTCCCCCCCAGCTGACAGTGGCTGGGGGGCCCCAGCCCAGCCGTCCCCCGTCCCCCCCCCCCCAGCTGACAGCAGCGAGAGCCGGGGAGGGGCGTGAGCCGCCCTTGCTGCTCCCTCCCTCCCCTCCCCCCGCCCTTTCTCCCCCGGACTGAGCCGCTGCCGCCGGCCGGGCTCACTGCTCCGACCGGGGACAGGCGCGCTCGTCCGGAGGAGAGCCGCACCGGATGACTACGGGTAGAGCTGTACGGGGCCCCCTAAAGTGCGGGGCCCGGTACAGCTCTACCCGTAGTACCCCCCTGTCGCCGGCCCTGAACAGGGGGTGTGTGTGTGTGTGTGTGTGTGTGTGTGCAGGTGGGTGGATAGTTTAAAATGTGTAGGCTTTTAACAACGCCTGGTGGGGGTGTGCGATCGGTTTCCCGGAAGTGGGGGCTCAGCTTTCAGAAGCTTGGGCAACACAGACTCAGCATTTAGTTCAATCAAATACGTCCGTTTTGTTCTAAATACAGTATCCGTTTTGAGGAAGTGCCTAGATTTGTTCCTGACTTTCTCTCCTCTCCCCGCTCTCCCCTGCCTCCAACACACAGCCCGACGTCGGGGTCCACGCATCTCCCCGTGATCACGTGTTCCCGCTGCATGAGGAAGGTGGGGCTGTGGGGTTTCCATCAGATTGAGTCTTCCATGCTCGAGTTGGACTCTTCCTTTGGACTCGGCAGTGCTCCTGCCACGCCCACAGAGGCACGCTCGGACCGAGCCCCGCTGGTGCCCACATCACCCCGCAGGATGATCACGAGGAGCCAGGATACGACCTGTCCTCCGGGCTCGGAGCAGGTACGATCGCCTCTCTCGGGCGGAGAGCTCCCGCCGGGTTTCTCCGGGAGGGAGGTTTGGGGAGAGATGGAGACACCTCTGTGTGCATTGTGGCCTTGTGAAAAGGCCTGTCATTGGGATGTGTATGGAAGGCTTTCATGGCGGTGTATTGACTATCCCAGCTTCAGACGTGCTGTCTGTCTAGAGCTAGGCCTACGTCCTAGGGAAGGAAAATGTCCGGGCCAGCAGGATAGTCTAGGGACAGCCCCATGTGTAGCCACTCATGGGATCTCGGTTTCGGTCCTGCTCATGGCCGCTGAGCCAGGTTGGGGGTGGGGGTGGGGGGGCTTATCATGGTCTAGTGACACCTTCTCTTCCCCCCCCCCCCCCTTTGGCCAACTGAAGCCACACCCCTGACTGCAGAGAGCTCTAGGCAGGCCTCCTCCAGCGACTTGGTTTGCTGGGGGTGGAGCTCCCCTGCGTGGATCTGAAATGAGAACATCCCTCTTGGGAATGGTAAAGCGACGTGATCAGGTAGTTTAAGGCCAGGCAGGGACTTCCCGGAGCACTGTTGTAATCCTGCTGGAAAGCAGCCTCCAAGTGCCACCAGGTCGGGGGGGGGGGAAGGGGGGGCGCTGTGGGAATCAAGCAGTTTGCTGAGAGGTTCAGTCCCCCACATGGCCACTGTCCTGGCGCGTGTGCTAGACAGGAAGCTGCGCTCGGTGGTGAAGACCGTACCGGGGGCTCTTTATTGAGGCCACCCAATGTGGACAAAGCCCCGTGGTTTTCTCTGGCGCCTAACCCCAGAAACGAAACCTCGCCTGTGCTGCCTAATGGCATGGGGGTCTCCCTACGTTCTGGCCTGGACTCTGCAGGAAGGGAAGTGGCTGTTGACTATATTACAGCACCGGGCTCTGCGGCTCTGGAACTGGGATCAGGATCTGGTCCCAGGCGGGTACTTGCAGGGGATTTCTGATTTACAGCCCGGTAGCTGGCAGCATCCTTTTGCCGTTGCCCCTGGTGAAGATGGCTCCTGGGTCGACCGAGTTCTGCAGACGGGAGCGTTCTGTCCCATGGAACCTGGTTCCGATTCCCACGCACCAGGTGTCTCTCTAAGCTGGTTATCGGTCGCTTTCCACTGGTGCTTGTGCACTCGATGTCGGCTGAGTCACTTCAAGGCTCCAAGGCAGCTCTCCCCCAGCCCAGGCTCTGTCACGCTGCCATGCTTCCAATGTCGCCGCTTCGGTGGGGTGACCCTCCCGCGGGCCCGCCTTCCACCCTTCTCTTGTGTGAGGGCGTGAAAGGGAGCTTTGGTGCCGTTATCAAGGCCACATTGATTGAAGCCGAGTTCCCAGGGTAGCCCCAGAGTAAAAGGGGGATGAAGCGGCAAACCAGCAGGACCGAAGGATTTCATTAGAAATCGTGGGCTGTGAGCACTGATTCCTTCCACCCCTGCAGATTTCTGAATCCAGGTCCCTGGGAGTGACCTTTGGGAAGAGGGGGAAGGGGTGACTTTCTGTCTCCTTTTAAAGGGGCCGCAGTGCTAGTGGGAGGTGCCTGACTGTGAGCCGCACAGGCTGGAATTTTCTCTAGGGCCCAGACTTTCCAAAGTGGCCATTGATTGCCTGCATTTTAGGCCAGATTTGCCGAAGCTCTAAGCACCCCCAGCTCTCGGTGCCTTCCTCAGAGCTGTGGGTGCTCCGCGCCAATGAGAATCCGCCCACACGGGTCTCCGAAATCCAGGCACCTCCAGCGAGGCGGCTTTTGAAAATGTTAGCCTCTGACTGTTTTTATTTCTAGACACCTCTGGGGTGGTCAAGATCCCGCAGTGAGTCGGGGGGACATGCCCCAACTCCCCAAGGTGCGCTTGGTCCGTCACCCCAGAGCTACCCCAGAAAATTCAGTGAGTAGGCTAGTTCTGGGCGGGGCTAGTGGTACAGCACTGTAGCACCCCCTGGGGGCAAATGTCTGGGATGAAAACTAAGACTTGGGCTACACTGGAGAAGGGAGCAGGGCAGTGTTACCGAACTAAGATACACTATTCACGTAGCTGAAGTTGAAGTATCTTAGTTCGACTTACCTGGCCGTGCCCAGAGCTGGAGTCGATGGGGAGCATGTTTGGGGATGGATTTATCGCGTCTAGACGAGACGCGCTAAATCGATCCCCGGTACATCGAACACTACCCGCCAGTCCGGGTACCCTAAGTCTCACTCTTCCATAGATTCCCAGGCCAGAATGGACCATTGTTATCCTCTGGTCTGACCTCCTGTACAGCATGCGCCAGAGAATGTCCCTAAACTCATTCCTGGAGCAGATCTCTTAGAAAATCATCCCGTCTTGATTTTAAAAATTGTTGGTGATGGAGATTCCGCCATGACACATTATTCCGATGGCTAATTACCCTCAGTGTCAAAAATGTCCGTCTTCTTTCCAGTCCGACTGGGTTCAGCTTCAGCACCCAGGCATTTAATCCCTGCGCTGGGGGGAATCTCTTACTGCTTTGGACTTCAGTGCCATTCCCAAAACGGGCAGAGGGGTCGCTCAAGGGCTTCGCGCCAAGTTGTATCCAGGCCATTGGCGCGGTAGCTGTGGCGAAGCCTAGAGGGTGGGGCGAATCCCCTTTGAGAGCCCCAGTGGGTTGTTGGAGGAGTGGGGATGGGAAATACTGTCGTTTGCTCGGGGAGTCTGAAGGCCCGGGGATGAGAGTGGAATAAACCCGGGGGTTCTGTAGCACCCATTGCAAATGCTCATTTCCTGACTGGGGGGTGGTTGGATTTTGATGCGTTTTGACAATTGCACGCCTAGGATCAGCCGCTCACATCGCCACTGACTAATCGGGCGTTGACTCTGCAGAAAGTGCTAAAACCCCCCACCGGGCACAGCGCCACCTCCTGTGCAGGAGGAAGTATGACCGCTTGGCTCAGTGCAGCACTCCCGCCTCTCCTGCAACAGGGCTGGCACCAGTGAGGAAGCCTCCGCAAGGACTTGCCGGTGGAAGGCTAGGGGCAGCAAGCGGGGTTCGTTCTGGGCCGTGGCCTGGGCCGTCCTTCGTCCCGCACACATGGGTATTTTCAGGCTGGTTGTCTGGGGCCGGCCCTGGGAACGTGTGATCGGAACGAAGGGCTCCCCAAAGGGCTCGTCAGGCTGCGCTTGGGTAGGGTTGGCTGGGTTTGGATCGGCTGGACTAGGCTCCTGAGCTGAGGTGAGTAGGAATAGGCCCGAGGGTTCCCTGTGCTTCGAGCGCAGGTCCCTTCAGCGGCTGAGGAAGTGCTGGTGGCCATAGGAACTCTGCTAGCTAGTGCTGTCCATGGGAGGTAACTTCCCCTCCCCCCCGCTTCTCACTGGCAGCACGAGAAGAGCCCGTCCCCCGTGACCGCCCGCGTGCGGAGCTGGGACGGCTCCAGCCCCATGGACCGGCCCGAACCGGAGGCAGCGAGCCCGTCGCCGAGGAGCCGCCCGGTAACCCGCAGCATGGGGCAGGGGGACAGCGTGGAGGTGCCATCCAGCCCGCACAGGAGAGCCAAGCGGGCGCGCCTCTGCTCTTCCAGTAGCTCGGTGAGTGCCCGGCCGCGCCCCCAGGAGAACGAGCGAGAGGGTTTGCCGCTCTCTAAAGAACCTTCCCTGCCGCTGGCAAAGTCTTTGCAACGTGTTTTCCTCTTCCGTGTGTTGCTGTGTCTTGGCTGCATCCCCTGCAGCGGAGAGAACATTGTTCCCCACCCCCACCCCAGTTAGTTTCTATCTTTCTATCCGGCTTGGGGAAATTAGACCTTCTGCCTCTTCTCAGATCTGGCAAAGTCTGCTCCTTCTGCAGGCCCAGGAGGGATCAGGAGGTCCCCCTAGGTTGTGGGTTTGAATCCAGAGGGGCCTGGTTGTGACGGGAAGTCGCTTCCCTCTGGGGACTGCTTGGTGGCCTTCGTGTCATGGAGCGGTGTCCGTGGGGGTGGGACAGGTGTCGCCTTCTCAAAGCACCATCGTCGCAGGGAATTTGCTCCCTTAAGCCTCAACCGAGGGCCCACAGGAACACTCTAAAGACGGCCCCTCCAGCTCAGGCCTCAGGTGCACTCCTGGGAGATTTGAGAGGGCTGCTGCGGGGCCCGCTGACTTGGCTGCTTTCGCTGGCAGTTGTCAAATACTTTCCCCTGGGACAGTCTGGGCTGAATGACACCTGTGTCCTAGGTGCGGGTGCTCTGCTGTTCTCTGCTGCCCTGGAGAGGGCCCCCCAGCCTGGCTTTGGAGGCTGGACTGGGGGGTGATTTTAACCCAGTGTCTGGCTGTATGACTGTTAATCATGTTAGACCCACTCTCCTCTCCCCTCCCCGCAGGACACGTCCACCAGAAGCTTATTTGATCCCAGCTCTCAGCACCGCGACTGGTGCCCGTGGGTCAACCCGGTGCAGGAGAAGGCCGTCTCGGAGGACACCGGCGACCAATCAGAGCTAGCGTCTGGGAAGGAGGCGCCTGGCTGGCGGGTGGTGCTGAACGTTCTCCTGGCTGCCAGGAAATCAAACAGGGCCGCTGACGCGGAGCTTGTGGTGAGAGCTCTAGCAGTTGAGATCCCAAAACTGAAGCCCCACCTCCATCTTTGAACCTCGCCCCTCCCCCTCCAGTCTCCCCAAGGCCTACTCCAGTTTGCTCCGAACTTGGCATTCCAGCTCTACCTTGGGCGGAGAGCCTACGTACAAAATTTGGGGCAGCTTGGTTCTGGAGCCGCCAGAAGGGGGTTTGATTGCTAGTAGCCCTGCTGGTCGCCCACTGGCTAGCCTCTACGTACCCATTCGGAAGCAGCTGGAGCGCCTTCCGCTTTCCAGCTCTGCAAACCCACTGACCCAAACTGCCCCAGCTCTGTAAGGGGAAAATTAGCTGGAGCCTGAAGCGGCTTGTAACTTACCCAGATGGAGTCAGGTGAGCCTGTCTCTCCGGAGGGAAAGGGAAGGTGAAACCAGAGCCTGGACAGTGTAGAAGATATTTATAGCAACCCCGTATGCAGCACACTTGCGTATATAAATACACCGTGTCTGCAGAGCTATGGAGAGCTGATAGTCTCTATAGAGAAGGGTGAACCTAGCTTCCCATTATAAGCCTGATTTTGACATCACTACCTCGATCTTAGCCAAAACCGGCCCGTGCTATTCCGAAAGAGAGGCGTCGTTTGTCAGTTTTACTCCCCCTGACCTCTCGTGTTGGAGGATGACTTTTGTTCTAACTTGGGAGGGCCGGGGGGGCTGGGTTTTCAGCATTTGTCTTTGAAGAGTCAAGCGATTTGTCCCATGGACAGGAGTGGGTGTCTGTTCCCGGTGTACCATGTCCAGCTGGTATCGGGGCAAGCCTCTGAAAGCTGGTAGAGTTTGATAGATACTTTCTCAGGCTGCTAGAACAAGCTGAGGCTGGAGGTTAGAGCCCGGGCCTGGGAATCCGGAGATCTCGGTTCTATTCCTGGCTCTGACGCTGTCACTGCCCCTTCAGTGAAATAGGGTTGCCTGATGATAAGGTCCAGTGTCTGTAAAGCAAGTGTGACCCTCGGACGGAAGTCCCAGCGGTTCTGTCCCGAAGCACTTTGTCTATCCTCTCTCCAGTGGCTTTAGAGGGAGCCCCTCAGCTGGGCCATTGGGGGGGCGACTCGCTGTTGGAGTGACTTGACCGTTGATTGTTCCCTGGTTTCCTTCTTGTTGCAGAGCCTCTCGGTAAAATCCTGCAAGGTGTTCCGGATCTTCCGGCAGTGGGAAGCCGCGGGCTCCTCCTGAAGACGCTCGGCCCCGGAACGCCGGCCAGGCGGGCTGCACAGGACGTGGGGTTGGGTTAGAG
Organism: Sternotherus odoratus; assembly: GCA_032164245.1. NCBI lineage: Eukaryota > Metazoa > Chordata > Testudines > Kinosternidae > Sternotherus > Sternotherus odoratus. The sequence continues at coordinate 5,039,671 of JAVMKO010000001.1, read as the reverse complement.
AGAGAGCTGCTTGCCAGGCTCCTCCGGGTCCCAGCGAGCCCTTTCCCGGGGGATGCCGGTAATTTGGGGGTACCCAAAGCACAGTGTGAGGGCCACCCTCTGCCCTGGCTGGAAACCGCAGCCCACGGCGGTTTGATTTGAAATCCCGGGGGAGCATACGGGCCCATTGGCCGAAGCCCGCACCCTCCTTGCAAGCTGCCACCGCGGCTCTCGGTGCCACTGGCTTTGGGCCCCCCGCTCTCCTGCCAGGTCTGCATTTCCCCCTCCTCCCCGCCTCCAACCAGAGCAGGCTCCATGCGGGGAGGATCTTTTCTGCCAAGGAGCTCCATCCGTTTCATTGGTGAGTGCAGCAGACGGCCGAAGCCTGTCTCTCGCTGCACACCGTACAGGGGCCGAGGAGCCAGGGCCCTGCTGGCCTGGGGATGTGATGACCGGTATTAATAAAATCTCACTGTTTTGTTTTTTTCTCAGCTGTCTGGCGCTCCTTCCTTCGGGGGTGGGGCCGCCCAGTGACCCGCAGCCTTAGGCCTGGGCAGGGTGACACCGATCTGTTCTGCTGGGGTCCTGGTTCACCCCCTTCATCTCCTTCCCACAGGTCAATGCAGAGAAAGAGGAGGCCGTGCTGTAGCCAGAACAGGTTCCCCAAATCAAACTCCGCTGGTGTCTCTTCTTCCCCCCATTCCTTACTCTCTGGCAAGTCGTAATACTTCTGAATTCATATGGTGCCACTCATCCCATAGATCCCAGGGTGCTTCACATGTTAAACCCTCTGGCATCACTCAAATGCAGCTAGCTCTGGTGTGGAGCAAGGCAGGCAGCCAGTGCGGTGCACCACGCTGGCAGAGGCTGTTCAAGGACCCTGAGCAACCCCTCTCGAGAGGAAGTTGCAAGGGTCTTGTAGCCCCATTGCAAGATTGGACCTCTGCATGTCACGTCTACTCTGCCTTGGGGGACGACCAGCTAAGCTGCTCCTGCTGGGATTTGAACTCCTGCTTCTAAGGAATATGGGCATGTCCAGCTGTCTTGAAAGGCTTTTAGAGACTAGTCCATTGACAAGCCTCTTTGGGCCAGGAAGAGACTCCAGCTGATCAAACAGCCAGCTCACTGGCAGCGCGGGGGGCAGTGTCACATGGCCACTCCAGCAATCCACACGGGATTGGCATCAGCCGGCACCACTCACTGTCGCTGTCCCAGCAAGCAGGTCCAATCCAGTGCATCCACCCCCAGCTCGCTCACCCATGCGGGCTCCCTTTCGTTTCTAGCGGGGATTCCTCTCCTCTCACCCGCATTGGACTCTGTCACCTACATTTGTTCTCAGGCATTTGTTCTTAAGCTGAGGTTTAATATTCCTCTGTCCACCTCTAGCCTCTACCAACATGGATTAAATCTCATAATGCCCCTGCCAGGTAGTTCGTATTGTATTATCCCCATTTTACAGTCGTGGAAACTGAGCCAGAGAAGTTAAGATTTGCCCAAATCACCACAAGCTGGGAATAGAATCGGGCCCCAGCAACTGGCTGCTTTAACCTTCCCAGAACTTGGCATAGAACCCAGGAGTCCTAATTCCCACCTACCTGATCCAACCGCTCAATGTGATGGATTCAGACTAATATGGTTTTTCCCTCTGCATTTGAGGCACCTACTTTTTTATAAAAGCTTGTCATGAGGGTAAAGTTACAATAAAAGGTTTCACAAGCGCCGTCCGACGTTCCTTACTGAGGAGCAGAAGTTTGGGCTGGGCGGAAAAGGGGAGTTGAACTTTAACCCACTGCCCCTCTAGAGACTCCGCGTGCTGCTGGGTTTGTTAATTTTAGACCTCTGACCTTTGCCTGGGCAGCGTCTCCTCTTGGTCCTTTCTGCAGTCTTGGGGCTCCAGCTGACACAGTTCCACTCCCGTTCCTGGGGCTGGACTCACCCGGCAGCCTCCTGGCTTGGAAGGGTGAGGGTGAGGGGGTGGGTGTGACCATTTGAAGCCCGATCTCTTAGCGGCCGGGGCTCCGCCTTCCAGTGATAAATCAGCAGGGGAGGGAGCTCGGCTTTGAGCTTTGGCCAAAGCCACAGACACCAAGAGACCCAGCTGTTTTATTTAAAAAAGCCTCCCAGCAGATTCCCAGACTGTGGGCTCTGGCATATAACTGTTCCCCAGACGCTTCTTTCCACTCGTGATCCTCTGAGCCGAGGAGATGGGCGCAGGACCGTCATGTGTAACTCATTGCTCATCGTGAACTCCCGGCTAAGCTGCGCTCCCCAGCCGTGCCTCCGCTGTGTCCCTCGGGGAGGGAGGGTGAACCTCTCAAACTCAGCGTTCAATCCCTCGCCGCTTCTTTCCATGGCGTGCTGGGTATGGCCCTGATCCCACCCCGGGCCCCACTGGGGTGCTCGCGAGGAGAGAACAGAGAACCCGCTAAACAGAGCTGGGTCCTAGTCTTGGATCTGTCACTGCCCTGCTGGGTGATCTTGGGCAAGTCACCTTGCCTCTCTCTGCCTCAGTTTCCCCTTCTGTAAAATGACATCCTTTGTAAAGCACATTCTGATGTGTCTGTCTCTTATGGCAGTCCTCTGCTGCGGCGGCCCTGACGCTCAGTCTGGTCTCCCATTCGGTATCTCAAGGAGGCCGCTAGGAGTGAGTACATTGGTAGGACGAGGGAGGGAGCCCCAGGCTGGGACAGCCACCGGGTGTGTGTGTGTGTGTCTGAATATAGGCCAGTTTGGTAGCCTGAGCTAGAATTTGGGGGTTAATTTTTGATACCCTTATATCCTTGCTAATGTGTGAACAAAGCCTCAGTGTGGGGCTTCTGCCCGGCCAGATGGGTCTGTTAATATAAAATAACCAGAAGTAAAGTGTTACTAGGGATGGGGGGAGTATAGTTTAGAATTGGACACTGGGAGGCTGCCTCAAGCCAAGGTCAAGCAACCAGTTAGGAGGGGCCAGAGGGAGGGGGGGAGGCCTAAGAAACACTAAAAGCCCAAGAAATGCCTGTCCCTGACTGAAACAACCTCATTCCTTACCCCTCCCATGGGCTACAAAAGAGGGGGCACCGGAGCTCCCAGACTCCCCCCCCAAAAAAACAGAACATGACCATAAATTGTAAAGGGGGGGACACCGGGGGCGCGCACGTCAGGTAGAATGAGGCCTCCTGAGAAGTGGGGGAGCTAGGGGACAGGAAAGACCCCTCTGTGGTGTCAGAACTCTGGATATGCTTCCTTAAAACGAACCCCAATCAACATCTCCCCCACCCCAACCCCTCACCTGGAGGTGGCGGGGCTCCGGCTCTCAGCCCCGGGTGGCAGCAGCAGTGGAGAAGCAAGGGTGTCCATGGGGCGCAGTCTGCTGTGAAAAGAGATGTAGTGACAAATGCCACTTTTCTCCTTGCCACCCTTCCTTCTGTGCTGCTGCAGACGGCAGCGCTGCCAGCGGAGCTGGGGGTCCAGCCAGCAGCGGCTGCTTTCCGCTCTGCCTTTCAGAGCTGGGTGGTGGTATCTGTATTTGGGGGGCCGGCGGAGACAACTACAGATGCAAAGAAGGGCGGGGGGGGAATCCGATCAAATCGGTTTGAGAATCACCGCCCTAACCTGGGAAAAGTCTGCAGCCACCGAGCAGTGCACAGCTGTCATGGGGCTTCCTGGCTGGGCAACTCTTCCCTTGCACAGCTGGGACAGAATGTAGATCCTCTTGTTCCAAAGCCATGGGTCCCTGCCACTCGAACGGAAAGCGAATGTCCTCTTGTCTAGTGCTCCCAGTATAGAGCCTATGATGCACAGTTGAGTTCTGGGCCTGTCCAGTAGAGGGCAGCGAACATATATAATCTGAGCTCTAGGTTGACGTACAGGTGGTTTGTAGGGAAGTATAGTAGTAGAGATCATAGAGATATTCTTTCCTTCTGGTGTGAAGTGAACCAGCCCAGAGAGCATCCTTAATTGAAGTCTGGGCATGGATTATTTCAGCTTCAGATGCCTGGCTAAAGGAGGGGATATTCCAGTGGCCCCCCCGTAAATAAAGGTTGGGCGTGCTTGTCCTTCCCCAGGGAAACATGGTCTGGGCAGATCAGAATACAGGATGGAGAGTCAGGACATCTGGGTTCTGTTCCTACTTATGCAAGCTTGGTTGAATCACGTTGCCTTTCTGTGCCTCAGTTTCCCCACTTATGGAATGGTACCGAACTATGTAAATTGCTTTGAGACCAACCCTATATATGTGCTAAGACGTTTTCCCAAAGGCCCTTTGGCGCACCCCAAGTGGGAGGCGCTATAGGTGCGGTTAGATCCGTGGTTCCCAAGCTGGGGTTCGTGAAATGTTACAGAGCGTGATGGCCGACAATGTGATTATTCGAAGGGAGGGTTCGCCTGTGGCTCAGGATGCCCTGGTCAGGGCTCTGGGGTGTGATGAATGTCTGAGCCCCTCCGCATGTGGCGGCCGCACAAATCCTGCCAGGAAGCTGTTACTCAGCAGCGGCAGCTCCCTGGCTGGCCACAGCTGCTGCTTGTCCCAAACCCCTCTCGCTTCTAGCATCACTTGTCCACTGTCAGCGCATGGCTGCCTGCACATTGACCGGGCAGCAAATAGGAATTACAGCCCCAAACCAAAATTACATGAACAGAACGTTAAGGTTGCAAAATCAAGTACTCAAAAGTTTGGATCTGCCAGTATTAAGGGTGCCAGGCTTCCCGGTGTGCCTGCCTTAGGATACAGCCTTTAATGACATGATCACAGGAGATTTTTTCCACCGGACCTCTGCTTCCTTCAGTGCCTAGGATGGACAGTGCCCATTGAATCTTCCTTTAGATCCTCCTCATTCAGCGTGTGGCCCAATCTATCACGTTCTGCTCACGGTCCAAACCCTGCTCTGAATAAAGAAGGATTCATTCCCCCATGCGCGTCTTTGTGAGGCGGGCAGCGTATTGTCTCCGTTCTGTGCAGACATTAAGGAATGCAGCTGTTGAGGCGAAAGGGGTGTTACCCCCGTTTCACACAAAGGGGCCGAGATTAATCCCCAAAGGGTCAATAAGGTCAACTGATTTGGGGGGCCTGGGAGAGAGAGGGGGTGAGGGAGCTGCCTGGAAGGAAGCCTGGAGCCTGCTTGCTAAATAAGCCAACCAGAAACACCTGCTGTGGAGAGGGCACCTCAGGCAGCTGGTCGTGGACAGCAGGTATCATAGGCCAGGGCAGGAGAAGCCTCCCCTGACCTAGGCCGTGGCCCCGCCCACCTTGCAACCTGAGGCCCCGCCCTCCCTCTCTACCTGAAGCCAGAGGGGCCCCAGGGACTCAGCTCCAGCCAGTTGTCCTGAGCTCCAGCCCACCGATGGCCGGGGTGGCTGGAGCCAGTGGGGCGGGGCCCAACAGTTGGGGTCAGCCCAGCACTCAGCTGGGGCGGATGGATGGGCCTTGGCTCCTCAGGGTGAGGGTGCTCGGGGCTCTGGCGGGGCCGCAGGCAGAAGGGACGGGAGGGGCGGGGTATCCGCTCTGAAGGGGGGATTCACCCACCCTCCCCCATGCAGCTGGCTCCTTATAAGGTAGCTGAAGCAGTGCTAGGAGGCGGCTGACTGGGGAGCCTGTAAGGGAGTCCTCTCTGAGGAGAGCAGCTGCAAGCCAACTCCCAGGTGGGACACCTCAGGACCCTGTCAAGCTTGGAAGTAAGAGCCATGCTCTGGGACAGGCTTTCAGGACGTTGAGGTTTACGGCTGAATTCGTCGTGAAGGAGGCAGGGAAGCTGTGGGAAAAAATATGATCCCGTAAATAAAGATGGTCATAAGGCATACGCACAAATGGGCGGAGTTAAGGTTGAACAGTCAACCTTAATTCTGGCACTTCCTAACTTCAGAGGGCTTGACTTTGCAAACTTAATGTTCCTTTTTACATACTTTTTTACATGTAATGGCCTAATACTTTAAAAAACACATATTTTAAAAACAGAAACTGTATAATGTAGAGCTATAGTGATCCCACATGAGGTATCAGCAGGGTTGGGGCCTTCGGATCTATAGCACAGTCCTCCACCACTTGAACTAACCTGTATAGTCAATTGCTCGACTGCACTCTGGTTTGTTATGACATCCGGGCAAGAGCCCAAATAGCCGATATCAGTCAGGTTTATTGCTGTAGTCCAATGACAATATGGTGTGACAGAGTGCAGGGAGTGAGTAGGTGAACCTGTCCTCGGATCACTTAGAGCAGGAGTTCTTAAACTGGAGGTCATGACCCCTCAAGGGGTCACGAGGTTATTACATGGGGGGTTGTAAGCTGTCAGCTTCCACCCCAAACTCTGTTTTGCCTCCACCATTTATAATACTGTTAAATGTTAAAAAAAAAAAAGCGGGTTTAATTTATAAGGCAGGTCGCACACAGAGGCTTGCTGTGTGTAAGGGGTCAGCAGTACAAAAGTTTGAGAACCAGTCTAAGAAGCGGATTAGGGCTCCGGAAGAAGCTGATTGGGGGTAATTATCTGATTAGGCTGGGTGGGGTAAACATTCAATTGGCCCCATCATACCACTCTCCAAGAAGCCATCCTGTGCTGTGTTGTTACATCCATCTTATGTAGAAGGTGGGCTCCCAAAGTTAGACCCCCCTAAAATCAACTTTTTATACCTGACCTGTTCACAAGTGAAAGGTACAGTGTACATCATCGGAAACTACATTCAGCCAATCAGCTTTCTACCTTGTTCTTCTGGGACCTTGGTGTGCCCTCTTAGCCTTTTGTTTTGAACACATGCATTCCAGATCCCACGGGGCGTGAAGGCCCCTCTTAGGTCTGTACGGGGATAGAACAATCACAGTCTTATCATTTTCCTTTGGGACATTCCAGCACGACCTGTGAGAATAACTCCCTTTCCGTTACTATGGTAAAGCACTCATCTGCCCTGATCCTGACAGCTTTGCTCTAGCCAAAACTTACTTCAGTGAGTGCAAAGGATACTTAGCAGAAGTGAGCAGGGTTATTTTAAAAGCACTGCTATGGAATTTGGGGGGAGGGGGGTGTCAGCTGGGCCGGAGTTGAACTGGTGCCACTGCTGGGGAGTGTGAACTCTCCCCTCCCCCCCAAATCCACCTCAGCTTGGCTCATTTGTCCTCCCACACTACAGGGTATTCAGGTTCAGGGCTGCGGCCTGGAGCTAAAGCCAGGGCATCATTGCAGGTGGGGAGAGAACAAGAGCCAGTCTCAGGCCAGAACTGGTTAGAACCTGAGGGCTGTCCAGTCAGCCTAGACTAGAGGCACTACTCCCCCCTGCCCTGGAGGAGGATGGTCAGACAGCCCTGGGAAGGGGGGGTTAATAGCGAGAGCCGGGCCATCTGGGAACTGGGCACATCAGCTGCAATGGCCTGGCTCTTGTTTCATGTGCGGCTGGAACAGCAAAGGGTGGGGAGCAGGAGCCCAGACAGGCGAGAGCTGGGGTGGATTTTGTCGGCACAAGCTGACACAAGGCTTCGTTCACCCCTCCCCTGGTGACAGCTTAATATCAGGGCCTAGCACCAGGGTAATTACAGGCGGCCCTGCCACGCGCTGCTCTCCGTGAGAAGGGTGTGGACACTTGGTATGTGTACGTAGGCTGCGGTCTCACACACTCACAAACGTGCATATATAGGTAACCACCACCCAGACCCACTCCCACACAGCAATCACACCCCCACCCAGGCCTGTTGGCGGTGGTGTCTCTCTCTCTCACACACACTCAGCAGTGGTGGCTCTCTCGCACACCTGTTGGCGGTCATCTCTAACTCTCACATCTCTCGATGAGGGTCTCTCACTCACTCTCTCTCACACGCCCGGCGGTGGTAGTCTCTCTCTCTCACACTCCCGGCGGTGGTAGTCTCTCTCTCTCACACTCCCGGCGGTGGTAGTCTCTCTCTCTCACACGCCCGGCGGTGGTAGTCTCTCTCTCTCACACGCCCGGCGGTGGTAGTCTCTCTCTCTCACACGCCCGGCGGTGGTAGTCTCTCTCTCTCACACGCCCGGCGGTGGTAGTCTCTCTCTCTCACACTCCCGGCGGTGGTGGTCTTTCTCTCACACACACATAAGTTGGTGGTTATCTCTCACCCCTGTACGCACACACGTATCTCGATGGTGCACGCTCTTTCACATGCACATATGTACGTCAGTTGTGGTCCCACATGCCTATATGAGCGGTGTTCTTTCTCTTGCACACACGTCAGTGGTGATTTCTCTCTCACACACACACACATATGTTGGTGGTGCACGTTCTCTCTCACACACACACATATGTCAGTGGTGAGTGCTCTCACACACACGTATGTGTTGGTGCTGCACAGTCTCTCAGACACACACGTATGTCGGTGGTGGTTTCACACACATATGGAGCAGTGGTCTCTCTCTCTCTCCCACTCCTCCACACACTAGGTAGGGATGTCCCTGGGGAGGGGCGTACAGGGCCTGTGACGAATCGGCCTGTATGGGCCCCCCCCCTTAACATTTTTTATACAGGTGAAATCTGGTATGGGAAGGGGACACCAGTGCTGGGGGGCGAGGGACAATGGAGAGTCACAGGGTGGCACCTGTGCTAGGGACGACGAGGCCCCCTGTGCTGGGGGTCCCGGAAAAGGGAGGGGTCTGGGGCAGAGGAGCAATGGATGGGATGCATCTGAACTGCCAGCCCCAGGGCCGTGGAAGTATCTGGGTTCCCCTGCTGCTCACCCACTAGGCACTACTGCCAGCCCACAGAGTGCAGCCACCAGAGGGAGCGGGAGCTAGTGCTCTGACCACTACGAGCTGCTCCCCTCGCACACCTGTATGCAGGTGGCGGGCTCTCGCACACACACGCAATTGTAGCAGTGGCTTAACAATACTCCAATTCCTGGGTGCCCACCGGCCCGGAAGAGGGACACGGTTAGAGGAGAGGATCTTCGCCCTGGCGGATCTCACCAGCTGAGCAGTGCGGAGCCGGAGAGGCCCAGAAGGAGAAGCCAGGTGGCATGGGGAGCCGAGGGCTGTGCATTTCCCCCTCTAGCACCTTCTGCCCAAGGATCCCAAAGCACTTTATGGCCCGAGGCCAATTCAATGAATCCCGCAACCCCCAGCAGGTCCAGGAGCATTGTCATTCCCATATTACAGATGGAGAAACTGAGCTTCCCCCGTGGCTCTCTTGATGTCTCTCAGTCCCAACGCAGAGCCCTCCCTGCTCCCCAGTTATTCCAATTCTGGGCTTTCCCCTTCACCCCCCAGCTCTGCTGATGCCCCTCAATCCTGACCCGCAGCCCCCCTACTGCTCTAGTCCTGGGTTCCCCTCCGCCCGCCCAGCTCCGGCGATGCCAGGCTGAGGGACATGCAGAGAGCAGCGATTTGACCCCACTTGTTGGAGATGCAGCACGAATAATCTTCTCGGGGAGACCCCAACTTGTGCTGCCCTTTCAGGCCAGGTGTTGGGGTTTCAAGGAGGAAAGGACCAGTGTCAAGGACTGAAAACCCCGATGGCTTGTCCCCTCAAAACCCGCTTGCCTGTGCCCACCAGGGAATAGGGGGCAGGTGACTTCCCCATCACCAGAGCCTCCCTCGTCTCTCCATCCTCTCAGCCAGGGAGCCTGTCCCCAGCCCAGCCGCGTGGCAGGATGTGACAAGCCTGCCCGGCCTGCTCTGCAGCCTATGCGGGCAGGGTGGAGTTTCCAGCCCGGTTGGTGACTCATTTGGGTCTGACACTGTGAAAGTTACCTGGTGCGGGGACAAGGAGAACTACAGGAAATACTGGAGCTTAGACAGGAAACTGGCTTCAAACCCCCTTGGGCTTTGGAGAGTTTGAAGCCAGAGCTGGTCCCAATCCAAATGTTGAGGCATGGACCCATCGGTGGGTTAGGGTGAGCTCCGGGTGGAGACAACGCAGTATGGGACAAACAGCCTGTATGGGAGGAAGTGTGGTCTAGTGATTAGAGCAGGTGAGTGGCTGTCAGGACTCCTGTAATCCACTCCCAGCTCTTCCACTGACTCACTGTGTAACCTTGGGTGAGAAACGTCACCGCTCCCTGCCTCAGTTTCCCCATTGGTAAAGGAGGGGCAATGATACCGATCTAGCTCCCAGGGGCGTTTTGAAACTTGGTGAATGTTTGCCAAGCGCTGGGGCACCCTCAGCTGTCTAGGAGTGAGCACTAGGCCAGAGAAATCCAACCAGGCCGTGATTCTGAGTGGTGCTGAACGCTCCTAACGCTCAAGCCCTTCGCTTGTGAGATGCCCGAGGGCCCTAAAGACATAAACATGAGGTTACGTAGAGCAGCGTTTGCTGTCATACCTTCCTGCTGGTAAGATTGCTGTTCAAAGGCCTCTTTCGTTGGGGCACTCCCAGCAGAGAGTCACTGTGTCTGTAACTATAATGACACCAGCACCACCCAATACTTACTGCTTGGGAAATGGAGGGTCTGGTATGTAGAGCAGGGGGGAGGGACTCAAAAGAGCAGGGGTTTTGTGCTGACTCTGGGATAGGAATGTCTAGTAGTTAGAGCAGGGGGCTGGGAGCCTGGGCTCCTGAGTTTCAGACTCTGCCACCGGCCTGTTGGGGGACCTGGCTCAAGTTGCGTCCCTGCTCTGCGCCTCAGTTTCCCCACCTGTAAAATAGGGGATGGTTTTACATCTCCCAACTAGCCGGAGTGCTTTGAGATCCTTAGAGAAGGGGCCTTGAGAAGAGCAAAGCACTGCTGTAGCCTGCCCGCACGACCTGTCCAGGCCGAGACCCCATGTGATCCATGTGATCTGCCGCCTTTTTAGTGTGCTGCGTGAGGAGCCTTAGTGTGCGTGCCTCAGGAGCCTTCCCGCAGACTAGGTCTCTCCAAGCTCCTTAGAGACCTGCCTGGCTCCTCCCCCCGCACATCCCCCCGCCCCTCGCCGAACGGGAGCAGCCTGTATGGCTAGTGCCTGGCGCCTTCCCCTGCCCGCTGCCTGAGATCCCACCGCTGGGCAGAATATCCCAAATAACTCAGCACCTGCATCCCGGGTCAGACGTTTCCCCAGAGCTCTGGACCCCAGTTCCGAGCCTGCCCATGGGGAGCCCAGGCACGGTTGGCATGTCTGGGGGGTGCGGCTTTCTCTGGAAAGTTTCCAGGCTCTGCAGCAGATCGCTGCCCGGGGGTGACTCATTCCCTCCCCCACCCCCCAGGAAGGGGACGGAGACGATGAGCAAATGCTGGAGCAGTGTCCGTGACTCATCTTGTTCATGCCTCTCTCGGGGTGGCGGCGGCGGCGGCGGGGAGGGGGGGAGTCCCCGCCTGGGACAGCGCATCTTGCCATGGGGGTGACCTGCCCCGTAGCGGGTCCCTAGGGTTTATGCCACAGCCAGGCGTCCCCATGTGGGGGCGCTGCACTGGCTCAGGGCGCAGGGCCAGGCTCCGGAGGGGCAGGTGGCTGCGTTTGCCGATGGCTGGAAGGCGACTTCTCCCAGCAGAGGTTCCTATGGGCCTTGTATCTCAGGCAGGCCCAGCTCCAGGGCCCCTGCTATTACAGGGTAGCGTCTGCATTCCCCCCCCACTGCTGGCCGATGTCTCCTCACTTGTGGGGGGCCAGAGACCTTCCCCGCTGCCCTGACTAGCCCCATTGCCAGCCCCGGTGCTCAGAGAGCAGCGGGACTGTGTGCATGACGGGCCTTTGTTCAGAGGCCAGAGGGGGAGTGGAAGGCTACACGGCTTCTCCGAGGGGCGCCACAGAGTACGCAGGGGTTCAGGCCTGCTGCTCCCAGCCGTTCCCCTCCACTCTGCGGGGCGGGGAGGTAGGGTGGCCAGACAAATCAGGGGGGTAATAGAAGCCTATATAAGAAAAAGACCTCAAAATCGGGACTGTCCCTATAAAATCGGGACATCTGGTCACCCTACAGGGAGGGGTCAAAGGCAGTCCCTCTCCCCCACTCTTTCCCTGCCCCGGGGACTCCCTGGAGGTGGGAATCGTCTGTGTCTAGGGCCCAACAGCTCAGTGACTATGCGCTGCCCTTGGATCTCAGCCGCCTTTCCCTATGGCTTTTCCTGCTCTCATCGGCCCTCCACACTGTCTGGGGGAGGGAGTATTGCTGCAAAGGGGCTGTGGATCCCAAAGGCAGTGCCATTTCTATAGCACCGTCAACAGGGACATCCCTAACGCTCTGCTGCCAATGAAAGACCCAACTGAGGGACGAGGATCACTTGAAACCAGGGGCCCTCCGGCCCTTCCCCCTTACATGTGGGGCAACACGTGGCCTCAGAGCCCATCACTCCGGTGCTCTCTTCCTTCCATCGGTTCCCAGCCGGCTTCTCTAGTCAGTCCCAGGTTGTACGCTGCAAAGCCTTCCAACCAACGTACAGGCCAGAGCGCAGCCCGGAGGAGCTGGAGATGAAGCGCAGCCCACGGGTCAGGGTATGTTTGGGGTCCCCCTCTGAGCCTGTGCCATGGAGGATATGAGTCTGGTGCTGCCCCAGCTGCAGCGGCTGCCTCTTTAGCTCCAGCTGGGGTGCTGGCTCTGCACAGACTGGTGCGTTTAGCTCTGGAACTCCCTGGCTGTATCCCCAGCCAAGCTGCTGGCCACGACTGCTGCCGGGTTAGGGAATTCAGCGGAGCGATACGTTTCCAGAAGAGGTCAGTCCAGGGTCAGCATCCCTTCGGTCCCATGGCTAAGACCTTCCTCTTTGCCAAAGCCCTTTCCCCCCTTGCGGGAATGATTTATAATTACCCTGATATCTATACACACTCCAAGCAGAGCTGCTTCTAAGCAGGGAAGGGAGAAGAGCTGCGACTTCAGCGGGTCCACCAGAGGCCTAATTATAGGCCAGTCTGGTAGCACCACCTATTATTACGATGCCGAACACGTCTCATGATAAGACTCTGTTTTCATTTTTGAATGACTTCACCAAACCGTAACCCACTGGGCTGAAATTTGCCACCCCGGGTGTCTGCCTTGGGCTGAATTTTGGGGAAAATGTCAGCCACGGTGGTTCTGCCGTTTCTGAGAACGAGGCTGGGGAAAAACACGCTTTATGGCCTATGTTAAAAAGCTTCTTTGAAAAGCTCTAATGCAGGGGTCTCAAACTCAATTTACTTGGGGGCCGCTGGAGGCAGAGTTTGGGTGAGGCTGGGCCGCATCGGGTATTCCACAAGAAAAGCTTTGTTTAAAAAATTCCAATCTTCTCAAATGTCTTTATTTTTATTTTTTTAACACAAAATAAGATGAAAAAATAAACAAACAAATTAAGAATTAATAAGTAAATAAGTAACGCTTATAAGTAAATAAGTTACGCTGCTGTAACTCTGTTTCAACCAGAAGAGTCAGCACCAGTGGCAGGTTTCAAATCCATGAATGGCCCAGGAGGAGTGAGGGGCTCTAGCTGTGAAGTTGCCGGCCCCTGTTCAGAACAAATGGGTTCTGTGTGCATCAGAACAACCTTGCTCCTGCCCCAAGCAGATCCTAGAGCGGAGACCAGCATCTCAAATGCCTGCACTCTGCACCTGGGCAGCCTGGGGGATTCCAATCCTTCTCCAGCGCTTCTATGCAAGCCATTCCACTTGGTTTCTTTAATGCTCTTCGATTCCTGCCTGGTGCACTAGCCAGGCTGATTTAGGCTAGAGCACAGTGTACAGGGCATGAGCACTGCCTGCTCTTGACTGAAGCAGCAGGGACCTGACCCAGCCCTGTGCCCATGGCGGTGCATGTTCTCCCCCATGCAGACAGCTGCTCCCCAGGAGAACAAGGGCACCTAAACCCACACCGGGAAATTCCCTTTATCTCAAAGCTGTTGCAGCCAATACAGGGAATTCTTTATCTGTTAAGATGAGGTCTAATAGAGACTGACCACAGCACTGGATGTATGATAACTTAGGTACAAGTGATTTTGAGCTATGTGCAGTCCAAATAAAGTCTAGAGCAGTAATATAGGAAAAAAACAACACTGTTTCAGTTTGTTTCTCTGCTTGCATGAAGCCTGGTCGATGTCCCGCCCCCGAGAGCCAACGTGATTGGTAGGTTCGTTCAGCTCCGCACACAACACTGTAAAGTGCCATTCATATAAAACTCGCGGGCCGCACTAACATTAAACTTTCATATTAAGGTGGGGGGCCACAAAATATCGTCTCGCGGGCCGCAATTGGCCCGCGGGCCGCGAGTTTGAGACCCCTGCTCTAATGCTTTGGAGCAGGGCGTTGACACCTAGCAGGAGAGGGGTCTTTGGGTGAGGGATGTGCCTTGTGCCACTCCCATGAAAATCGGGCCAAGTTAGGGGCCTTTGAAAGACTGCAGTTTGCATGTGCTCCGCAGAGATTACTTAGATCAGTTAAACACTCGTAAGTCACCAGGACCAGATGCTATCCACCCAAGAGTCCTGAAGGAACTAGGGTGATCAGATGTCCCAATTTTATAGGGCCAGTTCTGATATTTGGAGCTTTATCTTATATAGATGCCTATTACCCTCACCCCCATCCCGATTTTTCACACTTGCTATTTGGTCACCCAAGAAGGATCTCTAACATGAAATTGCAGAACTACTAACTGTGGTATGCAACAGCAACAAAGAGTCCTGTGGCACTGTATAGACTAATAGATGTATTAGAGCAAAAGATTTTGTGGGTGAATACCCACTTCGTCGGACGAAAGCTTATGCTCCAATACATCTGTTAGTCTGTGCCACAGGACTCTTTGTCGCTTTGCAGATCCAGACTAACAGGGCTACCCCTCTGTAACTGTGGTATGTAACTTGTACCAGGTGACTGGAGGATAGCTACGGTAATGCTATTTTTAAAAAAGACTCCAGAGGCAATCATGGCAATTACAGCCAGGTAAGCCTGACTTCATGATTTTTTGGGGAAGAGTCAATATGGTTTTTGTACAGGGAAATCACGCCTCACCTATCTACTAGAATTCTTTGAGGGGGGGTCAACAAGCCTGGGGACGAGAGTGATCCACTGGATATAGTGTCCTTGGGTGTAAGCCTTGCATGAACAATGAAAGGAAACTGAGGTTAACAATGGACAAAGCATAAATTCACAAGTGGCCTTGTAAATACGTCGTTAGAAGATAAAGAAACAGTAAACGGAGTCGTGTGTGATAAACTTAGAGCAGCAGCTTTGTTTACTGACTCACTTTGGAACACGTTGACAGCTCATGAGCTATACAGGGATTTTTTTACAAACTTACAAACAATCATAAAGCGTGTTATACAATGTGGCATGAAGCATCTGGCACTGGCCACTGTTGGAAGACAGGATGCTGGGCTAGATGGACCTTTGGTCTGACCCAATATGGCCGTTCTTCTCTTGTCATGGTCTAGATTTTAACAGCAAAATACTCCAAAAACCGTGTCCACGGTGAGCATGCTCCGAGCTGGAGCCGAGCAGGGCTTTCCCGAAATTGTAGTTCTCGGCTGCCAGTATGTGGGTCCAAACCTGATGGCAAGGAGCCCGTCTCTCCTGCGCTCTTGGTGGCCTTCCTGTTGGGCACAGTCAGCGTGAAGGAGGAAGCTTCCTAAACTGAAGGCACCCAGGACAAGAGTTGGACCTGCAAAGGGGTGGGGAGAGTAGACAGGGGGAAGGAGTCTGTGGAAAGACCGGGACTGAAGGCTAGTGGAGGGTTGAAACTGGGACTGGAAGCATAGGCGCCGACTTCTCCTGGCAATGGTGGGTACTCAACCCCCCACTGCCCTGCCCTCACCCCTGCCCAGCCCCCTCCCGGCCCTACCCCAGCCCCCTTCCCCAAAGTCCCCACACCAACTCCACCTCCTCCCTGCCCCTAGTCCAACCCCTTCCCCAAATCCACATCCAGCCCCTGCCTCTTCCCGCCTCCTCCCCGGAGCGCACCGCATTCCCGCTCCTCCCCCCTGCCTACCAGAGCTTGTTATGCTGCGAAACAGCTGTTTTGCGGAGGCAAGTGCTGGGAGGAGACGTGGGGACGCGGCACGCTCAGGGGATGAGGCGGAGGGGAGGGGAGCTGGGGCTGTGGGCCGGGGAGCTTGGCTGCCCATTTTTCCCCTGGGGTGCTCCAGCCCTGGAGCACCCACAGAATCAGCGCCTATGAGAGGAAGATGTGAGAAGACTGGGACTGGTTTGGCAAAGGACGCTGGTAGCTGGAGACTGGGACTGGGATCCAGGGGAAGACTGGGGCTGTCTGGGAAAGGACGGAGAGGTTGGTTTGGGAGCAAGGAGGGGAAATCGGAGGGCGGGGCGATGTGCTAGGATCGGTAGGTGGGAAGAGACTGCGATCACATGAGGATTTGGGGGTGGGGGAGAGACACTGGGGTTGGCTGGGGAAGGGGACTGAGAACCAGTGGGAGAGAGAAGTGAGGGTGAAGAGGAGTTTGATCAGACGAGTAGCCAGGGTGCAGGGCAGAACTGAGCCTGGCTGGGCGGAGACCAGGCAACGGAGCCGTGAGCGAGTCTGAGGTTGGATGAGGAGCCTGGGAAGGGAGATTGGGACTGGGAACCAATGGCAGGAGCGGCAGAAGGTTCTGCAAAGTGGGGAAGCTCCGCCCCCTGCACCACCCCTTCTCCCCGAGGCCTCACCCTCGTGCCGCCCTTCCCCCAAGGCCCCGCTCACATGCTGCCTCTCCCCCCCCCCGCCCCCCCAAGATCACGACCCAGGCCCCGCTCACTCCTTCCACCACCAGCCCCCATCGCTCGCCCTTACAGATGGTAAACAGTGGGAGGGCATAGCTGTCCCACTTTTAAAAGTGTGGGGGGTCATGGCCCCTTGCCCCTCCTCCCCTGTTCTGGTGCCCCTGACCAGTGAGGAGTGTAAATATGGGCTAGGGAGGTGGGCAACTAGAGGCCAGGATGAGGGAGACAGACAGATTGGGTGAGGAACTGGGAGGGGGGAACCGGGACTTGCTGGGCAAAGAGCCTGGGACTGGGATGAGAGGCCTGAGGAGTGGGGGATGGGACTCGCTAGGTGAGGAGAATGGGTCTGGGACAAGGATGGAGGAGGGCAAACTGAAACACGGAGAGACTGGAGGAGATGGGGCAAAAAGCAGCCCACATAGGGGAACGGGCAAAGGAAGCGGTGCCCATTAGACAACTCTGCCCTCCAGAGCCTGGAGGGGAACCCAAGATTCCTGAGTCTCCATGAGGGTGACAACTTTCTACTGCTGTCCCTTACTCCGGTAGCACAAGTGACAGAAGTCCGTGTGATGGATCTAAAGGTTCCAACCCTGCTGATGACCCAGATGGGTGCCAGGGTGATGCCATAGGATGAAATTTCTGATTTTTCAGTCTGCTTTTTAAAATAATTTTGGAAATTACGCCCCAAAACCTACATTCTTTCAACATCATTGAGACTGCAAAGTCTAGCACTCAAATTAGGAAATGCTAGAATTAATGTTGTCTGGGCAACCTTAATTTGCCCCTCCCCAGGTGCCGGTGCATTATGATACTTTAATTCCATGATCACATGCTGGTTTTTCCACAGCCCAGAATCCCCTGCCTTTGATACGGCCAGTTCAAGCTGTGATCCTCTGGACCTCTTCTAGCCTCGTTGTTACATGTTTTAAAGGGGAAAGGAAAACAATCTCATTAAAAGCATCGAAAAACACAACCCCCCCCCCCTGGCAAGATTAGAGATGGGATGAGTCAAAATCAGACTCGCCATTGTGTGGGGGAGACGCTTTCAAACTAAAAAGGGCTTTTGATCCCTCCTGAAATGTAGGTGAACTGGAAACCTCTCTCGGAACATGGGAATGGCCAGACTGGCTGCACCCCATGGTACGTCCAGTCCGGTGTCTGACAGGGGCCGGCATAAGAAGCCCTGCTATGGGCAGTTATGATCCAGAGGCTTAGGACTGTGGGTGGGGGGAAGATATCTGCTATCTGTTTTAGGTATTTTTATGACCCCTATTACCATAGGACCTGAGAGTTGTACAGTATATAAGTAATTCAGCCACCCAACTCCCTTGTGATATACAGTGTTGTTAGAGATGTGTCAGAACCAGGAGTTAGAGGCCGGGGGGGGGGGGGTGATATAATATTTTCTATGGGTGAGAGAGACAAGCTTTCAAGCATACACAGAGCTCTTCTGCAAGCAGGACTGATATCTCCATTGTACAGATGAGGAATGGAGGCACAGAGATCAAGTGATTTGCCTGAGGTCACCCCAGGGCAGGGGGGGGGGTGTCTGTGGTGGGATTGAAACCAGGTGTCCTAACTCCTTACCTAGTGCCCTGGTCTGTGGGCAATGCTGCCTCCCCACATACGCCCCTTAGGCCCCTCCAAACCCTCCAGCCCAAACGCCCTCCTCACTCTGGCCTCCGGAGCGGTCAAGACGGCCCTGGGGCTGGTTGAGGGCCTAACGCTGAGGGAGGTGCGGCACTTAGGAGCCAGACGAGTCAGAATTCAGACAGACAAAAGCACAGGGGCTGGCTGGCTGAGTTAGCCACACAGGCCACTTTGCCTTGATCCTAGGCTGGCAGTGACTGGACGCTGGCACCGCTGACGGCTCAGCCCAGATCCCAGGGGGACCTGAGTCCACCTCATGAAAAGCACCAGCCCAGTTGACTCCCTTTGTCGGCAGAGCGGCCGAGGGCTGCATGGGCCTACAGAGAGAGCTCCTCCTCTCTTCGTCGCCGGTGACCAGGGGTGGGGGCTGCTATCAGCGCAGTGTCTGGGGGAGGAACTGCTTCTCCACACGGACCGCTGCTCTAACTCGGACAGCAATCTGTGGCCCACAATCATCACACAGCTGCGGCCCATGTGACATTCTTGGGGCCATACAGGTAGCGTTGGATGCGGCCCACAACGGTCGGTGGGTAGAGAACCCTGCTCCAGACCCATCAGGCCCAGCCCAGCGCCTTGTGTGGAACAACTGCTGTCAGCAGGGACAGATTTTCCTTTGTGGTGAGGTGGGGGGCGGCGACTGGCAACTTGCTTTTATCCTGCCACCGCACCAGACGAAAGCAACAGCTGGAGGCCGCGCTCCGGATTGTGCTGCCCCATCTCTCCGGAAGGCTCTGGCTCCCTTAATTAGAGGAAGGGCTTCATTAGCGGGTGTTAGTACAGATGAGCTTCGGCGGTGATTATTCCTCCCTTCCTCAGAGCTACTGACTCACTCCTCCGGCTCCTTTTCTTCACAGCTCACCTCGAAACCTGCCTTTGCTCCACAGCTTGAATCGTCTCCTTCTTCCTCCTCCGCTCGCTGTGACACTTAGCAGCTTGGATGTCGGAGACTAGAAAGGGCCTGTTAGCGCGTTCAAGCCGTCCTCCTCTCACGGGGGAAGAGGACCCTGGCCCCCACCCTGGCGGCTCATTAGGATTAGCTCCCTGCAGATCAGACGGGTTCTTTATGCTCAGGTGAAGGGGGGAGAGAAGAGAGAAATCAAGAAACATGAGCGAGAGGTCCTGAGATAGCCCCAGACTGAAGCAACTGTGTGGGTAATGGCTAGCAGTATATGGGTATTGTAAACATGGAGGGCCCTGTTAAGTCCTCTTACCACATGGGACAGGGCAGTGGATTGGGGACTAGGACGCCAGGGTTCTACCCCCAGCGTTGCCACTGATGGGCTGCGTGACTCTGGGCAAGTCACTTCACTTCTGTGTGCTGCTGCTTTCCTGCTCGGTGTCAGCCTTGTCCCTGCGCCCTTTGGGGGCGGGGATGACCTCCCTTGCTCTGTGTTTGTACAACACCGAGCACAATGGGGCCCTGAACTCAGTTGGGCCCTCTGCAGTGGTGGGCAACCTGCCACATGCGGCCCATCCGGGTAATCTGCTGGCGGGTCGTGAGTTTACATTGACTGACTACAGGCACCCTCCCCTCCCCTCCCCCCCCCCCCCCCCACAGCTCCCAGTGGCTGCGGTTCGCGTTCCCGGCCAAAGGGAGCTGCAGGCGGCCGGGCCAGCGGATTCCCCTAACGGGCTGGGTTGCCCACCACCGCTCTAGGGGCTACAACTGTGATACAAGTCAATAATGACCTGGGGGGTGGGGGTGTCAGGGGATCTCATGTAGGAGGCAGGGAGTGTCCGAGGCCATTGGGGGAGCAGAGAGCGGGGTCATACCATAGAGCTAGAGATGGCAAAGGCCCACTAGGTAGTTTCCAGCCTCTCTCTATTACAGTGCCCCCAACTGGTAGGTTAGTAGCTTGGCATTCCCCTATCCCAGCAAGGCTGCTGCTATCTCCCTCCCTCCCCCTCGCCTCCACCCGTTCTCTCTCCGAAATAGGACAAGGGGCAAATCCAGAGCCCAGGGAGCTGTCCTGGGCATTGGAGAGTCCATGGAGTGGCTGTTGGGCTACGACAGGTGGAGGCCGCCCCGCAAGGCCCCAACCCAACCCCACTGTTGGAGGGGACCAGGGCCAGAGGCTCCAGGCCATGGTAGATACTTTCGTCCCCCCGGCTGTACAGGGACCCTCCCTGGAGCTTCAGAATATCCAGTTCTGGTGCTTTGGGGTCAGTGAGATGGGGGGAGGTGGGGGCTTAATCCTGCAGTTTTCACACACGCAGACTCCACAGAAGTCAGTGGGCTGCAGGCTCAGATACCAGGACAATTAGCACAATTAATACTGTCAGGTGATGAGTTAGCGGATCCACCAGCAGCTTGAGGCTACACCTCCGGAGGCGGATGGTTTGTTGAACTGAATGAATATTTGTGCCTGGGGTCCAGAGATGAAGGCACCAGGACAAGTGATGAGGTTTTATACTGAGTTGCTGCTAATCGAACCTAGAGCTGTTCCTGGGCTGTCAGCCTGGTCCAGTTTGCCGGTGCCTCCAACGTTGGAGGAGGATGCGATGCGAAGGCAGAGGGCAGGCGTAAGCCACAGAGGAATGCGGGTGCGGGGGGAAGGGATGAGACCAGTGGATGCCCTCTGGGACAGGAGGAGAGTGGACATGGCACAGCACAGGAGATCCTGCACTCACCGAGGCAGGACTTTGGTGGCGTGGGCACATGGAGGGGTGGGGGAAGTGCCCTGAGGGCAGGGAGTGACTCCCAAAAACACATGGGCTGGTAGCAACCAGGCTGTGAAGTAAGGCTTCCTCCCTTCCCCCTTTATTTCTACCCTGAAGGTCCCTGGGGTTCCACTTCCTGAGAATTGTGGGGAGGCTGGAATTCCTCCCTAGAGCTTAAGGGTGTTTTGACTTACCTGAACCCCTGCACTGTGGAACTCCTCCTTCCTTTTGGGGGGCAGATCTGGGGGAGGCTGTTATAAGAGGAGCCCCTAGAAGCATGGCTGTGCTGGGGGACGGGGGGCACCAGTGGATCTAGGTGGCAGAGCAGAGGGATCTGACCACATCCTCCACTCTGTGTCCTGCAATCTGGGGGGAACAGCAGATGAAGGCGGCACAGCCCCCAGCTTCGTGGGCAGGGAGATCAAATCCTGGCCCGCCCTGGACGAACTGGAAGGAAATTCCATGCGCTCTGCTCCTTTACCCAGGTGACTCACAGGAGAGGCAGAGAGGGGGAATCTGACTAGGAACCTGCAGCATGACTCGGTCGGTAAGAAGTTAGGGCTGTTCTCTGGGAGAAATCACCTGGAACAAACAGGAGGCAGGTAATAGCCCTAGTGTAGCCACGCCTGGCATTTCCTATGGGCAGACTGGCTCCCTGACACCTCCGGGACATAGCGGGACCATGCAAAGAAAGGCAGCAGAATCGATTCATGGCGGTGAGGGAGAGCGGTGGAGCCACAAAGTCGGCTAAAAATATAGTCATGTCTCTGCAGGGGAGGTCATTGAAGTCTATAAATACCAAGACAGTAACAATATCAATAACGAGAGGAGGGAATAAGACAGTCTCAGAGGATGAAAAGCAAAGGAGAGGAAAGCTTAGCCAAGACACCAGAAAGTAGGTCTCCGTTAGGAGGAAGCGTTCTCTAATGGTTAGTGCAGGTGACTGTGCTCTAGGATTCCTGGATTCTGTTCCTGGCTATGCTACTGACTCACTGGTGACTTGGGCTAAGTTATTTTACTTTGCTGTGCCTAAATTGTTCCATCTGTAATTTTCACTTTACCTGGGTTGGGGAGGGAGGATAGAAGGGGTGAATTCATATTTGCAAAGCAGTCTAGCCAAGTCTTCATGAACATCCTTACAGTACTGAGGGTGATAATGAAAAAAAAACCCTGCTTCATATTCTGTTTGCTTATTGAGTAAACATAATCATCTGACCACCCAGACCCAGGTTAATGGAACTTTAAAGGGCTGCTCTAGAGCCTTTTCCAAGCAGCACTAGTAACATTTTGTTGTTAGCATTATTTTATTACATATAGAAATCTATATTAAGGTTGCATAGTTAAATACACAAAAGTTAGGAAATGCCTAGTTAAGGTGGCCCACATAACCTTAACTCTGCCCCCTTGTATTTATCCATTACACTACAGTCTGCAATTATGTGACCACAAACTGGACCGGATCTTCATTTCACCTACTTTGTCCTTCTTTTGTGACACAAAGCTATCAGAAAACCAGTGGAGTTAGCCAGTTCAGGATTCCCACATGCCTCCAGGTAGTATAGAACCATTGTAGCCAGCTCTATATCCCCACCTCCCTGCCTCTAGCACTGGAGATGTGGCTAGGTGCATGAGGAATGGCCAGGATGTAGGTTTTCTCTGGTGTAATTGCATCAATGCAGTACAACTTGTGAGAATTTTCCTAGTATAGACAGGCCCTAGAACTGCTTCCTCCTAGTGCAAAAGTGGATGAGTGGGTAATGCTACGGGGATCAGAGCATGAGAAAAACAGCAGAGACAATGGAAAGAAGGAAGGTATGGGGAGCAGCAAAATTAAGCAGAGAGCAAAGGTTAAGGAATTAGACAATGGGGATTCTATTCTGGGTTCTACCACAGACTCACTGTGTGACTTTCTGCAAGTTTATTTGGAGTGCAGATCCACTCTGAAAAGTGACTCTCTCAAAAGGATGTCGGGGCTCCTGTGTTTATTGTGTCTCCAGAACAAATGCACTGCTTTGGGGAGTTTATTGTTCTTAGCTGCCAGCTCATGACATGGGAGCTGAGAGTCAAGCTAGGTTTTAGCTTCTGCATGCGTTATCATTGCAATGCTCAGATACTACAGGGAGGCACCACCTGAAAGACCATGGCAAGAGGTGCTAGATGCTGTGGCCCTCTCTCATGCTCACACTAGTGCAGAGGCTGGTGCAGAGATGGAGGTGGAGATGCATGGATGGCCAGGGGCCAGTGTGGGGGACTTAAGTGATGCACAGGCCATCTGCTGGCTCTCTGCATGGGGTAGATTCCCACAGTGACTGGTGTGTGAGTGTCTGGAGGATGGGAGGCTGAATGTTAACAGCAGCTGGCCCTGAGTGCTAGGAACGGTAATACAAATGTTGGGTAGGATTTTTCAACGTGCTTAGTCTTGGCCTAATTCTGCTCCCAAGGGAGTTAATGGCAAAACTGCTTGAGTATGTCTACACTGCAGCGAGGAGCAAGCTGTCAAGCCCCAGTTAACAGACTTGTGCTTGCAGGGCTCATGCAAGTGTGCAAGTTGTGTGGATATTACAGCCCTGATGGAGGCTGGGGCTAGTCACCCAAACTCAGACCCAAAGGGTGGGGTGGATGTGAGCCCAGATGGCTAGCCCAAGCCTCTGGCTGGTGCTATAATGTCCACACTTGGTAGCACAAGCCCTGCTAGAACAAGACTGTCTACCCAGGCTCACTCTAGCTGCAATGTAGACTTACCCATTATGATTTCAATGGGAAGATCAGCATCTGGAGATGCTGAATGCTGGAAACTTCTCCCAGCTGCTGAAGAGTGTATGGGAGTCTTCCCAAGACCTCTTGGATTTGACACATATCAAGCCAAGGAGGCTGGGCAAACACTGCACAGCAAAGCCAAGCTCTGTGGAGGAGGCAGTAAGTGTTTCCTGGTGATCACTTTACAGCCGCAACATCACAAGGTATTTTAACAAATCTGGGGTCACTTTGTGGACCCTCCCACTTGGCACTGTGCTGCACACCAGGCCCTCTCAGAGGTCCAGAGGGTCCCGGGCCACTTCCAGCTTTTGACGCCCCTCGCCAAAAGAAAAACAAAAAATGACGACACGAAAACAAAATAAGGCACCGAAACAAGAGGGAGACATAATTTGAATAATGTTGTATTTAACAAATGCTTTTCTAGCCTTTTTCTGTGCAAATGCACTAATTATTGAGGAAAAATCTAGCTTTCGTGCCATGTCACAGTTGATATTAAGCATGGCAGGCCCATTCAAACACACTTGTCCCATAGTTGAACCGTAATAGTTCTTTACCGGCTTCCACACATTGAAGGTGCATTCACCTGAAGCCACTGATGCAAGCAAACTGACAAAAATACACAATGCAATTGTGATATTGGGAAACACCCCAGAGAGTCCAAGTTGAGTATTTCTTGAAGCAATTCCTTTGGCTTGCAATCCAATTTAAAGTTCGTGGAATATTTTAATTTGAGGAAGATGAGCTTGTCATTGACATCTTCTGAGATTTCTTTGTTGTACTGTTGCTAATATTGTTCTGCTGCAGAAAGTAGATCTTCTTTACTCAGTCTGTTCAACTGCCAAAGAAACCCCCAAAGTGGACAAATTAGTCACAGGTAACAAAGTCCTGTGGCACCTTAAAGACTAACTATAAAGTTTTGAAGCATAAGCTTTCGTGGGCTAATACCCACTTCGTCGGATGCAAGCACGAAGTGGGTATTAGCCCACGAAAGCTTATGCTTCAAAACTTTATAGTTAGTCTTTAAGGTGCCACAGGACTTTGTTACCTCTGCTATTCCAGACTAACACGGCTACCTCTCTGATTCTTGAAATTAGTCACAGTGACTCATGTTGATGTGTAAGATCTGATTGAATAGAGTCAATGAGGACAAGGAAGACATTGGTCCTATAACGTTGCTTGGCATTGAATTCAGTAGGTAAATTGCAATGGGTGGAGAACTCAGATGAAATGCTAATATTCTGTGTTACTAATTTGGACTCAGTCAGGATCACATCCCATTGTTAATGAATCTGTTGCACGTCATTGATAAGACTTTCAGTGTTCTCCCTCTCAATATCAAGTGTAGCATTGTGTGCTTCCATTACCAGATTAGTTTGGTGGATCATTGTAAGTAGCTTCATCCACCAAGATGACATCAGACTGCATTTAATTTGGACATGTGCTTCTAAATAGGCTGAAGTTCAGTTCGAGCCTGTGCAGTGAGATTGAGAGATTCAAGCTCATTTAAAGCCTTTCTCACAGAATTCAAATGCCACACAACTGGTTGAAGACCATCAATTCGTGCAGACCAGCTAATTTTGGACATCCCATGCAGTGAAATAGGAAGAGACTGCACATTTGCTGAACAGTTCCAAAGCAAGTAGTTGCCTCCTTGCATGATTCAGCCCAGTCAACACCTACAAGGTTTAGTGTGTGGTTTCCACAGCTGGAGAAAATACAGTTTGAATTATGCTCAGGCAGAACTGCTTGTACACCTTTGTACTTCCCAGCCATATTAGATCCATTGTCACAGGCTTGACCAATGCAGACTTGAAAATCTAACTTAAAACCTTCTAGAGTTGCTAGTACACGAGCAGCAATTTCTTTGCCAGTGTTTCTCATGAAATTATAAAACAAAATAAACCTTTCTTCCATTGAAAATTATGAGCTGTCTACAATCTTAACATATTGAATAACCATAGTAGTCTGTTCCTTTTGAGAACCGTCAGCAATGATTGAAAAATACTTGGCATTTCGCATCTCATCAAGAATTGTTGTTTATACGAATGACCCACATAGCTCAATAAAATCGTTTTGTATGCGGGTGGAGAGATACTGGACTTGTATGCGCTTTTGACCCTCTTGCAATTCTTGAACGCGTTTAACATGCTCTGATAAAGGTGCATTATATTTGCTGAGGAGCTCAATTATGCCTAGAAATTTTCCATTTGCATGATCACCGATATGTTGACTGGAACCAAAGAAAGCCAATCCCCGCTCAGAAAGAAAAAGGATGACATTCAGGATGCGCTTAAGAAGCTTTTTCCAGTTATTAGTTTCTGTAGCGAGTTCAGTGGACAGTAAATTCTCAACTGACCTTTCAGCTGATGCTGCCGTACCGACTAATTTCCATGCAACATAGTTTTCTTTGTGTGACGTTGAACTCTCATGGGCTGATATTCGGTCTTTCATCTTCCTCCAACCTCTGTTGATGCTCCATCCTGATTGATCAGAGAGAACGGAGCCATTTGCAGCACTTTTGTTCAAAATGAAGCAGGGTGCACGGTACAGAGATTGTTTT
This sequence comes from Sternotherus odoratus, assembly GCA_032164245.1. NCBI lineage: Eukaryota > Metazoa > Chordata > Testudines > Kinosternidae > Sternotherus > Sternotherus odoratus. The sequence continues at coordinate 5,013,550 of JAVMKO010000001.1, read as the reverse complement.
TCCGTACTCCGGCAGAACCAGTCTCTTGTGCGGGTCTCACCATTTGGAAGAGTTTTCGTCAGCAGACAAGTAGGGAAAGCACAATTATCAGCGTCTCGTGGATTTGACGAAAAGATTGCACTGGGCAGCATTGCTCTTGTCAATAATTCCAATGTCAGTCACAGTCAAACCTGTAGTACTCATGAATTGCTCTTGCTGCATAAGATCTACATGATCTTCCTGTTGCTGTTGAGTTTCTTAAGTGCACAGGATCTTCTGCCAGTGTTGGCACAGCTTCTTGACTTCTTGAGCTTGAGGAAAATCTCACGTAGCAATCTAGGGTCTCTGAGTGTGCAGTGCCGATTCCATCCAGTAGAAGCCGCATACACACGCTCTGCAGTCTTCATACAGTATTTACATTTCCATAGTCATTTTTATCCAACAATCTCAACATGCTTTACAAATTTTTATTAACTTAGTCACACAATCCCCAGCTCTAGGAGGCAGGTAAGAATTATTAACTCTTTTTTCCAGATGGGCAAACTGAGGCAGAGTTAAATTTATCGTCCGGAAGTCCATCACAGATGTGGGAGTAGAACCTAGGGGTTCCTGCTTTCATGTCTTCATTACACAGCCTTTCTTTCCACTTTGGTATATTAGCCAGAATGTTATTAATTTTGCAGTAGAGTCAATTGGAGAAGATCATTCACTGGCAACATTCGACTCTGCTTTGTGTCCCTGTTCCTGCTCCCCTAACAGGCTGTATATAAAGGGTTAGACAGGCCTAAGAATACATTACCCAGAGCGCAACACTCTAAGGTCACACAAGGTCGAACAGCTGTTCGCTCCCATACGCTGCTCAGTTGTACCTGATTATGAGAGATATCACTCATTCCAGCCTCCCGCTCGGTTTGGTGTCCCTTGCACACGGACCCCGCATTACTTCTCTGTAAATTATTGACAGCTGGAAAAGCAGAAACCAGAAACTGAGCTGGTGGAAAATGTGATAAACCTCCATGGAACAAGTTGCATTTTAACAAATACTGAAACCCAGCTATTGGGGCTGTGAGACTCTTCCCCATCTCACGTTGTGTATAGTGTCAATAGTGAATTTTGTGTGTGGTGTGAATACCGTGTATATTGACAGTCCAATAATACCCAGCTTGTAACAAGGTATCACTATATTTATTATGCCTCACAAAACCTGTGTGAGGAAGGTCTGGGTAAAAGTTGATTTTACAGAAGGGTTAGAGACACACTAACTGTTCACAAACCAGGGGTTCAAAAAATATGGACAGCATCAGGCTGAGGGACAGAAATGAATATGGGGGTAGAGCGTTTGGAAAATTAAAGTTTACAAAAATGGGATCTCCCTGCAGTATCCTCATTTTGAAGATGGGGCATACAATGGCTAAGTGACTTGCCCCACACCAGAGGCAGTGATGATGGCATTGGGCATAGAAGCTGGGACTCTGACTGCCAGACTATCCCACCTTCAGAAGGGAATCCAGGGACCTATGGCTTGTCTCTCACCAAACCCCAGTGCTCTCAGCTAAGTAGAACACAAACAAGGGGTGGAAACCATGACTGCATGCAGATGAAATGTGGCTGTCATTGTGCAGATACTAAATAACATCTTCTATGGGACCCACTTCCCAGTGGGTGAAAGAGACAAACTTCCAAGCTCCTCTGCAGGTGTCAGAATGTACATACACCTAGATACCAGGGAGCTTGCCGGGAAAACCTGGGGCTGTCATTGTGCAGATACTAAATAACATCTTCTATGGGACCCACTTCCCAGTGGGTGAAAGAGACAAACTTCCAAGCTCCTCTGCAGGTGTCAGAATGTACATACACCTAGATACCAGGGAGCTTGCCGGGAAAACCTGGGGCTCACCCTACAATTATAGGTAGGGTGAAACCAGGGGCTTTAACACCTAGAGGAAAATACTCAGTTCTATTACCGGGTGGGAAGGGACAGTCCTCGAACCGATAACCTAAACTGCTTCTAACGCTTTGCTCCCGCTGGCTGGGCCACACACGCTTTTTTCACAGCCCCCCCCCCCCCCCCCCAGTGCCTTGTCCTAGCACTCGGGGGAGGAGACTACACCTCCCAGCAGCCAGCGGGGGAGGCGCGCTCTACGCGCTTGCGTCACGCGTCGCCCCGCCAATCGGGGCGGGCCTGGGCGGTGAGGTCACTGTGGGTGACGTCAGGCGTCCAGAGAGAGGCTCTCCGGCAGAGGCGAGCGGCGCTGGGCTCGGGGCTGAGGGGAGCGAGTCGGAGCTGGGGGAGGCAGGAGCGGCCAGGCCCCGCCGGGCGCAGCTGAGCAGCAGGAGGGGGCTCGTCAGCGGGTCGGTGCCCGGCGCCTCCCCTCCCCCCACGGGGAGCCGCCCCTGCCGGGTCCCCCCGCCCCCCCCCCCCCCCCCAGCCCGGAGGAGCCGGGGCTCTGACAGCCCGAGAGGAGGAGCCGGGCAGCCGGGGGCACCATGTCCTCCCCCAGCCCGGGCAAGAGGCGGATGGACACCGACGTGGTCAAGCTGTATCCTTCCCGCGCGGGGGAGACCCCCCTTCAGCGCCTGAGGAGGGGGGGAGAGCCCCCCCGTGTCCCTTTGTGGGCGGGGGAGGAGACCCCCCCATGTTCCCTGTGGGGGGGAGAGCCCCCCCGTGTCCCTTTGTGGGCGGGGGAGGAGACCCCCCCATGTTCCCTGTGGGGGGGAGAGCCCCCCCGTGTCCCTTTGTGGGCGGGGGAGGAGACCCCCCCCATGTTCCCTGTGGGGGGGTGAGACCCTCCCCCATCCTCCAGCGGGGGGGGGAGAGACCCTCCCCCATCTCATGAGTAGGGAGGAAGAGAAAGAAAGAGAGACCCTCTCCCATGGGGGGGGGGCGGAGACATCCCACATCCCCCTGTGGGGGGGGGGCCCTCCCCCATCCTCCAGCGGGGGGGTGGAGAAAGAGACCCTCCCCCATCTCATGAGTAGGGAGGAAGAGAAAGAAAGAGAGACCCTCTCCCATCTGGGGGGGGGGGGAAGGGGAGACATCCCACATCCCTCTGTGGGGGGTGGGGGGGGAGACGCCACAGCGAGAAGGGGGTGGAGAAAGGCCTCCCACATTTGACAGTGGGGGGAGGTGGGGGAGAGAGACCCCTGTGAAGAAAATACGCTGGAGAAAGGCCCTCAGCCCACAGGAGTGTGATTCTCTCCCCCCCCCCCCCCCCGCCCCCCCCCCCCCCCCAGTGGTGTACGATTGCCAGGGTCGGGCCCTCTCATCTCCCATGGTGAAGGGGAGAGCGAGCGCCCCTGTGAAACTCGCTCTGGCTGCGGAGGGAGAGGGTGAAACTCCCCTAGACCAGCCCCACTCCTGGGGGACCCCCTTGCAAACACCTCCCCAACACCAGCTCTTCCCGCTCTGCTGAGGAGAGGCCTACTAGAAAGGCAGACCTCTCTTCCCCTCAAACACCAGATCCCCCAGGCTGAGAACTGAAGGTCCTTTTAAACCACAGAGACTCAGCCTGGGAGATAGAGGCTACCCCAGCCACCTATCCTGGGGGGAGTGGGGCAATGGGGCGCAGGATCCTTTACTCCAGCCTGGGGCAACTCTTTTCCCTCCCTGGGATTGTGATTCCCGGCAGGATAAGGGAGAGGAAACCCCCCTCCATTAGATATTATGACAGCTGGTGGTCGGCCTTGGAAGGGGTATTTCAAAGGAATATCCCCCCCCCCCTCCACATGGCACCTCCACCTATGGCTCCCCTCTTTTCCCCTTCCCTGTAGTCCCACAGCTCAGGGTTGTGAGGAGTGGGGCTGAGAGAATGGGAAGGTCTTATCTAATAGCCACAGCCCAGAGAAAACCTTTTGTGATGTTTATTATTATTTACTCCATGGTTTCAGCCTGTAGTTCTCAAAGCTTCTGGTGCCAGTCTAGGGATTTGTGATTTTTAAAATTATTCTTGGGGGGGAGGGGGGGAGATATCCTAAATACAAACCCAAAATAAGGTGCCACGGAGTGGGAAGGAAGGGGTTTCAGTGCAATTGAGAAGTCTCTCTCTTCCCCCCCCCCCCCTTTCCCTTCTTGCTTGGTTTTGTTTATGTAACACTCCAGTTTAGGGTAGGGTTTTTTCTTTCCTAATGGATCTATTTTTATTTTTCTCAGTATTTTTACTCTCGCCCCTCATAGGATGGTGTATCCCTCTCTTTTTCTGTCTGGAGTGTGGGTGGCTTTTGAAATATCGTTGGGAATTCGATTATAGAATTGTTTTATTAATAGTTTTGTTTACAAGGTGGTGGTGGTGGTGGGGAGAATTGACATAACGAACTGAAATGCTTTCAGAAATATTTACTCCCCGAGGAGAATTTAGGGGTGAAGGATCTGTTTTTTGATTGTGGTAGGAAGGTTGGGGGTTGATAAACAGACCTGATTTAGTTGCTAGAGGCAGAGATAAACACTTACTTGGATTTTGTGCTTTAAAAGAAGGGGTGAAATCAACAGCACTAATGTTTATAGTAGGAGGACAGTTTACCCAAAGAAAACTTGTTAATGTTTTGTGTGTGTTTTTATACAAAGCTTCCATTTATTTTTAATGTTGTTTATAACAAATAGGAAATGACTGCTGATCATGGTAGAATCTGAGCTATTTTTATTCTGGAGTTTAGAGTTACAACATGTCATACCATCCCAAATGCAAATGTCAATTAATGGTTAATTTCACCCGGAGGAGCGTTGAGAACTCCAGCTGTTTAGTGGAAATAATCCTCATTGTGTATAATTTTTGAAGAGGACTGTGCTGGAGTGGGGATGAGGCCCATTATGACCTGATGAATTTTCTCCCCTACTTTTTTTGTTCTGCTTGGTAGCCGACATCTAGAATGACTACAGCATTTTTGGAGACAAAGAGTAGTTTTTTAGTATATTTATGGCTTGGTGGTAGGTGAAGAGAAGTAAATAGGTTGACATTCCTCCCAATCCCAATTAATTTCCAATCTCCTGCTCTCTTTTATCCCTGACAAAAGAATCCAAAGGCTGTTCAAAACTGGAGCTCTTATTATTGTTCCCCCAGTGTTCTTGGTATTTGAGACAGAGGGGTAGATCGGGTTGTTTCTTGTGGACAGCAAAGTTAGGAAGTTGTGTATGTCAGATGACTCTTCTCTACCTTCCTCCTTCCCCAGTCTTTTTGTTTGTCTGGCCTTCCTTCATATCTCTGGGCCTACACTCTGAGTTCATCCTAAATAACTGAGCCACTTCATTTTTCTGTGTAATCCTCCTATCTGTAAACTGAGCTGTACATTATCTGAAATAAGTGTGGGTTTGAGGGGTGCGAGCGGGGTGGGGATTGAAGCTGGTTATAGTGGTGAATAAATGAGAGAACTGGACTGAAGGAATGTACTTGAATGTGGCTTGAATTTTTTTTTGTTTGCTGCCATTTTCATTACAATCTCCTGTTTCAGCCTCTTTTTAATGTCTCTAGTATATAATCATGGCATAGATTTACAGCCTGCCAAGAGCTACCTTGTCTAGGAAGGGGCTAGAGAGCAAGTTACAAGTCTGCTGCCTTTTACTGCTCTGACAGGTTTAGGAGAGGAGTGGAGTCCTCCTTTATTATTCCTATTTTCAATCCCAACACGTCCATGTCCTTTTGTAGATGTTTCTTTGTGACCAGGGAACGGGAGAGGTTGGCTGCCGGTGCGCGAGTTCTCTCTCTCTCTAAATTGCAAGGGGGAGTGTGATTTTTAACTGATGTTTAATAATCAGCTGGATGATTATGTTCTGACACTCTGAGTCATTCATTGTTTCTCTTCTGATTCCTTCTCAAAACGCTGGAAAGAGCCTAGAAGTAGGGATTTGCATTGCATTTTGGCCCTGTTGGATTGATTGTCTCCTTCCCCACACCCCTCTCTTGAGTTTCTTCACTGCCTAAATATCAGACTTAGTGGAGTTGTTGTGTTACACGCAGTGCCGGGCACAAAAGATCAGAAGCTTCCTGTGCCCCAGCTGCAGAATGACTTTCAAAGAAGTTTTATACCCAGAATATAGGGAATTACTCAGATTACCTGAGATCTGATACTGGTGACCGTAAAAAAAAAATTATGATCAGTTTAGGGATGTGCCTAAGTTCCCCTCTCCCTTCCACCCCCCCCCCCCCCGTACTTCCCCAGGTAGAGAGGGGAGCTCATGCAGCTCACTACGTCCTCTAGGCTTATGGGACTTACTCCCTTGTGGGACTTATTCCCTCCCCTGTTGCATGGCAGTTGCAATCCCCTCTCGCCCTGGATGAGCCAGTGCCCCCTGTGAAATGATGAGCTGCTTGTTTTGGAAAAGTGTTTGCAGGCAAAAGGCCTCAGGCAGAGCTTGCAACTCAGCCGATTGGTTGCTCTGTTACTACCCGGAAACTGAGGCCTGGGCGGAGCAACCTGAACAGCTGATAGAGTGTGTGACAAGAGTGTGTTTATATATTGGAGAGTGGGGGCTGGGGAAAGAGAAGGAGGCCCAGTGAAAGCCTTTGAAAACAAGCACAGGGCAATCTTTGGAAGAATGGGTTTTTTTTCATGTGTATGGAAAATTTCTTATATAGGCAAACGAGTAGAAAGGGTATTGAGTATCCCTGAAATGTAATTCCAGGGCTCCAAGAATCACACACTAACATCTCTTGGAGGTGATTCTGGTTGGATTACAACAGTATTGAGGTTGGGAATTTATTCTCCACCAGAATAGCAGTGTACTTATGAATGTAGTTTATATGCAGACTCTATTTGAACTCAGTTTTTCAGAATTTTACTTTATTTCCCTTTTATACACAGTCTTACTACTTGATCACACTGTCTAAACTTTTAAGTATCTGCCAAAGTTAGAAAAGAATATCACACACTGTGCATGAATGGAATTATAAATGCAGCCACATTTAGCTTGTTGAATCTCCATTTTTTTGGCCATTGGGACAGCAAAAATTTAAAACTGCTGAAACTTTTTGAAGAATAGATATATTACACTATTTGACCGAGGGAGGACTTTGTTAGAATGAGATCATTTTAAAGCTATTCCAAAATTATCTGAGGCTAAAAGTGAAAAATAAATGCTAAGATGTTTCTCCATTTACCTGTGTATTGATTGATTTGTGATTGCAAAAGACAGTAGTATTGGATTATATCAATTGTGTTAGATTAACTGAATCAGAGGACAAACTAGTTTATGTTCAGGATAAATTTCATTTTAAGCTAAGGTAACAAAGTCCTGTGGCACCTTAAAGACTAACTATAAAGTTTTGAAGCATGAGCTTTCGTGGGCTAATACCCACTTCCCACGAAAGCTCATGCTTCAGAACTTTATAGTTAGTCTTTAAGGTGCCACAGGACTTTGTTACCTCTGCTATTCCAGACTAACACGGCTACCTCTCTGATTTTAAGCTAAAGCTTTCACAAGGTAGAATGTAAATCCTGAAAACGACATGGGAAGTTTTTGTACCTTTTGCTCTCTATTTTAATTGACTCTGAAGGGATGGGAGAAGTCATGATTAGTTTCCGACAGATGAACACTTGGAAACAAACTGCCTAGAATTAAGACTCAGGAGTATGTGGGGTTTTTTTTGGCATTAGTATCTTAGGCTGTGGTAGCAAACAAGATACTTATCTCAGTTGAACAGTGACCAGTATGCCTCCTATTCACAGTCTGAGTGCATGTTCTCCTACCTGCCATTTTAAGAACTTAACCCCATGTATCATTTTGCTAAAACAAAAAATTCTCAGAGCCTCAATGGCAACCTTCAAGAGTATCATCTTGTTCGGTTCAGAACTGAATTTACCTCTGCTAGCTGATGAATCCCCCCCTCCCCCCACTCTCTCTGTAAATTCCATTGTTGCCTTGTCAGTCTGATTGCAGAGGTCATTGAAGCTTAGACTTGCAACACAAACCTGAAAGGGTGCTGCACCTGCTTTATAATATAATTATAGTTTTATGTCAGTAACCATTGTACAATATGAATTTGGTTAAAACATTAGATTGCAAAGCTAGAGCAGACATGTTCATCTGACCTTATTTAAAACAAAGACTTTGTGAATTTTTTGGCATTTGAGTAGTGTTAACTACTTGTGCATACCATATTGTTTTGTTTCAGAGCAATGATTTTAGTGGACTATATGCCATTGCAGTCTTTTTGGGGATTGCGTTTATGGTTAGAAGCAATTCTTGGTAAAACTAAACTGGAATTAGATTGAGAATTGAGTAAAGTATACGTTAGTAAACACTGATTAAACAAATCTTGGAAGCTGTTACTTGCTAGTAACAGTAAAATGTGTGTGTACAGTGAAACCTCGATTTAACGGACCTCCATTTAACGGACTTCGGATGCAACGGACAAAATTTTTCAGAGTCTGATGCATCCGAAGTCCGTTTCTGGAGGGCTGGCTGTGGGCTCCCTGCTGCTGCCCGAGGCTGGAGCCGGGACCCTGCGGGGCTCTGATCCCGCGCGCGGCAGCCGCCGCGGATCGAGCCGGGGGCGGGCTGCCACCTGGCCCCCGGCAGCAGTCACCCTCCCTGCAGGGTCCCGGGAGCCGGGACCCTGCGGGGCTCTGAGCCCGCACGCCGCCGCAGCCGCCATTTGAGCCGGGGGCGGGCTGCTGCCTGGCCCCCGGCACCATGCTGGGTACGCGGAGGGTCCCGGGAGCCGGGACCCTGCGGGCTCTGAGCCCGCGTGCAGAGGCCGCTGCGCTTTTGAGCCGGGGGCGGGCTGCCGCCCGGCCCCCAGCACCATGCAGGCTCCTTGGAGGGTCCCGGGAGCCGGGATCCTGCGGGCTCTCTGCCCGCTCGCAGCGGCCTCCGCAGTTTGAGCCGGGGGCGGGCGGGCTGACAGCTCCCGCCCGGGTCCCAGCAGCCGGGGACCCCGGCGGGCGGGTTGACGGACTAATTCGGGCGAGGGGGTATCCGTTAAATCCGAAAGTCCTGTTATTTAATAATTTTAAAAAATTATTAAATAACGGACTTTCGGCTTTAACGGACACCCCCTCGCCCGAATTAGTCCGTTAAATCGAGGTTTCACTGTATGCTTTTTAGAAAAGCTAAGTGGCTTGCTTTGTAAAATTGTGTCTTTATTCTTATTCCTCATATTGCTGTGTTTAGAAAGGCCTACTTTTAACACCTGTTATAATGCTTTTATGTAATGAGGGCATTCTTCTGTAAATTGGTAAAGATTCAAAGTCAGTTATAGATGATTTTGTAGTATAGTCTCTAACTCTTAAAAGGGAAGCTCTTGCTATGGTGAGAACCCCAATACGTGTTTAAAAAAAACATTTCTTGGCAGAAAGCAAATAGCCTCCTACATCTGTCATGGCTGTGAATCATTCACACACTGGTAACGTTTCAACATGTAGGAATAGCCAAAAGATGCCCACTGTTGAATCTTTGGCGTCTCCTCTCTGTGTTTTTTGGGTTATGTTTCCATTTGCCTCTGAAACCTTAGATGTAATGTCCTAAGTAAAAGAATGGACCACAAAACACAGTTTTCTGTTGTGCGTGTTACAGTGGCATCAAAAAATAGCTGCGCTTTCTCAAAATCATCTGAAAGGCGTACTCATAAAACTGAAGCCTTGAATCTTCTGTGTTCCTGCACTTTTTCTATTTGAGGTGCTCAGCAGACTGATGATGGAGTGGTGTAGTTAATGCTCTTGCTGTAGAGTGCTGTTGGTACATTACCTTGCCAACCTTAAAGTCTCAACCTGGGTTTCTGCTTAACACCACAGTATGACTAAGGTCTTGTGATTCATTTCCATCCAATAGAGGACAAAAGTCAGTTCATTATAGTAGATGTAGATAAGCATACGAGCTGAGCTTTGTAAAAGCTGTAGGATAACATCCTCAGGCATTACAATTTGGGGGGGGGGGGGTTTAAAGCAATTTAAAGCAGCAGGAGTGGGCAACAGCAGACAATTAAGAGGTGAGCAGCACAGCAGGAAGGGAACGCATGAGCACTGCAGTGGTGTAGAAGGATCGCTCGCTGTTGCTACATAACTTGTCATTCTTAGCACTTGTTGCTATTTTCTGCACTTTTAAGACCATGTAATTAATTGACCACCATGACCAGACTATATAAACAGATTACTATTGAAAGTAGAAAAGTGCCCATTATTAAAGGGGCAGAAGACAGTATGGAACTTTCTACTGGCCAAAGAGCTATCCTGAATTATGCCAGTATAACCATTGTTAAGGTGTAAGTTTGAAGATGGTAAGAGACATTTCTGAATACTCATTAGTAATTTTTTTTCTTTCCTGGAGTCCTGCCTATGCTCCTGGCAAGAAAGATGAAAGGTAACTGCTGAATAGCACATTTTTGAATGCCAAATGCGGCTATATCTGTGGGTGCATGTGCAGGTATTTAGCAATTCATTATTTGCCTTCTCTTATTGTGAGCGCTCAACTCCCCTGCTTTCATCACATTTTTCAGTGGCCTCTGTCCATATATTTCTGGAACAGCCCATATACACAGGGTATTGCTGTTTGCTTCTCCCCACCAAATAGTACAGGCATGACAAAAGAATCATGAGATCTTAGTGTCTCTAGTTCTAATAGGTCATCCAGTGTGTCTGCTTGCCAGAACCCTGTTGATCCCTACAGAACACTTGAACTGCAGAAAACACTAGAAAATGTCCCAAGTGATGGCTGTTCCTTAACATCACTCTATAGTCTTGCTGTCAGGAAGTGTCTCTATTTTTGTCTGACATTCTCACTTCTTTAATCCAGTTTCTCCTTGTTCTACCCTCTTACAGCACCCAAAATTCCTCTGTCCTTGATGACACACTTCAGATACTAATAGGCTGTAATTTCCCCCACCCCCAGGTTGTTCATCACTAAACCAAGGTGTCCATAGAGATGCCCCACAAATCAATCTCTGTAGCATTCTGATCCCTTTTATTTATAGACCTAAGTGTTATATTCTTCAGCTTCTTTCTCCCTCCAATTTAGCAATATTTGTCTGGTAATGAAGTGCCTGGAATTGAAGAGGGGATTGCATGCAGTATCTGGAAGGAGAGTACTATGATTCCGTGGCCTTCAGGCCCTGTGTTCCCGTTCCTGAGACTGATGCCAGCTTCAAAACTAGTGTGGTTTTAACTGATGCTGTGTTCCAGGCACTGTTTCTCATGGTGGTCTTGACATTCTGATGACCTTAAATCACTTGCCTTATTCTCCATAGCAATATGAGCGCCTGGAATAACAAGTTGACTTAGTCTCCAAAAAGAGGCCAGGTTAATCATGCTCTTCACACACTGCAGTTTTTGTTTGGGATATCATATCTCACCCGATGCTGAATGGAAGCATCTTTGTCAGCAGTATCCTTATAATTGCCGTGTTGATTGACAGATCTACTATAACTATAGATTACAGGACATATTTTACACACACCATGAAAGGCATGTAGTAAAATACAGAACGTAACATCTCTGGCTTCAGTTTCTATTTAATCACTTTGACGGGACCTCTAGTGTAGCTGTTTAAATTGTATTCTTTATTCTGTAATGATGAGTGCTGCTCTCCCACTCCAGAAGTGACTGCATTCCAGTGGCATGTGCTTTCTCTTTAGCATGTGCTTAAAGTGCATTGGGATCCTTTAGAATAATTAGAGGAAGACTGGGGGTGTAAAAATAACGTCCATTACAGTAGTAATACAACTGTTAGTTAGTCATTCTTAGAATCTTTGAATCTGAGAGTTGGAAGGGACCTCAGGAGATCTAGTCCAACCCCCTGCTGAAAGCAGGACCAATCCCTATTTTTTCCCCATATCCCTAAATGGCCCCTCAAGTATTGAACTCACAACCCTGGGTTTAGCAGGCCAATGCTCAAACCATTGAGCTACTCCCCCCCCCCCCCCCCCGCCCGATTCTGTAATGAAAATGAATGAAAAATGAAAAAGTTGAGTCTGCAAATTTGGATTCTTTCTGTGATGTCAGCAACTAAATTTTGATGAACGCTTTGTTAGTAAAATTAAGTAAAATTCATTAGTAGTAATTGCTTTTTAGAGGCTTGACATGCTCTGTGAAAGTCTGTGGTGTGAGGCTCCAGTTTAGTTTAGTCTAGAAGCTACCAACCCAGCCTCTGCAAGTGTTTCAAGGCCCTGTCTACATTGATGCTAGATCTGTCAGCCCTCTTTTGGTTTAGCACTTTCCTTGTTAATGACAATTCATTGCAAAATTTAATTAACATTATTCCTAAATTCCAGAGGGTTTTACATGTGGCCTTGAACATTCATAATACATGTTGAGGGTGAGACCTGGAATGTAAGTTACAAATTTGCAAACTATTGTTGCCTTCTTGAATGCAAGGTAACCTTGGTATAACAGCTGGTTGTTTCTAGTCAATTATTTGTGGAGCTCATAATATAACAAGGGAACAGTCAAATGGGAATAGGTTAAATTTAAAACAGGAAAAAAAAATACTTTTTCACACAACACACCTGTAGAACTTGCTGCCACAAGATAGCATTGGGGCTAAGAATTTAACAGGGTTTAAACTAGAATTGGGCATTTCTATGAGTAACAGGAGTATCCAGAGTTGTTAGAGAAAAGGTGGAAAAAACCCAAAGGGTATGTCTACACAACCTGGGTCAGCAAGCCTCCCAGACCGGGTTGGCAGATTTGGGCTAGCAAGGCGCATGCAGTGTAGACAGCGCTTCGAAGTTGCTGCTCAGGCTCTGAAGCCCACCCCTTGCTCCCTAGGCTTCAGAGACTGAGCTTCAGCCTGAACTGTAAGTTCAAAGCACTGTCTGCACCGCTATTTTTATAGCACTAGCGTGTGCCCTGCTAGCTCAAGTCGGTCAACCCAGGCTGGTGGCTGCATTACCACAGACTGTGGGCTAAGTTCCCTCTAAGGGCAGCTGCCTATTAAGTGCTGTGGCGGGGAGAGATGCATCTCCCCAAGCCCCAAACCTGCTGCGGCGCCCTCCCCAGCCCAGCCCCGGACCTGCCGAGGCCAGGGGACAGGCACCCCTTCCCCGGCCCAGACCTGCTGCAGCTGTGGGAGCGGCACCTCTCTCCCCCCCCCCCCCCCCCAGCCCAGGTGCTGCTGCGGGGGGGGAGAGCTGCAGAGGGAGTCCTCTCTCCCCACCATAGCCCCACTGCACCCAAACCCCTCATCTCCAGCCTCCACCCGTACCTCTGCCCCAGCCCTGAGCCCCCTCACATGCTCCAAACCCCTCAGCCCCATCCTGCCATATGAATTTGATATGCACCAATATGAAGGTCATGTGTCACACATCACCTCCATATTGGTACAAAATTCAATCCCCACATGGGTGGGAAAAACTAGGGGGGCAATACAGTCTGTGGGACATAACATACCGTATTTTTCGCCCTATAAGACGCACTTTTTCTTCCCCAAAACGGGGGGGAAAAAGTTGGTGCGTCTTATAGGGCGAATGCAAAAAAAAAAAAAAAAAAAAGCGCCTCGCTCTCCCGTCCCCGCCGCGCGGGCGGGCTGCCGGGAGCGTCCTGGTTCCCGCCGCGGGCGCGCTCCCGGCAGCCCGCCCGCGGCGGGGAGGGGGGAACCTCGGCAGCCCGCCCGCGCGGCGGGGACGGGAGAGTGAGGCGCTTTTTTTTTTTTTCCCCCCCCCCCCCGGCTTTTTTATTAAAAACCGAGGGGGCGTCTTATAGGACGGAGCGTCCTATAAGACGAAAAATACGGTAAGCATTGTGGAAGGGAGAACCATCCTTATTCAGGGCATGAGCTGACTTCTAACTAATGGGGGCTGGGAGGAAAGCTTTCTGGGGCATATTCTCTCATACCTGTCCACGGCCAGGTTTCTTGCACTTTCCTCTGAAATAGCTCGTACTTCCCAGTGTTGGAGTACAGGCTATTGCATCCACTGGACCCGATGTGATCCAGTATGGCAGCTCCTGTGATGGTTCTTGGCTGCTCCAGTCCAGAATAGGATAATGGAAGAGAATTCTAGACTTTTCTCTATAAAAAAGCAAGTAAAAGTTGCAAAGTATCTGAAATATTAATTCTGGATGTCCTTGATTTACCTCCTATGCAGTGGATTAATAGAGGCAAAACTGAAATGATTTATAAAATATTAACCACTTTGGCGTTTTAGCAGACTAAGTGTTGCTTCCTATGTCATCAGTGGCAGAATCACATGCCCTAAAACTGTTAAGGGAAAAGCCAGGAAACATGGGAGAATGTCATCAACAAATTCATTGGGTTGCAGTGGAATAACTATGAATAATGAGCCTAGATCGTCTGCAGTGTATCGTCTGCACAGACTTGACTGAGCTTTCGAACATTTCTGATCTTAAACAAGGCTGCCTGCAGAGCTCAGAAGTTCTATTTTTAAACTCTGCAGTGACTAAAGACTGAAACTTTGAGGCTCTAGTTTAGTTATTTGTCTAAAAGCTACCAGGCCTGCTTCTGCAAGGGTTTCAAGGCCCTGTCTACATGCTGCTGAATCTACCACTTCTGTTCAAGTATGTTCCTTGCTAATGAAGTTTCCTTGCTCAGTGATGCTGAACCGCAAAAGGCTTGAGTAACTTTGACTTCTATTTGTGAACCAGGGATTAGGAGCAATCAAATTTTTGCATTACTTTGCTCCAGCTCTGGGCATAAACCTGCAGCTCCGTGCTCCAGCTCTGGGGTCTGCTCTAAAGCCCTAGTGTGAACAACTTAAATAGAAAGATCTCTTAAACAAAAAATCACACTATTTTTAAAAAATGTGCTATGTTTTGTCAAAAATGAAGACCTGCATTTGGGATTGACAATAGTGGAACCCTGTAGGTGTTGGCTACTCTTTTAAATAGTCTCTAGTCCTCTGCTGTAGAGAGCGTAACATGAGCAGATTGCTGATATCTTTTATAATTTTAATTCATTATTTACAGCCACCTAGAGCTAGCTAGCCTTGGAGCTCATAGCTGTTATTTCCTGGTTTTGGTGGGGAGCTTGCCAGTTCTTGGCTCTTTGGGTTTCTTGTGACAGCACTAAGGCTACCGTAAGCTCCCTTCTAGCAGGCTGCTGCAACTGAGGTGGCTCCTTTGAGCTCCCACTCTGGCCTCCCTCAATGAAGTTGGGGCATTTCCATGTAGGAGCTGGTTCAGCTGATAGAATCTTACGTGGAGAAATTGTGGATCCGTCTCTCCATCCTTCGAAGCCACAGTACTTGGATACCGTTGTGATGGGCACAGTGTAAGGACCTAGATCAGTGGTGGAAAACTATGGTCTGTGGACCACATCCTGCCTGCGGGACCATCCTGCCTGCCCCCTGAGCTCCCTGCTGGGGAGCCTAGCCCCCGGCCCTACCCCCACATTCCCTCCTCCCCTGGAGCCAGGCCGTCACGCGGGCAGTGCTCTGGGAGGCAGGGCAGCTTGTCTGGTTCAGTGCAACTGCCAGACACGCTACTCTGAGCAGCATGGTAAGGGGGATGGAGCTGGGGAGCTGGATAAGGGGCAGGGAGTCCCGGCGGGCAGTCAGGGGACAGTTGGATGAGGGGGAGCTTATGGGTGTGGTGGATGGGGAACGGGGATTGGATAGGGTGTGGGAGTCCCAGAGATCTGTCAAGGGGTGGGAGATGGATAGGGGTCAGGGCAGTCAGGGAGCATGGGGTGTTGGTTAGGGTGGGAGGTCTCTGGAAGGGCGGTCAGGGGACAAGGAGCAGGGGGGATTGGATGGGTTAGGGATTCTGGGAGGGGCAGTTGGGGCGGGAAGTGGCAGCTTATGGTCCCTGGGCTGTTGGGAGGAAGGCTTCGGTTGATAATTTTGAATACTTTGAGGCACCTACTGAATCTTGAGCAACCAGCATTAATTAACTGTTGTGAGACTAATTTAAAACTCCCCAGAATGTCCTAGGTGCTTCCAGCTTGTTTGGGAAGCGCTTCTGGGGTGTTTGTATGGAATCTCGAGTATTTGCAACTGTGCCTGGGACAATTTGTGCTTCTGTATCAGAGGAGGCTGGCGGAGGCCCAAATGTTTCCTCCCCCTTTTTAAATGAACTGTGATGGTGGGGGGGACTAAGGGCAAATGAAACAGTGTAAGTTTCAGACACGAGGGCAGAGAAGAGAAATAATCTCACTCACTTTCCCAAAATCTTTAAAGCTGGCCTTACCAGAAACCAACATGTGCCATTGGGTATTGGTTACATGTAGCAGTAATGCAAGTATTAAACCTTACAATAACTTTGCAGCTTCCATGCTGTGCTATTGCCCTGGAAGAATGATGCATCCATATCAGTGGTACCTAAGAATAGTCTTGCATGGATTTTTCTACTATACTTAGTCAATTTGTATAAAGTTATTTTGTGTTTGGCTTACAGTAGTTGCACATTTGCAAAGGAAAGACACTGTACTACAGGAGCTCTTACTAAGCTTACCAAGTGGTATATTCATCCTTCATAATCCCTCAAATCAAATGCCAGTATTGTAAATTAAATAAAGGAAGAGTAAAAACTTCAAAAAATGAATCTCTCTGCACCTTGGAAAATGTCAAATCCACACTGTGACTCAGCATAGAGTTGTACTGATTTAGTCCCAAACTCTGTTTACAACAGATCACACTTTTGTCTTTTAGGCGATAGCTTTCAACATGCCAATGTGTCACCTCTGAAATAAAGGGATGCTGTGAAAACAGGAAACTAGAAGTGATGTGGCATTAATAAATTTAACATGCCTGACGTAAGAAAATTTAAGTTAATCCTGACTTCAATAACTACCACAGTTACAGAAAGCCCATGTGTGACAACCGTGAGATGAACTTGGATCCAAAATGAAGGACGTGGCATTTAGATTTGGTGGTCTCCAGTTGAAAAGTTAGGATAGTGGAGATCAGATCCTTTTAACTTAGCCCCAGTGTCTATGTATTTTCCCTGGGCTCCTTGAAAGGAAAGGTATTTGAGGAGGGAGGAGTACTAGCTGAGTCTGTATTGTAATAGCAACTGTATCAAACAAGTAAAGTTGGTCTTTCATCACTGCTAAAGATAGGAGAAGTTTCAAAGCAGTGGCCAAAATAATATAAGATGGTGTCTTTTGGAAACCAAACTGGTAGTCTAGTAAGTGTTTCTTTGTAGAAGTGCTGTATTTTTATGAAGAATAATTTATTTGAAACTAAACTTTTGACCGGTACCATACTTGGATTGCTTCATTCAAAAATCAGGCACCTGGCTCAAAATAACAATCAGCTGCTTACATTCTTGTTACTATTTTTTGTTGAACAGAATTTAGTTCAAGTTTTTAATCACTAAAAGGATGTCAGATTTCTTATTAAAACTGAGTTTTTATAGAATGTTAAATTCATGTTTATGGCTTAGTTTTGCCAGCCATTATGATTTTATTATGGTCGCCACAATAGTTAGTGCTTTTTTTCTTAAAGCTGCAGCTCTTGGAGTCCTGTGAGTATGTGAGAATCTCAGCTTTTATTTAAAAATAAGTTTTGGGAGCCTGACTTGTGATTCTCTAGTGCTTGGAGTTGGCCTTATTGATCTTTTCATACCTAAATCTTCTGATTATGAGTTTAAACATTTGCTGTGGTAAGCAGTGAGAGACTTAACGGTAAATATTTAAGCCTTACTATACATAGAGTAAGTGCAGTGCTCTGGGTATAAATTGAGAGCAGCAGCACCAGTAGTGGCTGGAAAAATGCCCACAAACTAGGCTTGTGGTTAAATGGGAGACTGAAACATGAGGGTGTATTTCTTAAAGTAATCACTTAAAGTAGAAGTGCTATTTATATCACTAATTTAAGGATATTTAATTTTTCTCAATAGGGACATTAAGAATTTTTATGTTTTTATTGACAAGATGTAAAATTGCAATGATTAATTATAGCAGAGGATATCAATGTTAGTGGTCCTCACATTTGAAAAAGAGGAACCGTATTTCCCCATTTAAAAACCTTCAACAAATAAATGCACACATCCCCTTTCAGGGAAATAAGGTGGTACTTTAACTACATTTAAGCATTTCATGTTCAGACTCCTAGATTTCAAGGCCAGAAGGAACAGTTAAGTCATCTAATTTGACATCTTTCTCATTTAGTTCATGCTACTTTTTTAGAGTGTAAAAGTGAGTTTTTAGGAGACAAATATTGATGGCCTAACTCATGTCAAGATTGAAAACAGGCCATTGTAGATTATAACAATAACCCAGTGTTACATAAATGAGCCAATTTGTATTTAACATCTGGGCTGCTTTCTCAGATTTGTCCAGAAAACAGATGAAGACTTGGGGCCAAATTCTCAGCTGTTGAAAATCAACATAGTTCTTTTGACTTCATTGGAGCTACACTGATTTATATTGCCTGAAGATCTGCCTCTTAAACTGCATTGTGTCAGTTCTTCAAATGTCAGTTGATCTGCATGGGAGGGAAAGAATATTTTTGTCAGTTTACCCTGGCACTTTGAGGGAAATCAAAGAGGAAAATTCACAGTTAAGCAAGACATATTGGATCTTATTAATATTCTCTCTTGGCACTAAATATACACACAACAACCATCATACTTCTTTAGGCTACATTGTGGAGATGTCATGGAAGACCAGACAATTTGAGACTGGGCTCTTTCGATGACTTCACAAGTAACATCATTGAATACAAAATGTATCAGTGTTCCTCTGGAGAACATCTTGAATATGGCGGGGGTGGGGAGGGGAGCGGCGGAAGGAGGGGGTCTTTCTAGAAACTCACTTGAGGCCTTGTCCCTGTTACCTTTTCCTGTCAGTTGTGGTTACTCACTTGAGTAATGGTCATGTATGAGGGCAGTCTGGCTGGGTCAGACCTTTAAACAGTCTTTATTTGCATCTTTACATTGTTACTCCTCAGCAGTTAAAGATACAGGCAGTAACTCTCCATAAATTGCTTAAACAAGATCTAAGCCTTCACTGGAAGGTTGAAATTTCCTGAAATGTTCTGTTTCAAACTACTGTACTGTGATACCAAGGACCGGCAACCATGGTCATTGGAAGTCTGTTGTGGCTAGGCAGTTGCACGATAAATGGCCACCAGTCCAGGGCTTTGAAGCTGGCATATTAAAGATTTGTCATCTTGGAACTTCTTGTAGAGGCGATCTCCTCCAAGGAGGAAGGCAGCAAGGTGGTGTGGTACCAGAGCACAGTCTGACCAAGGCAGTACAGTAACAGGCCTGCGTATTTTGGCTATTATGACTGTGTAGCTTTAAGCAAGTTCCCACCTATACACACACTTAATTTGGTGTTCATGTAAGGTGCCATGGAGAATAAAATTGTCTTTATCTACAGGCTATAGGATGGAAATTCTGATAGAGAAGTTTGCATTGCTGACTCAGAGGGGTACTATCTGGGCATGCACTGGTGTCCAGTCTCCATGCTCTCTTCAGTTTTTGCTGTCTTGTGAGACTGACAGGTTCATCACCTGGTATGGTAAATATGGAATGTAGACACTTGCCACTAAAAACTGAATGAGATCCACCAATTTCTTCCACATAATCCACAGAAATATCAATTAGTAGAGAGTTTACTGTTCATCTGGGCTAAAGTCAAATAGGCAAGCTAGAGGTGTGAGGCTCCATATCTCAGTCCATCAGCTCCACAGTCCCCCATTCCTAATTTATTTGCCAGGGCTGGTCTAATATTTGCATATGTAAGCCAACAGCTTGCGTATGCATTGGACTCACTGAGATGTGTGAGTCTGCAAGTGCTTCTTGATTGCCACATAGTGCAAGTGTGTTACATATTAACACACCCTGGACTATGTTCGTAAAAGTACCAAAACAACATTTTATACATAATGGGTGGGGTCTGAATGGTTCAGTGAACTAATAGAATATGATATTTCCCACCTCTTTAATTACTGGCCTGAATCCAGCCCAGGTTAGTAGTGACTGAGAGGGGCCTGGTGTCTTATGAAATGAGTTTGTTTGTCCAGTTTCTAAATCACAGGATATTAGTTGGCAACCTCTGCAGAGGCTAAAAAGGGAACTCCATCCACTCTAGAGGTGGCCTTCTAGATTAGCATTGAAGCCTGTTGGTTATTTGTGGAAACTTTCTTTCACACTTCAGGGAAATTCAGGGAAACTATTATTTTCTCATTAATACATCATTTTAAGGAGAAAATCATTTCTGCCTCCCTGCTTTCTGATTCTTTCCTTTTCCCCTCACCTAACTGCCATCCTGATGACTTTAATGAAGAGATGTATAGGTAGGGGCTGGATGAAAGATTTCAGTAAATACAAATGTGCTTCTGGATCATGTGGCTTGGAATGTTTGATCAACTGTATTCCTTAACTATTTTATGATTAGGAAATTGAAACAACTTAGACGGAGGGGGGGTGGGGTGTACTGCTTAATAGCTACTTCCTGTTTCAACTTGAATGTTGGAGGGATTCTGTTTATTTACAGCAGCACACTGGTTAAGTTTCTGTACTTGATTAGTAGATATTCTGTAATCAAAGATTGTTAAAGGTGTCAGGTGTTTATAATTTTGATTTATTACTAAAGGTGGTGACAAATGCTTGTCGTTGAAATTTGTTACAATCTGTGTGAGGTTACCTGTAATTCATAGCATCTGGTGTCAGTTCAGCAGTAGGTCTCTTAATTTGATGCTGTCGTGTAAATTTCTACTTTCAGTTCACCTCTGAAGGGAGATAAATTCATACTCCTTGATAGAAGGCCACTTACAATGAAGGCAAGTGTGCTGTGGAACATCCGTTCTCAAAGTTCATTGTACCGTGATCCCCCTTCTGATAACAAAAATTACTACACAACTCAAGGAGCAGAAGCCCGAATGCCCGCTCCACCCTGAGCAGCGGTGAGGGGCAAGGCTGAAACCCAAAGGCTTATGCCCTGGGCAGGGGGCATGTAACCTTAGCCCTCCTTCCCCTTGGGCTTCAGCCCCGGATGCTGGAGCTCGGGCTTTGGCTTCAGTCTTGGTCCTAGGCCCCAGCAAGTCTAACATCAGCCTTGGCGTCGTGACCCATTTTGGGGTCCTTACCCGCAGTTTGAGAACTCCTGCTGCCAAAGATTTAAATTCACTCTAATTAGATTTCAGAGTAATTACAATGGTATGACTTGTCCCTGGTCTACTACTAAGCCAAAGATAAAATGTCAAGGAATACGCTTCCTATCGTTGTTTGTCAACTAATTGTAATTAAGCAGTATTTCTTTTCCTCATCCTCAGAAAGAGTTAATAGAGCACAAAACTTAAACCGAGTTGCTGGGGGTCCAAGCAATGAAATTCCTTTGTGTTGGCATTACAGTTGATAGTGCAGATTACATTACCTTGATGTATGCAACATTTAGTTACAAAGCTAAGTTATTAAACTAAGGCTGTTCTTTTGATGTGTAGAACAGAAATGTAGAGTATTGTTGCCCTTCGGGAAACGGTAGGGTGAACTCTTTCCTTCTGGCTATTGGAAATGTGTGGACCTACATTTAAATTGTTGATTTAGAAAAATCCCTAGAACTCTTATCTTCAGACAAATGATATGCCTCTCACTAGGGAATTGGGAAGGAGGAGGAGGAGGAAAAGTAAAACCTGATCTGATATACCAGGAACAAGGTCTGGTAATTGAAGCATAGGATTGGAAGTCAAGAGGGCCTGGCTTCTCTAGCCTGCTTCTCCATATATTTATGTGACTGGGCAAGTCACTTAAATCCTTTGTCCCAGTTTCCCCACCTTTGAAATGTGGACAGTGATCCTTCCTGCCTAATAGAGTTGAAGCTTAATTCATGAATATTTGTAAAGCACTTTAGGATCCTTAGTTGGAAGGTATCATTATTATTATTCCACAAAAACAACAAGGAGTCCGGTGGCACCTTAAAGGCTAACAGATTTATTTGGGCATAGGCTTTCGTTGGTTTTTGCATCTGAAGAAGTGTTTTTTCCCCCACGAAAGCTTATGCCCTAATAAATGTGTCTTTAAGGTGCCACTGGACTCCTTGTTTTTGTGGATACAGACTGACAGGGCTACCCCCTGATATTTGACACCATGCAAGGCACTGATTATTATTCCAATAACTCGTCAGTTTCAGGAGTTCATTGTAGCCTGTCTTCATGGCAGTCTTGAGACAGTCATCAATTTCTCCCCCCTCAGTTCATTCACAAGGCCCAGTGTGATGTCTTTCAGATGGATCAGCAGCAAACAACCACATGAGGTTAGGGGATTCCCTTTCAGAACACTCAGTACTAATGGTTGAAGATCATATTGAATTATGTGATGTACTGCATATCTATTGCTTTCCTCATCCACTGCCCACGTGGCAGGCTGCTGCCTCCAGCATTGCTAAGTTTAGTTTTTAAAGGGAGCCTATGCCTTGCTGTGAGAGGCAGAGTCAGGTCTCAAACTTAGTATCATTTGTGTGGAGTCTTAGTGTCAAGGCTAAAGGGAAAGTCGCGGTGTTTGTGCCATACGCAGAACATCTTGCTAACTTTGTTCTGGATGCAGCTGTTTAATTATTGGCTTGTGATGATCTACTCGGCAAGTAAAATTCCATTGTATGAATTAGAGGTTGAATACTCACAATACTGCTTTCGTTCTGGTGCTAGGACACACTACATACTGGAAAGCATTGAACAATGCTATGCGCATTTAGATTTGACACGGTATTGTTAATGATTTGTGAAATTTCTGCACTGGCATATTAACTTGTAAAAACAAAGTCCAAAATACTTTTTAGCTTTCTTCTTTGGCAACATTATTTTAATCTTTGAAGCTTGTCTTTCTGTTGCTGTAGTAAGCGAATATAGGGACCATTGTTACTGAAGGAATCACACTTCTAGACTTTGAGACTGAGTCAGCATTTGTTTAAAATCGCTACCTCGTGAAAACAGCAGTGGGCCTTTTGTCATAAAGAAAACTTGGTTAGGAAAAGCCTTGTAGTGTTCAATCTCTTGGATTTGTTTTAATTTTATTTTTTCAAAAGCTGGTTAGGTGTTTTTACATACTTGCCGTTAGCAGGTATCCTGATATTTAACTCTTTGCTACTAAATCTGTCAACGTGGAGTGGATAAAAGATGAATAGCTAATGGAAAAAATAGTCAAAGCACCAGACTTGAGTTACTAAAATCTCATGGGAGAATAAACAAGTGAACTCTTTTCTTGCAGGTGTTTTGACTATTAGCTGAAAACATGGCATAGCTTTCTTGGGTACATATTTAGCTCAGTGGATAGGAAATGATATGCATCTACCATGTGTGTGACTCTGAAAACTCGCATCTATTAGTGTTTGCTCAGGGAGTGATATGTAAAACGGAAGCCTTTCTGACTTTTGGCCTAAGTTTTAAACCAGATGTTGGTGCAACAAATCAGAAATCTGAATGAGAGAAGCGTCCTTACAAATTAAACCCTTAAATACTGATGGTTGAGTTGATTGAGAAAATGAAGCAAAGGCAAAAACTCTTATCTTGTGAATCTTGTCTGTCTACAGCTAGCAGCTGCTGAGATTTCCCATCTTGAAAGCTAATAATATCTTTTGGAAAGGTATTGAATATGTTGCGGTAGTTGGGGTAGTTACTGTATAGAATGATAGCAGACGAGCAGTTTGTTTGTAATACGTGTCAGCATTTTCTTGGTTTTAAAATCTGAGATGTCTATCTGCAAAGGGTACCAAGCAAATTTATGTATAATGTTTAAATCAAAAGCAAAATATAGTCACTTGTGAGATAATAAAATCATATCGTTCTTCAGAACTCTTATCAGGTTTTGGGTTAAAAGTGATCAAAAAGGAGAAAAATTGGGCTTGTGCCCTCTTGCATCTTGGATGTATAAAGAAGGCCTGGTACCTGTTTACTCCCAAATCTGTTTCTTTTCTTGTTCTGTTTCTGTATTAGAAATTCATGTGTTGTTTATTGAGGAAGTCTCCAATGACTGGAGAACGTTTACAACAGAGGTGGGCAAACTACAGCCCGCAGGCCACATCCGGCCCCTGGGACCATCCTGCCTGGCCCTGGAGCTCCCCCGGCCCCTCCCCTGCCTTCCGCCTTCTCCCAGAACCTCAACACGCTGCCAGCGCTCTGGCCTGCTGCTTCTGGGCAGCGCCACGGTGGCACGGCTGGTTCCGGCGTGGCCTGAGTTCCTGCCGCTCTGAGCGGCGTGCTACGGGTAAGGCTGCGAGCTCCGCAGGGCAGTGTGTTTAGCTTCAGCGGGCCGCACGGCCTCTAGACACGCTGCTCTGAATGGCATGGTAAGGGGGCTGCGGTGGGGCTGGGACGGGGGGATTGGATAAGGGGCAGGGAGTCCTGGGGTGGTGGTCAGGGAACAGGGGAGTTGGATAGGTGTGGGGGTCCTGAGGGTCTGTTGGGGGGGGGGGAATGGGTAGATAGGGGTGGAGTTGTGTAGGGGTGGGGTCCTTGAGGGGCAGTTAAGGTGGTAGGTCTCGGGCGGGGATGGTTAGGGGACAAGGAGCAGGGGGAGTTGATGGATTGTGGGATCTGAGGGGGGCAGGAAGTGGGAGGGAGTCAGGGGGCGGGGCCAAGCTGTTTTGGGAGGCACAGCCTTCCCTACCCAGCCCTCCATAAAGTTTTGCAACCCCAATGTGGCCCTGGGGCCAAAAAGTTTGCCTATGCCTGGTTTACAATATTGTGACATAAGAGGCTGGAAGATGGGGACATGATTTGAAGTTTTATGGAACACCTGTTTAGCTTTGAAGAAAGGACATCTTTGTTAGAATGGAAAACTCCAGTTGACATTTGTGAGTTTCCAATAAACGTCTGCCATCCCAATATGTCCTTCAACAGTACCAAGGGAAAGACCATACTTTTCATTTCTGACATTTTTAAGCTAAAGAACAAGCAGGAAAAATCTCTTAGGACTTTCAGGATGACTTTATACGCCATAAAGAAGCAAAAAAGAGTCTAATATCTAAAAATCTTTCTGCAGAGTCATCTGTATATGCCATGGGTGTTGGCAATGGGATGAAGAGAGACAGACATCCCCAAATCAGTGTTTGTTATAATTTTCTTATTACCAGTCTGTGAGCCATTTAAAATTGTGCAGTTTTGCTCAACTTTAGACAAAAAATTAACTGACTATAGGCTTAGAAATTCAGGGAGAAGCAGAAACAAATTTTCTTTGAAAGAATGTAGTTCAACCAAAGTGGCTTGAAAGGAACTGAAATTAGCAGGTGCCTGAAATACGATCCACCCTGAAACTAACATCCGTATTTCTTGTAGTACGTCATGCGTTACTTCAGATTTGGCATTAATGGCCACAATGGGAAAAGCTAATTTCAACCAGGTGCACCAACTTTTCAACGAGTTACTTAAGGTCAAGGGAACTTTTTAAATCTCTGACTTAATTCTTTGTAATGCAGTTTGTTGTCTTCCATCTCCTACAATCATGCTATAGAAAAATCTTTCTTAAAAATTTTTGTTACAAAGTTGCTTCTGAGTGAGGCTGATAAAGGAGGGTCTGGGCTTTGGTTAGAACATCCAGGAATTCTGAATCAAGCAGTGAAGCATTTTGGCATTTTGTTGCAGCACAAACACATGCAGACCATATCCTATCCTCACACCAAGGTGGGCCAGAGACTCCTTGACAATAGCAAGGTCCCTGTCTCTTTTATATGGAAAGAGCACAGATACTTTGATGATGAGCACTAATACAAAACTGTAAGTTGTATCTTGCATAGATCATTAAGGCATGTCTGAAGCAGAGCTTCCTTGTCTCTCCCATGATGCACCACAGCAAGTCATGAAGAGAGCAGATTGTGATGCGTCTTGGGAAATGGTGTAGCCGGGGAGCCTGTCTCATAGGGAAAAATGGGAGCATGAGACACCTGAACTGCAACTCATAAGACGATAAGAAAGGCCATACTGGGTCAGACCAATGGTCCATCTAGCCCAGTATCCTGTCTACCGACAGTGGCCAATGCCAGGTGCCCCAGAGTGAGTGAACCTAACAGGTAATGATCAAGTGATCTCTCTTCTGCCATCCATCACCCCCCTCTGACAAACAGAGGCTAGGGACACCATTTTTTACCCATCCTGGCTAATAGCCATTAATGGACTCCATGAATGTATACAGTTCTCTTTTAAACCCTATTATAGTCTTAGCCTTCCCATGAGGCAACTTAAGTAGATGCAATATAATGCCACACTGCCATGAAATGCAAGGTTTTGGTTTGGTTCAGCAAACTGAACTATTGTCAGATTATCTCGAGTTGAAAAAATACTTTGTTTCAAGTTTCCTGACAAATTTTCAGTTTTCAGCCAAAAATTTTGACACTGTCGAAATCCCAAAACTTTCTATGGAGAAATAATAGTCAAAATGACTTTTTTAGGTGGGGTTTTCCACTGGGGGAAATTCCCATTGTTCCCAGACTTCTGGTCATCAACTGATAGTTGTTTATTTAGTGCTGTGGATTAGTTGTGGACATAGAGTATCCTTGCCCCAAAGAGTTTGCAATCCAAGAACAAATGTAAGCTAAATTGTATTAGTCTCAGCTCTTGTTCAGCTGTCATCATAGTTGAGGTTGTTAGGCTTGATCACAATTCCTAAATGGTTCTGTAGGTTGCATAGGGCAGAGAACACGTTAATGGACTCCTGTAGAATCTGAAAAACCTCCCAGCAGAAAGAGGCCACTTTTTAGAAATATATGCCTCTTAGGCAGTCTAAAAATTGTTTCCAGTCTGTTCCTTAGAGAGATGCTTTTGTACACACACACACACACACACATACACACACACACACACCCCTCTCTGTCGGACAAAACACTAAACTGGTGACCAGTTTTCCCTCTAATGTTTGATAGGCTCTGTGCGCAAAAAATTTCTTCTGTGCAAATTGTTGTGCGTGTGGTGTTTTGCCGTGTGCACAGGGTTTAGGATCTGTGCATGCACAGCTTAGAGGGAACAGTGCTGGTGACCCTTTTTGCAAACTTTTTGACAGGATTTCAAATTGGCAATGACCTATAACAATTTTAAACAATAGCCTCAGGTACCACATCTTCTGAATTGTCTGGCTACATTTTGCAGTTTAACAATCACACTTTCATCTCTCCTTCTCTAATCTCTGCTGGGTCGCTGTGCGTGTAGGAAGGGCCTCATGAACAGAGGCAATGGCAAAAATAAAATTGAAAGATCATTTTTCCGTAATCTTTTGGTTTAGTTACTTACCTAAAAAATTTGACCTACTGTTTTACAAATGTGAATTTTAAGTTGACTGTCACTTTATTGGAAAGATTGAAGTGTGTAAATCATTTGTGTAAAGACATTGTGTTTAACTTGCTAAATGCTTTAACACCACAAATTGTGTTTAATGATCCAGTTTGGAGACGGTTTATATGGCCCTTTAAATTCAGTTTACTTGTGGGCTAGTCTGTAATAATTTCAGATCCGCCTTTGGTTTCTTCTAGGTGTAAATTCTGTTTCCTTCAAATTCGCTTTCAACATAACATGTAACAAACTCAAGTACCTTGTGTGGTGTGACTTCATGGTTCTTGTGGCTGCCCTGGGTCGGTCTGGCAATGTAATCTGACTGAGGTGAAAGGACTAAGAAGGCCTGTGTGAACAGCATAGCAAAACTATAGCTCTGGTTTGTCCCATAATAGTTTTTGCCTACAGATATGAGGTAGCAAACTTTTACTGATAACTTTTCCTGGACTCCCCAGTGTCAGCTCAATAATACAGAAACGTCCCATACTTCCTTCCAAAGTGATCCCTTTTCAATAATTGCATATGACTCCACTGTCCTAAATCCCTTTTTGTCCACTTCAGAGGGTGCTTTTGTGTAACCATCTAGGCCAGTGGTCTCCCAACATTTTATGCACAAGATCACTTTTTGAATTTAAATGCAACTCAGGATCTTCCCTGAAGCCCTGCCCTGCTCACTCCGTCTCCCCTCTCTCCATTGCTCACTCTCCCTCACCCTCAGTCACTTTCACTTGGCTGGGGCAGGGGCTTGGAGTTCGGGAAGGGCTGTGGTCGAGGGATTTGGAGTGTGGGAGTGAGCTCCAGGCTGAGCCTGGGGCAGGGGCTTGGGGCGCAGGAGAAGGTGAGGGCTCTGGGGGGAGTTTGGGTGCAGGAGGGGGGCTATGGTCTGGGGGAAAGTGTTGGGGTGCAGGAGAGGATATGGGCTGCTGGCTCTGGGATGGGTCAGGAGGTTCAGGGTGCAGGAAGGATTTCAGGGTGCTGGCTCCAGGAGGGGGCTCAGGGCTGGGAGTTGGGGTGCGGGATCCTGCTGGGCGGCACTTACCTGGGGTGGCTCCTGGTCGGCAGTACAGGGGGGCTCCCTGCCTGTCCAGCCCCACACAGCTCCCAGAAGTGGCCAACGCGCCCCTTCGGCCCCTGTGGAGGGGTGGGGCAAGTGGCTCTGTGCGCTGCTCCTGCCTACAAGCACCACCCCCGCAGCTCCCATTGGCCACAGTTCCTTGTTCCCAGCCTAAGGGAGCTGCAGGGACGGTGCTTTTAGGCAGGAGCAGTGCACTGAGACCTCTCCCCACCCTTCCCAAGGGCCACATGGGCATCCATGCTGCTTCTGGGAGTGGCGTGGGGCCAGGACAGGAAGGGAGCCTGCCTTAGTCCTACTGCACCACCACACCGTTAGTGGCTGGAGATTGTGAATGACTAGCAGAGGCTCCAGGATCCACCAGTTGGTTGCGATCTACGGGTTTGTGGCCACTGATCTAGGCCCAATATCCTCTATGGTTACAAGCAAGCTGGGATCTGGCTACGAAGTGAGACCATAATCACATTTCCCCCCCTTGACTACTCCTTGATGTCTGATACTCTACCAGTTCTAACCATGTCAGGGAAACTAGCTGGGACTTGGGATGAACTATATAAACTGATGCTGAAATAAACTGGTTAGTCTGCTACAAGTATTCCTTGTACTACAAGTACAAGTACTACAAGGTGCTACAAGTATTCCTCGCTTTCTATAGAAACTTCTGTTTGCCTTCTGAGAGCTTAAAAATATCTTCTGTATGGCAAATACTGACACATTTATTTCACCTCTTCCCGTTTCTAATGGAGCTGCAATTCTAGTTGCTCTTTGTTGTGTGCCAGTGTTATCTTGGTTATGGCACACTTTTGGGAATAGTGCTTAGTTAAGAGGTGCATCAATACCAGCAGGGGGTCATGGGACTTGCTTGTGCTGGTCTCCTGCGGTGTGACTTTCTTTCCCCTCTCCCTTGGGACAGGAAGGTTTGGGGAGGCCCTGAAAGACTACAAATGTCTTTTCTGTTAAAAACATGTAGGGTTGATGATTTAGATTCCATCTAAATGTTAGTTACTAGATGCCATAGAAAATGTTTAGCTGTGAAAGCTATGTATTATTGTTTGGCTTTTCCCTCCAGTTTCTAGTTGTAAAGCTGTAATGCAGTGGTCACCAACCAGTCGATCCTAGAGAATCTCTGTCGATTGTGATCTCCAGTGGCGTAGTGGGGTTGTCACTAAGGCTCCATGCCTGCCCCGGCCCCACTCCCAGAAACGGCCCATGTGGCCCCGGGGTTGGGGGGGCAGGGGTCTCCCTCTGTGCGGTGCTCCTGCCTGCAAGCCCCACAGCTCCCATTGGCTGGGAACGGAACTGTAGCCAATGGCAGCTGTTTGGAGGTGCTTGCAGAGAGGGGAGCGTGTGGAGCCACGTACCCCCTACCACTCACCACCCCACAAGGGCGTGTTGACCCCAGCATGGGGCCGGGGCAGGCAGAGAGCCTGCCGTTGTGACAGCCACACTACACCATCAACCGGGAGCTGCCGGAGGAAAGTGTTGCCTGGTGGGAGGCCCCACCCCAGTGCTGAGTCCCCTCTTGCACCCCCAACCCTGAGCCCCCTCCCAGAGCCTGCATCCCATACCCCTTCCTGCACCCCAACACTCTGCCCCAGCCCTGACTCCCCCTCCCAGAGCCAGCACCCTATGCCCTAGCCCAGAGCCCCCTCCTGCACCCAAACTCCCTCCCAGAGCTTGTATTCCAAGCCCCTGCCCCAGGCTCAGCCCAGAGCCCCCTCCCACACCATAAACCCCTCAGCCCCAGCCCAGTAAAAGTGGGTGAGAATGCGGGAGAGCAAGCAACAGGGGGAGGAGGGGAAGATGGAGTGAGCGAGGTAGGGCTTAAGGGAAGGGAAGGGGCCTTGTGCAAGAGGTGGGGTAGATCCTGTGTTGCCCTTAAATTAAAGTGATTTTGGGCATAAAAAGCTTGGAGACCACTGCTGTACCACAAATGGGTCAAATTAAAATCAGTTACGACTCCCAGACCAGCCCCTCAAAGAATACCAGATGGGAGAGAGTTTCCGTAGAGAAGAGATCCCCTCCTTTAGAAGACCCTGGCCACACCAACAGGTTCATGTCTGATACCTGTTCACTTCCATAGTGTAGTCCTACTTCTCTGTTTGGCTGCTATCCCTGTGACAGGGTTTCTGGTTGCTCTGTGCTTCACTGGCTTGGGATGATATTTCCCATTTTAAGGTTGTCAGTCAAAAGGTGCATATGGAAGGGTGATTCTATAGCTAGAATGAGTTGTGGTCTCAATAAAACAATCCTTGCCTGATTTCCAAACTAATCAGGCTGAACTCTGGCGTAGAAGTGCTCAATGAAGGGAACAATTTATGATTAAACGTCACCTTTCACTCCTGTTCTTGGTGATCCTTCTTTCCTGGCTTGGCAATAAAATATAGGAAAGTTTGCTAGATCTCTGCTGCTCTGCTTTTCTTCGTAGGTCACTTCAAAAAAAAGTGAGAATTTTTTAAAAGTGAGAATAGTAATCATGTTTCAAAAATGTGTGTGCATGCTCCTAATGGCATCAAAAGAAGTGTAAATTCCTGTTTTACTGAGCTGAGTACTGGTTCCTGCACCAGAAACGGTGGTTGGCCTTTCATGAGGCTTATCACTTGTTATGCTCTTTGTAAATGAAAAGTACAATATAAACACTAATCATATCGGGAAAGTATCCTCTATTGTTAAATATGAAGTTAGATAGTTGACTTATCCCTTAAATAGCTGAGGTGTCCTATTGATCTCTTTAAAAGTAAGCGGAGTGGTATGTTCATTGCTGTCCTCCAAAATGTAAACACCTGTCACCCATCCAGCTGTCTTCCACTGGAACAACAGCAGTTGCACAAAGGTTCTTGAAAATACATATAAGGAATGGATGGGGTGGGGGTGATCCTTAAATTTCCAACAGTAAAGAGGTGGACTGCCAGGAAGAGACTGGAACCCCAACACTGATTCAGACTTTTGAGATGTTTCAGCATTCTGAATGTATTGCCTCTTCAAGGCAGGAACTGTCTTTGTTAGTACAGCCCCCCGAGCAACAGAACCGTGATGCTGATTTTAAGTCTGTTTCTGTAATGCTATCACACATGTCTCTGTGTGTGTAATTAAAAAAACAAAAACTCCCCCCCCCCTCCCCTCAGTTGGCCCTAGCACTTATGGCACACTCTGACTCACTGTACAAGAGTTTGTAACCAGTTGCAACAAAAATCCCCTCCCTATTTCCCTTAGCAGTCTCTTCATAACTGATATTTCCAAATGAGGTTTGTTTTCCAGATTGTCAGTTAAAAATTTTCAGCATTTCAGATTGTTAAAATCCTCAAGTATCTCAGACAAGGATAATTATCTTCAGGACTTCATTCAAGACTGAAAAAAGTGGAGAGGAGGCTAAATCTTTTGAGCCTCTTATCCATTACAGACAGACACCTGAACTGCATCTAGGCTTTTGGTACTTTCTACTGACCTTTTACTAACTGAAGATGACATAAAGTCAGTTCTTATCTTTAGATAAGACACTGAAACCAGCAAGGGCAAAAATATCTCGGGCTAGTGGAAACCAAATGAAAATTGTTCAAAAGACCTGGGTTTATTTTTAAGCCTTGTAACACATCAGACATCCTACAAGTTAGGTACTTAGTGAAATAGGAGACTCACGGTGCTTCCTTTGCAGATCCCCATTATAGGAATTGTGTGCCCTGCTATGGAAGCCAAGAAAGCACTTCGAAGTAGTATAACCCTTAGTATTCTGGAACAAAGAATGTAAAAGCTTCTGTCCTGTAATCATTTATAATTTTTTTTTGGTGCTCTGAGCCCTCTTCCTGGGTCTGACTATTTTCAGGATTTGGCAAGTTTTAGCTATATAGAAACTAAGGGTACATCTACACTACAAAATTAGGTCGATTTTATAGAAGTTGATTTTTCGGAACAGACTGTGTAAAGTCGAATCCGTGTGTCCACAGTAAATTGGCAGAATAAAAAAAATATAAATGGAGATATTCCTAATCTCCTAGAACTGGAAAGACCTTGGAAGGTCATCGAGTCCAGTCCCCTGGCTACACTATCAGGACCAAGTACTGTCCCCTGACAGATTTTTTTGCCCCAGATCCCTAAATGGCCCCCTCAAGGACTGAACTCACAACCCTGGGTTTAGCAGGCCAATGCTCAAACCACTGAGCTATTC
Source organism: Sternotherus odoratus (assembly GCA_032164245.1). Classification (NCBI taxonomy): domain Eukaryota; kingdom Metazoa; phylum Chordata; order Testudines; family Kinosternidae; genus Sternotherus; species Sternotherus odoratus. The sequence goes on along the minus strand of JAVMKO010000001.1, from coordinate 4,981,260 downwards.
CCCCCCATAGTGTAGTGTTTCCATAGTACGGTGGCTAGCGTCAACTTTTGGAGCAGTGCACTGTGGGTAGCTATCCCACAGTTCCTGCAGTCTCTGCTGCCCATTGGTATTCTGCGTTGAGCTCCCAATGCCTGATGGGGCAAAAAAATTGTCACGGACGGTGCTGTTCCTGGAGGGATCCAACTGTGAGTGTCAGATCAGGACAGATTGCTTCCAAAGGGGCAACTACAGCCCAAAACTGGGGTTTTTCCACACTAAGGCAAACCAAACCAGCCGAACAGAAAAGACTTTGGTTTCACCCCACTGGCTAACCACAAGTCACACAAGCAATCCCCTTAGACACTCCAGATTCCCAGTATCACCACCAGCAGCCACCTGTCCTGGGGACCAATGGTTATGAAAACCAATGCCCCAAATAAAGAAAATGGTTCTCCCCAATTCCAAAGAATCAGGCCCCAGACCCAGGTCAATATACCAAACAGATCTTCCCACAAATCACGCTGTTGCCAATCCTTTAGAATCTAAAATCTAAAGGTTTATTGTACAAGGAAAAAGGTATAGGTGAGGGTTAGGAAAGGTTAAAAGAAATCAATTACATGCAGTGATGGCAAATATCTTGGTTCAGGCTTGCAGCAAAGGTAGAGTAACTGCAGGTTTAAATCAGTCTTTAGAAAGCCTCCCATTTAGGGATGGGTCAGCACCTTAGTCGCGAAGTCCATTCAGAGCTGGAAGCAAGACAGGCTGAAGGTAGAAGACAAAATGGAGGATGTTCTTCCAGGCTTTATAGACTTCCTCCTGTGGGCGAAGACCCTCCTCCTCCTTATGCAGAGTCTGGTTGCAGACTGAAGGTTCACAGCCACATGGTCCAATTACCAGACTCTCAATGATTCAGTTTTTGCCCAGGCATGTCCCATTCCTGGGGAGGCTCCTCGGGTGTGGACAGAGTTCATTGTGCAGTTGACGGCCCTTTAAAGGGCCATCAGGCAGGCCATTCAAGTTAACACCAGCTTGTCTGACATTTCACCCAGAAGCCAAGCCTAAGTTTGAAGTACAGGCACCCTATATTCAATATTCATAACTTCAGTTCCAAAAAGATATGCATATATCAATGGCACATTCATAATCCGCCCTCCATAACCTGGTCATAGACACCTGCTATGACCCCTTCACATAATATTTGGTACCCCAATGATCTATATGGTACCAAATTATTTCGGTACCGTGACAGGGTTGTTATGGGTACGTCATCAGTCTCCCCTCCCTCTGTGAAAGCAATGACAGACAATCATTTTGCACCCTTTTCCCTGGATTGCCCGTACAGACACCATAGCACCGCAAGAATGGAGCCTGCTCAGATCACCTCAGCTATGAGCATTGTAAACACCTCGCACAGTATCATGCAGTTTGTGCAGAACCTGCAAAAGAAGGCGAGGAGGCGATCACAGCACAGTGACAAGAGTGAGGAGGACATGGACACAAACTCCTGTCAAATCACGGGCCCCAGCAATTTGGACATCCTGCTAGCAATGGGGCCAGGTTCATGCCATGGAACACCAATTCTGGGCCCAGTAAACAAGCACAGACTGGTGGGACCACATAGTGTTGCAGGTCTGAGATGATTCCCAGTGGCTTCGAAACTTGCAAATGTGTAAGGCCACTTCCATGGAACTTTGTGACTTGCTTTCCCCTGCCCTGAAGTGCAAGAATACCAAGATGAGAGTAGCACTCACAGTTCAGAAGTGAGTGGCGATAGCCCTCTGGAAGCTTGCAATGCCAGACATCTACAGGTCAGTTGGGAATCAATTTGGAGTTGGTAAATCTGCTGTAGTCTGCTATGATGCAAGTAGCCAACGCAATCACTGATCTGCTGCTATCAAGTGTAGTGACTCCTGGAAATGTGCAGGTCATAGTAGATGACTTTGCTGCAATGGAATTCCCTAACTGTGGTGGGGCGATAGGTGGAACACATCTCCCTATCTTGGGACCGGACCACCTTGGCAACCAGTACATAAACCGCAAGGGGTACTTTTCAGTGGTGCTGCAAACACTGGTGGATCACAAGGGACGTTTCACAGACATCAACTTAGGATGGCCGGGCAAGGTACATGACGCTCGCATCTTCAGGAACTCTGGTCTGTTTGAACAGCTGCAGGAAGGGTGTCTGACACAGTATGGCCATTTTTATGTTACGTTCTTGAACATAATCACATGTAGCTCTCCTTAGAGATGTCACAGGTTTGATTCAAAGTTTATGGCATCACAAGACTTAGAAATCCTTGAATTAATGCCTTAGCTCCTTTACTGACAGATACGAGGACGTATTTAGATTTGTCTTGGGATGGATCCAAAGTCATAGGATCCTATTTCTGTAAGTTGAGCTGTTCAGTCTTCAAGAAGCTCAAAACATTCCTTCAGTGCCTCTGAAAATGAGGCAACATAGGCAGGCATGCTGAGGATCCAGCACCAGGAACTACTCCCAATCAGGCTAGCTCTTGGATCAGCGGGTTGGTTCTGATTGTGCCTTGGCACAGGTGGACTCCTTGGAACCCTACAGGTTCCCAAAGTGGCAGGATGTTCTTGAATCTGAGGCAAACATTCACTTGTTGGAGCCTTTGGAACAGTCTTCTCATTTAAGATTTGGTTTTAAGGCTGTGGAAAGATGTCCGAAAGCAAATAATTAGGTTAGAGTCTGAATTCATCACTCATCAGATCTGATGTTTTAGCTATGGTTGAATGTTCTCTGGAAGAATCACCACTTAGTGGGACAGTGCAGTACCTTCTGGTCCTTCTCAACATGTTTGTTTTTTATCTGAATAGATTTCTCCCTAGTGATTCTACACCAGGGGGGATTTTGGCTTATGGCTTCACTTTGACAGTGTTGCAAGATCTTTTTTTGAAGCAAGAGGCCCTAGTGAGGTCTATCCAGATTGGTAGGACCACTTCCAGTCTTTTGTGAGTCATCTCCAGGATCATGTGTACAAAAGGATGACTTCTGAAACTCTAGGGAAGGGGGAAAACAAGTGGAACAGACACTGGCGGGCCTTAGTCTCCCCTTGGTGATTCTTCTTGACCCCTTTCTTTCCCTAGGCGATGATGCTTGTCAAGATCTGGTGGACAAAATGGTTGAAATCTTTGGCATCTATGTAGCTTAAGTTTAAAACCAAATAAAAAACCTATACAATTAGAGTTGAGGGAAAGGCAGAAGGTTATGTCAAGTGAGTGACAGACTCCTGGAGCCATGCTGACATGTGGAGTCACTTTGTCTGTCTCATGTGTGCCCCGAAAGCCTGATTCCTACAAAATGTCTTGTACATGATAAAATGTATAAGGATCTTCATTAATGTATTAATACTTCCGATGAGAATGTCTTAGTACTACAAATTCATCTTACTTCCCACTAGATTTCAAATGTTCATTTAGTCACATTTGTTGCAGTTTTATTTACTAAGATAAACAGTATAAAATACGCATAAAAACAGAGCATAACAGATCTGTTTCCTGAATTCTGTTCAATTGTCTTTGTTTTTTGAGATGGGAGTTTTATCTATAATGACACTTGTCAAGGAGGTACAGTAATTAGACATTGCATCATACAACTCATTTTGTTTACTAATCGCTTGTAATCATCACAACTATTGCATACCTGTGCTCAAACAGGCTTAAATTTATGGTCAGTGTAGACTTGCAAAGTATACAAGTTGGTGTACAACAGATGTTTCAAAAGTTTTTTGTTCCTGGAATCAGACTCACAGGAATGTCCTACTAAATGTTTGCTTAGTCTTAACTAGATGCGCTCTCTCTCTCTCTCTCTCTCTGCCCGTCACCCCCCAGCCGGGGTATGGGCCACCAACTGGTGTTGGTGTTTCAGTAGCAATTTAGTTCCCTTACGGGGTGGAGTTGCTAACCCCACGCCGATGTTAAGCCTACAGCACCTGGTATTCCCAGGAGGTCTCCCATCCAAGTACTAGCCAGGCCCGACCCTGCTTAGCTTCCGAGATCAGACGGGATCGGGAGTGTTCAGGGTGGTTTAGCCGTATTTAACTAGATGCACTTGTATTTAAATGGACTGGCAAAGCTGAATAAATGTTATGCTTTTTTTTTTTTAATATGAATGTTTTACTCTTATGCTTCACTCTGACAGATTCATGTCAAGTCCCGAACTTCCACACCTATAGTTCATGCTTATGCTGTGGGAACACTTCTTGCCCTGTGAAACTTAACCCCAGCTGTCAGTGCTAAGCCATTTTTCTGGAAGGCGGTGGTGGACTCTCTCTCGCTGTATACAATAAAAATAAGCGGACAGTTGTCCCTTACGATGGATTCCTGTTAGCTTGCTATCAGAACTTTCCATGCCAATGTTTGAGCTGACAAGACAGCAATATTAGTTACCCAAAGTGAGTGTCTTTCCGCTACTTTGTCACAGGAGCCCTCACCGGACTGCCCTACGTTGTTTACCACGCTGACTTTTTAGATACCATCTGAAAACGGTTTCCCTCCTGCCCGAATAGTCCTTTTAAGATTTTGACTTAACACTTTCAGTTACACTATCAACTCTTAACAGAATATTTTTGATGCTGAGGGTGACTGTTCCGAAGTAAATAGACTTAACTCTGTGTAATCTGGTGGATAGAGCAGTGAGCTGGGATCTTGGGAAGTCCCTAATTCTAGTTCTAACTCTCTCTCACTCGGTAGCTGTTGGTAAGTTTTCTTGATTTGATTTGAACCAATCAATAAAATGGATTTACTTATGTCACTGGGATGTATGGAGGATTGTTTGCACAGTGCCTTGAAGATGAAAAGGTGCCAACACAAATATTTATATTTTAGCATATTGTTGAGTAGAAAAGCTTCCTGTGTATTGGTGGTGCTGGGAGCTCTTGAAGGACAGCCTGAAGCATCTCGCTTGTAAAAATGGAAATTCTCCCTGTGTTGTGCATTCCTTTTAGTCTGAAGGAATGTTTTGACCCTTATAGTGCTTAGCTCCTTTCATCAGAGGCTTTCAAATGTTTTGCAATGGTAGTTCCCCATTTGTAAAATAGGGGATATACTTAAGGTACATCAGTAACTAACTGAAGTTTATATGGGAGTAGAAGTTGGGTTCCCTAACTGTTAATTCTCCTGAAGCCTCCCTCATAACTCATGCATTAAAATTATTGATTAAAAGCAATTGCTGTTGGATCATAGTCCCAGTCCATTAACACTGCTTTGTATTGAAATACTTCAGCAGACTAGGCGACGGAAACATCGCTGTTAATTGTTTTAATTTGTTACTGAATCCAAAGCTTCTTGCCTTTCGGTGCTGTATTCCCTTCTCCACAAGGCACTGGCTGCTTTCTTTTTTTGTAAGTTAATGTAACTTAATGTTTAAAAATAGTTCTCTTTTAGTGTTGTACCAGCACATCATAACAGGCCCCTCTGCCATTTCTCTAGAGACCTCTGTTTTTTGGCAATGCAAATCAAATTAACATTAGATTGCCATCATTTGCATTCTTTCAGTGGGAGGCCATCTGACAGCACTAAAGGCAACGAAGTAGAATTGAATGCACCAGAACTTGCCATTGCCATAGAAGAGACATGAAAAAAATTCTCATTAAAAGTACAAACAGTTAATACCAACTTAGGGCTTGTCTTCACTACAGCAGGGAGGGATCGATCTTTTGGTGATCGATTTTATCGCGTCTCGTCAAGACGCGATCAATCTATCGCCAGCGGTGCCCCTGTCGACTCTGGAACTCCAGCTTGCCAAAAGGCGCAAGCTGGAGTTGACGGGGGAGTGCGCCACCGACCGATCTCTCCTTTCGCATGCGGGCTCTCCCCCCCCCCCCCCCCCCAAGACCAGCCCATAGAAACTAAAATATGGTTGGCAAGAAAAGTTGCATTCTTCCTGTTTAGTGGATGTTGGCCTGATGCATTTGAGTGGGGAAAAGGGTTGTCTCTAAACCAGGCCCTTGTCCCATCAAGGATGCTGCTCCTATAGTTCAGTGACTTCATTGTGAGCAAGTGCAATCGAGGTTTCAGCTACCATTGTTTCTAAATTTTAATTCCCCTGCTCAGCTGCATACCAGTCACTAAGGTGGTGCTGACTAAGAGTTCAGTTTTTAATAAAAGCACAGGTTCTTCAGAAACAGATATCAATGGTCCTTCTCCTCCCCAGCTCATCAGAGAACTTCCTGAAGTTTTCAAGTTCTGAGCACTCTTACCACCCCAATGTTAAAGAGAAGACTGGGAAGGTTACTTTGTTCTACTTAACATAGAGGTGAGGTGGTGGAGGCAGGGAACTCCCTCTAACACTTGTGGAACTAATGTCCAGTAATAATTGGATTGTTCAAATATATTTCAAGGCTATTAAATTTCATGTCTGTAAAGATCAGTGGTTCTCAACCTACCGTGTTTCCCCGAAAATAAGACAGTGTCTTATATTAATTTTTGCTCCCAAAATTACATTACATTATATTACAGCGAGAGGCAAAACTGGAAGTACGTCTTATTTTCGGGGGATGTCTTACTTTCGGGGAAACAGGGTAGTTATCATTGGAGGCTGCATCCCATATTACCTGTATGGCCCTGAGGATGTCATATGGGCTGCAGCTGTGTGCTGATTGAGCCGCAAGTTGAGAACCACCGGTAGAGATTCTGAATATTAAGTTTTAGACTGTTCAGTGTGCAAAGTTTCCACTAAGGGTCCTGACTATTTGAGATACTATGTTGTCGTCTAGACTTAACATTTTCCTTTACTTAACACATCAGTATTGAGAGCAAACATGAAGTTACAATCCTAGGAGGACTCAATGAATTTGTAGTGAAGTTTTATGGACCACAAGGAAGTAAGTATATGTCATGTGCCTCATTATGATGCCTTTTTCATAGTTAAAATACTTCATGATGGTTTTAAGAAAAGCAGAAGCAAATGGCCAATACTACATCAGTTGTCACATGTAGTAACCGGGAGCACTCAGAAAACCTGGAAGTTGGAGCAAGAGGTCAAGGGATATCATTACACTTAAGTTGCATTTTGATCACAACATGTCTGATTTCTCCCAGCTGACAATAGGGGAAGATGGGAATGAGAGCTGAATTTCAAACCTTAATATTGGCTGAACATAACAGTCTTTCATAGCTGAATGGCAGGTTGGTAGTTTTGACTGCAGTGCAAAGACACAGCATTATCTTAAAATAGAGCTTAAATTTCAAAGCTCCTGAGCGACACCACTCCTGGGGCTTTGAAAATCTGGCCTGTCCTTTGAATTTTATAAAGTGCTTGTAAACAAGATTGAAGGCAAAGATAGATTTTTTTCCATAAGAATTAGCTCTCTTGCTGGATCTTTGGGTCTTAAATTAGTAATGTGTCTCGGGGTAAGTAGATTATTCTAACTTCTGTGGTCTGAATAAGACTCTTGGGCTTTTGTGCTGAAAACGAATGTAGTATCAGTTAAAATCAGAGCTTCAGTAGAGATCAGTGCCCTTCACATCTTAGGGGAATGGCCATTACTATAGGTCTTTCTATCTGTGCTCTGTATCAAAGAAAGGAGGTTTGACATGCGGGCTTATTCTAAATGGTAATTATTTTTCCAGGTCTTTTTTTATTTAATGCCATTGTGCTTTTATTCTAGGCAGAGTTCTGCAATATGTCTAACACCTGCATTTTTCTTTGATTGCAGCACCATATGAAGGTGGAGTGTGGAAAGTTAGAGTGGACCTTCCCGACAAATACCCTTTCAAATCCCCATCTATAGGTAACAATCATCACTTCCAATGTAAATCTATCTTGTTGCTCATGTAGTAGAGATAACTACTATTTTATAGCATTTTCACAAATTAAGATATACCAACAATTGCTGGATTACTTTCTCACTGATTTTTATGTAGCGACTTTACTAAGGTCAGAGACCTCCTGCAGGTTTCTGATAACTTTAAACCATAATATTAACATTAAAGTATAGAAGGACGATCTTGTATTTAAATTACTGGACTGGGATTCGGGAAGTCTGGATTCAGTCCCTGATGGAGCTACAGACTTTCTTGTGACATTGGGCAAGTTCCCATCTCCATTCCCCATCTGTAAAAATGGGGATACTTCCTATCCCACAGAATTGAAAAGATGAATTAATTAATGTTCAATGCTTCCAGTGAATGCAGGAGGGTGCACTCACAGGTATCTAGATAACATTATTCATTAATGTGCCCTATGGTCTGTGTGCTCTTTATGCTATAATGTGTATTCTTGGATTGACCTCAGATTCAGAAGTAGGCTGACCTTCTTTTCAGCAGCATGATTGGGAGGCCTGAAATGCAGAAGCTAAAACCTGGTTTTATTAACCATCTTGGTTTTACTAATAACAATGTTCTTGTAATATGTGAAACAATGTAAGTCTCTGTTGCTGATATGGTCAGAGTAGCAGCAATGCTATAAAATTAGGTCGTGCCTATTTGGCTGAAGTAATAAATGACTTGACAGGTCAAATAGTCACTGAGGCAGGACTAAGTATTATCTAGGCCATCCTGATATGTGTCTAATCTGCTCTTAAAAACCTCCAGCATTGGAGATTCAACAGCCCCCCATGGTAATTGATGAATGCTAAGGTAGCCCTGTTTGGTTAGTCTCAGACCTGGCACAGTGAGCTGAATTCCTATCAGCTGCTCAGCACAGGACCTTCTGGGAGGAGGGAGCTTCAGCTGGGAATGGCATTGGGAAATCCGTGCTAGGGGGAGAGTGCAGAAGACACTAGTGCAGAAGACACTAGTATCCAGAGGAGGCAATAAGGCAGCTGCAACGGGGAGGAGGTTTGTAGTTTCTTTGGGTTACATTTCTGCCATCTTTTACTCCCGCACCTCAATCTGGCTTATAGGTCAGAGCCAGAGTGGAGTGAACTTTTGGCCCTTCTCTCCAGGGACAGCAAGATTTAATGTAATGCTCTTGTGGAGAGAGGGAGAAAGTACCTCAAATCATTCTCTAGTAACCAATCTAACCAATGCTGGAGTGATGGAAGCTTCGGAGGAGCTGTGTCCAGTCGTCTTCAACTATTAGCTGCACCAAGTTTGAAGGAGGCTTGTGAGTTAAGAGTGTTAGAGGAGAAACAGCACTAATCTGCAACTGGGTTCAGCCAGTGGTTCTCTCTTCAGTTCCCATGAGGCAAGACACCATTTGCTCAACCCCAAGCCTGAGATCACCAGAATTCGAGAAAATGAATGAATATGGCTTAACTGGCAAGATTCTTCTCTGGTTTGTTCTAACGAGTTAACCGATCTGTAACAAAAGGAGAAAAGGCAAGATAATTTCAGCATGATGGAGATTCCTATGAAAAGATGACATGACTGTCTATGGCAGGCACTTGAAGTTTGGTCACTGCTCTCACTAGAGCAGTAGGGATATGGATTACACTACACCATTTGCACGAGAAAGGCAGCGTAAATTGTCTGTGTAAATCAGTGGATCATATAAAATAGAACCAGTTCCATTTTCTCAAATTATATCTTGTATGTTGAAGCTTTAAAACAAGTGCTCTTCTCGCAGCTTTCCCTGTTTCTCTAGAGCACTCTGGAAGAACTTGGGTATAGTCCATTCAAGTTTTAGAAACCGTTAATGTGAATTGGATGTAACACTCTGTTGGAAGAAAGTAAGTATAGTGGCTTCCAGGAGTGTTTCAAGGTGAAGTGTTTAGTCCTTCCTGTGCTTAAAGTGGACTCCAATAAGTTTTCCAACCTTTTAGAAACCAACTTTTATTCCAACATGGCACAGTATAAGATACACAAGAATTTGACCCACCACATTATTGGAGCCTCAGTGTATTTTCCTTAGAGAAGTGTAACTAAAATAACTTTGTTCAGTTTGTTAAACGGGGAGTGGGCTGGGTTAGTACCCAGAAGGTGAACCTCCATGGAAAATCCAGATGCTTCAAGAATTGGTGTAGATAATTCATATGTTGCTCTTCTTGAGTTAATATTAAAACAATACTCCAGGCAAGTTGTGCTGTTGGAGAATCTCTTCCAGAATAGATTTCAAAGTGAAGCCCTGCCTGCTTGTCTTTGAAGATCATATGGCACTTCTTGCAGGAGAAGTATTAGCCCTGGTGGGGTGGCTGCTTTCCATTTTTGGTCCTTGTTTGCCTTATGTAACTGAATGTGTGTAAGGAATTACTTCCTTTCCTACTCAGCTGTGTAATATTGTTGTGCTGTGTTAAATAATTCCTCGCCCCAGAGGTGGCGCTCTCCCAAGTGCTTCCCATTTATAGCTTATAAAAGCATCCTGGGCTCTTCCTGCATGAAAGGAGCAATAGAAATGGAAGTTCTCATCACTAATGCATTTGCAGCTCTCATTATCTTGGCCTGTGGGTACCTGCCACCTACTTCTGACTATGCATATTCATGTTATCTTTGTGCCTGTCATGTAACTCACTGAAGCTACCAGGCCCCAAATAGTCTTGATGCAAGATCTGATTTTTCTTTCAAAGCAAGTGCATTTTAAATCAGAAACCAGCATTTCCTTTTAGAATGCATGCATAGAAGCCCAACATCCTTGTGTCCGGCTGTGACTCTGATCTTGAGGCTTCAAGTGTGGAAAAACAGAGCAAATTTACTCACTGCCACTAAAATCTTAGCCCTTGAGTATTAAATTGAATCCACCCAATTCAGACAACTCTAAAACTTACTATATTTTTAAGTAGCTGATTTGGCCAGAAATTTGTAGAGTTGGCTTTTGAAATTGGTTTAAGATGCTTTTAATAGTGCCCTTGGTGGTTGGTCTAATTATTCTACTCCCTGTACATTTATAAAAGACCCTAGCTCCGTCAGACTTAGAAGTTGGTTCCTTCTCTTTCTCCAGTGGGTGATCTGCTTTTAGCTGGTTACTATTTCAAATACCCTGTTGGCCTTTAATTTTTTCCTTTAGGATTTGATATCTTCAGGAAAACATGCTTTTTAGCTTCTTCCTGTTTTTAAAAGGAGAATTGAGAAATGTTTTTAAAGGCACTGTTTCAGGAGCCCAAATCATGAGAATATTTGGTGTAAAAATAACAGGAATTATTCATAAACTTCCAAACGCTGAGAATGGGATTTAACGGGTCTCTGTCCTTGATGCCACAAACACCTAAACCCAAGACAAGTATCTCCTGCCCAATTCAGATGTTAAGTGATGTTGCCAATGGCTTGTAGAAGAAATGGAAACCTAAGTGCCCGAACTTCTGTTTTGACATCTAAAAGCTTCTGTGTATTGCTGAAATCACTTTGGTTCCTTATTGCTATCTTTTCTCTGCATTGTTTTGGCTATAAGTACACACAGTATTCCAAAAGACCACAATTGTATCTCAAAATAACTTTCATATATCAAGTCCTTGTTTCTCCTCCAATTCTGTTGCTAGTCTAATTTAGCCACAGTATCTTGCATTTATATAGCACCTTTCATCTCAAAGTAAGCTACCTGCTATATACAGTAAAACCTCAATTTAACGGACTAATTCAGGCGAGGGGGTGTCCGTTAAATCAAAAAGTCCGTTATTTAATAATAAAAAAAACCCCGAGCTGTTGGAGCAGCAGCCCGCCTGCCACAGGGTCGGGGCGGCAGCTACACAGCCCGCCTGTTGCTGGGACCCAGGCGGCAGTCGGAAGCCGTCAGCCAGCCTGCCCGGGACCCGGGCGTCAGCCGGGAACGGTCAGCCAGCCCGCCCGCTGGCGGGACCCAGCAGCCAGCCAGCATGCCCGCAGGTGGGAGCCGGGCGGGAGCCGGCAGCCAGCCCGCCCGCTGCCTGGACCCGGGCGGGAGCCGGCAGCCAGCCCGCGAGAAATGGATTTCGGATGCATCAGACTTGCTCAGAAATTTTGTCCGTTGCATCCGAAGTCCGTTAAATCGAGGTCCGTTAAATCGAGGGTTTACTGTATAGGGATCAGTGCAGCCACTTCTGGTGTGAAACATAGTAGCTACTTAATAGCACTTGGCAACACTGAACAAGATCACCAGATATTCCCTAGGCTGTGCTCCATTTTTATTTTTTACTGCAAGTTCTATTTTTACTTCCAGCTTCTAGCTGGATTGCCTTACAATTTGGTGCTTAAAATTTCATGAGTCACTCATTACCCCATATCATTAGGAATTTGCTCTTGCACCTATATACCAGTTCTTATTCTAACCTATAAGAAACTTGAAGATGCCCATTGCTCCAGATAAGCTATGCTTTGTATAGAGGGAAGGATGAAACATCAGAAGGCAAAATGTATTCACTCCTCCGTTCTGTTCTGTTGACACATACTGAATACTCAATACAGCTTCTCTGCCACAGTCAGAGAATGGTGGAAACAGGCTGACAAAATGTAGAAGCTGCTTTCAGCATGACTTGGCAACAGATTCACAATGTCTCTTGTGCCAGTCACTGAAGCCTGTGTGTCATATGATAGTTTACCTAAGCAATAAGGTGAATTGACTGTTGGAACAATTCCCAGTGTGGCAGTTCTGCAGGTTTTGCTAGATTTTCTAGAATCTGCTCTTTAACCTTGATTTTAGTTAAATTGGTGAATAGTGTCTTCCTAGTTAGGAAAGGGATTCATTTAATGTTTAACCCAAGACTAGGCATCCTGAGATCCCAGGTCTGTCACTGTTTTGCTGTGACTAAACACAAGTCATTTCTATTTATACATCAGAGCTTGGTGGTATAATGTTGCACAGGTATCTAAGATACTGTATTAAAAATGCTACAGACATGAAAAATACCGTAATAAAAATAGCTGTGGGATAGTTTACATTACTTGTGATGTTTGCAATGTAAACTGTCCCAAGCTGTTTTGTTAGTGATTTGGTGTTATAAAGCACATTTCACACTTATCTTAAAATGCTTAGAGGTAAACAAACAGCCAAATCCTGTACTAAAATAGGATCTGTGGTCCAGAGCTGGAGTACCAGATTCCAGGAACTTTACTGATGTGTAATGAATGCCTCTGTGCTAAGGTGGTGCAGCACTATTTATCCAGTATTACCAGTTAATATGCTGAATAATCTCTTAACCCGAGAGTCCTTAAAAGAGCCTTAGTCCGTAACTTTATTGGCAAGGGGAAGAGGTTACCTAATGCAGAGCTGTGCACAAGGTAATAATCCTCCATCCACTGTGAGGTGGGTAGTTATCCCTACTTAACAGCCAGGGAAACTGACACAGATGAAATGACTTGCCTAGGTCCACAGAGAGAGTCTGTTGATCAGGGATTAGAATTGAAGTCTTGGCTTCTAGCCTTGTGCTTGGTCCCCTCTAGGTCCCACTACACAGTTTTCGAGAGCTCTTCTGGAGGATGGCACCTATAAATACTGGTATTCCTTCCTCCCATTCTTTGTGTCTGCATTACATATGAACCAAACTCCATTATTATTTGTATTGTGATAGCATCCCCGACCCCATTGCGCTAGGCGCTGTACAAACACAGCACAGAAAGATGGTTCCTACCCCCAGGAGCTTACACTCCTAAATATAAGACAAGATGACAGATACAGTCCACAGATGGGAAGTGCAAGGAAACAATGATACAGTTTTGGTCCTCATGACAGGCAGTTGTCCCAGCACAACAGAAGCTTAACCACTGTATGGTATCTGAACCGATTATATCTTGGTTCAGAGGCAAGAGCACAACCACAGTGTTGTACTATAGTCTAACTGAACAATGGATGTTAAAATCACAGAGCTTCCTTGTGACGGTTTTCAGGCTCTCTACTGTGCTGAGATAATGGGTCAGGAATGGCCAGCTGGTACCGAAGCTGGTTATGGTATTTGACTGTCCATGTGGCAGTAACAGAGGCATGTTACATAAGAGATGTGAATCTGCTGCCATAATGGATCAAGCAGGAACAAGGTTAAAAAGTCCAGCTGGCCTTGTCTTATGAGATGAATACCCACATGGGGACCGGGAAGTGAGGGTGTAAGGTTGAAACCAAAAACAAGTGGTGGATATAAACTGGCCACACTTCTGCTAAGGTCCACTGAAATAGTCTGAACTCCTTTTAAAGTGGCATTGCTTTATTCCTGGTGCAGTTCAGTCCCATAAGGTGGTTTCCTTGTCAAGAGGGAAGAGACTACTTGGGAAGTTGAAACTTTCTATGTTCTTGTCTTGTTTGCGTCAGCAGGACGACCTATCCCTGCTCTTGTTAGAGGCCTGTACTACGCGTCAGAAAAAAAGTTTTCATGGGACTTCTCACAACCTACCGGCTAGCTGGCTGTACTTTGAGCACAGATAAGTGATGGGCTGCCCTTTGAGGCAATGCATGGTGGAATGCAGCCAATTCCTGATAATGGAGGAGAAGGCACGACTGGTGCAAAAATGTCTTGTGCTACAGGCCAGCACTGCAGGTAGTGGTGGAAGAGAGAGTGAGACAGCTTCCTTTCCATGTTCCTGTTGTTTCTTACTCCTGTACTACCATATTTCTGGTACCAACGCAGTCATTCCTCCTGAAGAGGTAGCCAGGAGGCCCTGATGCAGGCAGGACAGTCTGTCTCAAACAAGCCGTGGGGTTAAACTCCAACCGTATGTCTACACTGGAAAGAAGAACTCAGGGTACAGAACCTCGGAGCCTGGTGTCAGTTGATTCTGGCTTGCGAGGTTTACATTGTGGGGCTAAAAATAGCAGGGTACAACCCAGGGAATTATAGACCACTCACCTTAACTTCAGTATCTGGAAAGATAATGGAGCAAATAATTAAGCAATCAATTTGCAAATATCTAGAATCATAGAATTTCAGGGTTGGAAGGCACCTCAGGAGGTCATCTAGTCCAACCCCCTGCTCAACCAGGACCAATCCCCAACGAAATCATCCAGGGCTTTGTCAATCCTGATCTTAAAAACCTCTAATACAAATCCTGTAGTATCTCTCCGTACGTGTATGAGGTAGGCTCTGATTATTATTGCTCTGGAAGTCTGTTTAGTTTCAATCAAACATTTGCTGCTTCAATAGATGTCTTCAGCACAAGTTGTTACACCAGACCGCTGATTAAACTTTTACATTCATTTTTACCCATACAATATAGGCTTCTAAAGCTGCCCAATACGGTGTTCTAGCAAAGATGCCATAATCATGTGGTATAGCTACACTGTAAAGACTAGCTTTACCTCTGCCTCTGTCCTGTATTGGTAATGCAAATCTTGATTAGAAGACATGACACACATTATTCAAAACCAAGATTACATTGCAAATTCTCTTGATTATCAGCTTATTCAGAGCCGTGATTGATCAAAGCTGTATTTCATTATTTACACAGTTATGGTTATGGAGAGCATGCCAAAGTTCTTAGCCAACTGGAAAAGAGCTTTAGATTTAAGACCCATAGCTTCTACTTTGCTGAAGGATCATATCTATGTTTATGTCACTTCAACCATGCCGAGTAATGTGTGGGACAAGTGAGATTTGAAGGGCCTGTTTATAATCCAGGTCAAAATGAGGAGGGAATGGGATGGAAGTATACTAGAATGCAGATCAGCTTGGCTTAGAGAAAAAGATGTCTGAGATGGAAGACAAATCCTGTGGAGACTGTTGAAGACTTGGAATGAGATCTCAAAATGGATTAGGAAACTAATTAGGAATGTGGGCAAGGGGAATGGACATCTTGTGTTCCTTCTTGTAGAAGAGACACTTGAAATTTGGAGAACTTGAGCCTTAGGACATCAAGGGAGAGAGGTGGCAATTTTCCACTCAAGAAGCAATGAAGACATAAGTCCCGGAAGAAAAGTGATCAAGATGTCAAGTGTGGGTGGTGCTTAGATAGACAAACTTGCCTCTTCACCTGTACGATTTAGGAGTTAGCCTGGCCATCTAAGCCTATAATGAGCACAGTGAGTTTGGTGGAGATTTTGGATACTCTTGGATGTGGGATCTCTCCTGCTAAGGAGCAGGTACAGTATATAGATTTGTAGGCTGCTATAGTGGAGCCAGGAATTGACTAGTCAGAAGAGGAGTAAAGGGCTCAAGTGTAAAGAAGATATAGGTGTGGGTGTCTTTTGGGATGGATGGAATACTACAGCCTAACCTGAATTATAGGGGAGCCAAATTCTGAATCTAGGAGGCAGCAGAATGGAGAAAAGTCATTCTAGCAGTACAGCTAGTCTGTGCTTCAGTATCCTGGTTTTGTTACTGTGGAAAAAAAATTGCAGGCCTGTTATTTACCAGGCTGCAAGTGGCAATAGACTATATTGGTAAGGGATGCAAGGAGAGCGTGGGTCACGACTCGAGCTGCAGATACACACACACACACACACACACACACACACACACACACACACACACACACACACACCTAAGATTAATCAATTTAAAGATTTATTGGGGATAACTACAAGGCGTAAGGGAGCAGTTTTTTGATTAACTAATAGACTTAATGAAACTTAAAACACACAATGACTAAAATACCTACTAACAATATTTATAAACAAAGATACAGCATTTAGTAATAATTGATACTTACAAATACAAACCAGCACGTAATGACCGGCAAACGTAGAAGCTGTTTGAAAACACATGAGCTGAGAGAGAGGCTTCGAGGTGATCAAGCTCAGTTACGGGGATACACGGATACACAGGACTCGTTTTCGTTTCTCCTCTCTCTGTCTGCACATGGCAAATCCATAAGTACCAACTATGACATCACAAAAGTGTCATAGGGGACGGGACCCAAAACTTGTTTGTGTTCGCTTCTGATTGGCACAAGCAAAGTTTACACCAAGTAGGGGAGCAGGTGCCTCAGTCTGGCTTCGCCCCCAAAGGTGAGGAAATGCACATTGTTATAGAATCCGGGCGAAACTGAATGACAAAAGAAGAGGCCAGGGCAATACCGGTATGGGCAAGTGTTACAGGATGCAGACAGGAACTCATCTGAACCGTTACCTTTTACTTTCCACCCACCTTGTGTTCCCTCCGCCAATTAATGTAGTCTTTTTTTTTAGATTTTAGATCCTTAAGGCAAGGACTGTCACTATATATGTCTAGTGCCTAGCACAATGAGACCTACAACTTGGTTCAGTCCTCTAGATGCCACTGTTATGTGAATATTTGATGATGGAAGAACATCCATTCCAGGTTTGCTTCAGTTTCTAAAAGTGAAATATGAAAAGGCTTTTAATAGAGTTTTTGTATCTGACACTAGTTACTTGAAGTGGAGGCATTAAAATATAAAGAATCAAAGAATATTTTAGGTGAACAGGGATATCTGTTTGCAGAGAAATTTCATGTGCTTAGGTAATATTTATGTCTCAAAGAGTCTGGGATGATTTTGGCATCATTTTAGGCTTGCATTGCATGTATGCGAGTTTTGAGCAGTTCAAGTAAATATTATATTATACTTGTGCTATAATACATGGGAAGAAACAATTAATTCCATATGTCAACTCCAGCTGGGATCCGTTGTCACTCACAAGTTGAGATCACTTCCTCTTTTGGCTGGAGATGGTATCAAAATATTTCCTCAATTTTCTGCATAGAATAGCCAAACATAAGGTTGTAGAGGGACAAGTGTGCAGAACTCAAACACTATGTTGACTACAGAGCAATATTAGAAATGTAAAATTCATAGTCTTGACTGATACAGCAAAAATGTTATTGGATACCTACTGCATCCTTAGAGAATATATAACCTTAGAGGGTCAAAATAAAACTAATGCCCAATATTTAACCTTCCAAATTATTTGGTAAAGCTTTTCCTATTTTTCTGTCACTAGAAAATTAACTAGAACAGACAAATCAATGTTTATTGCAGAAAGTTCAGATCACTTTCCTGTCAAGCAGTGTTCCTTCAGCTATTCTGGCCTCCAGGGCTATGTTGCTGCACAAAGCAAAGAAGGCTGTATTTTAAACTCTGGAAAACAGGCATGTTAAGATCTTGAAAAGCTTTTGATGGAAATGATACGAAGGTGACGGCAGCCCTGATGTGGATTTATAAAGAACTGAAATTATTCAGTGGCAAGTTAGTAGATGCCTGTACAAATATCCATTTAGCTGGAAGGGAAATAATCTTTGAGTGTCACCTTGTATCCCCTCAACAGTCTTTGTTATGCATCTGGTAAAGTGTCTTCACCACAAAATCTAGGCATTTATCAGAGATTACACAATCTAGTCTGTAAATGGAAGCCTAACTCTGTGTCTGCTCTCCGTAGGGAAGAGTATATGAAGCACTTAGACCAGGGGTCTCAAACTCAAATGACCACGAGGGCTGCATGAGGACCAGTGAGCCTGAGGGCTGCATCAGTGACATGCCCCCTCGCTGTTCCCGGCCCCGCCCCCACTCCACCCCTACCATGAGGCCCCACCCCTTTCCAACCCCTTCCCCAACGCTGTCCCCTCCCTGCCACCAGGGGGTGGTGCAGGGTGTGGTGGGGGCTCAGGGCAGGGAGTTAGAATAAGAATAAAGAATAAATGGAGATATACCAATCTCCTAGAACTGGAAAGACCTTGAAGGTCATCGAGTCCAGTCCCCTGCCTACACTAGCAGGATCCGCCTGCCTACACTAGCAGGATTGCCCTAAATGGCCCCCTCAAGGATTGAACTCACAACCCTGGGTTTAGCAGGCCAATGCTCAAACCACTGAGCTATCCCCCCACCCCCCAGTTGAGGTGCAGGATGCAGCAGGGGACAGGTAGTTGGTGTGGGGGGGCGAGGGGTGCGGCAGCAGGTCAGGGTGCAGCAGGCGGCTCAGGGCAGGGAGTGCAGGAGGAATGCGAGATGTGGGGGAATGCAAACAGGTTCCTACCCAGTATCAAGCAGGGGTCTGAAAATGGCTCTTAGAGGGGAAGAAAGGGACATAGGAGCAGACCTATGCAAAGGACCCGAAGGGGGGTGGGGAGCTGCCTTACATCTTCTAGCGCAGGGGTGAGCAAACTTTTGGGGCCGAGGTCCACATTGGGTTTGGAAAATTATGTGGAGGGCTGGGTAGTGAAGACCCTGCCCCCTATCTGGCCTGGCCCCCTCCCACTTCCCACCCCCAGACTGCCCCCTCAGAATTCCCAACCCATCCAACCCCCCTGACCTTGTTCCCTGACTCCCCCTTCCAGAGACCCCTCATCCCCAACCACCCTCCAGGACCTCACCACCTACCCAATCTCCTGTTCCCTGACTGCCCCACCCCCTATCCACCCTTCTGCCCACTAATCATCACCCTGCTCCCTGACTACCCTGTCCCAGATCCCCTGGCAACCTGGCAACCCCACCTGGCAACCCGATCATGTCGTAGCCCCACCTTATCTATCTCCTTCACTATTGAGATGATGATTCCTGACTAAGATAAACACACGATGTCACTTCCCTCGCCCACTTGCTAAATTTTCAAACAAACACCTTCGTATTTTCTCCCATGCTGCCCTCTGTGCTTGGGAGGAGCTCCCTGTGAACATCCACAAAAGTAACTCATTATTCACCATGAAAACTCTACTTACAACATTCCTTTTCCATGCCTACAAAAACTTAACAGCTAGGTTGCTGGTGTGCCAAGACCAGCGCCTAACCTGCTGGCCAGTAATTTCATTTTCCTTCCTTCTCTGTATCCACCTATTGTACTTAAATTGTAAGTTCTTTGGGGGAGGACAGTCTTTTTGGCCTGGATTTGTACAACACCTAGCATATTGGGGTCCAAGTCTATGACTAGGGATCATAGGTGCTACAGTAATACAAATAGTGAGATTCTTTTAACCTTAGTTAGCGAACTGCTGAAAAATGTGCCGTTGTGTGCTGTTTAGCAGATGTCATCTTAAAGTGCAAAGCAAGTTAGTTTGTGTCATTCTTGTTGCTGTCAAACCATAGAATTTTTCATTTCTGTAAACTAGAAATCAGAACAAAAAGCATTATCAAAATAGCAACTATTTTTAGTTCAGACCGCAGTTCTTAGACTGCCTGAGTCTTGAAATTGAAACACTTCTGTTGCTGTATTGTCTAAAGACCTACAGTATCAATTGTTCTCTTGCTGTATTGCTGCATATTATTGACAAGTATTAGCTGTATGTTTCTGCAGTACCAGATGCCTTTAAATGCCTTATGAAGGCTGCTTAGTATTGAGATTGTAAGTTTATAGACGACCTTTGTTGGAAAAACCATTTTAGAAAGAAAGTTTAATCCTAGAGCAAATGTTAAGCTTTAGAGCTTTCTGTTTGTTCCAAAAACCCTGCAGCTTTGTTAAGCATTTATCTAAAAAAAAAAAAAGCATGTATTTAATGGTTCTGATGGGCAGTATGTTTCAAGATCATATTGGATGCAAAACCTTGGAATACAATTGTCTGTAAACAGGAGCTTTTGATATGCTCGAAGTGAACAGCAGAGGACCCTAGGGTCATATATGACTTGTATATTTGAAAGGTCACATTAGCTAAATATAGCTAAGCCAAGGTTTCCATTGAAATTATTCAGATGAGGGCTCATTTCTTTTCTGTAAACTGCTTGCCAAATGTGCTAATTTTTTGTGGTTACTTTCTGCTGTTAACCACTTTCTCTCTTTACAGGATTCATGAATAAAATTTTCCATCCCAATATTGACGAAGCGTAAGTAAATCCTTAGTATGGGCTATTTCTATTAGCGGTACTATTTAATTCTAGTTGTTGTGCTTTCATAAGAAAGCCAAAGCAGCTTTTTCATAGTGTACTAATAGGGCCAGATAAAGCTGTCATCTAAATCTAACACTGACAGTCCAGGGTGAGAATTTGATCTGAGAAGACAGTGTCTCATAAAGCTACCCCACCGGTAACTTTTCTGGTGAGTTCAGGCTGTATGATGTATTGGGTACGAAACATACTGTGGAAGTCTTCTTCGTGTGATCTCTGCATAGGCAATATTGGGTGCTTTTATAAATAAATGAGGCACGTGTTGTGGCATTTAAGATCCAGGGTTGCTAGTTAATAATAATAAATGGAGATATACCAATCTCCTAGAACTGGAAAGACCTTGAAGGTCATAGAGTCCAGTCCCCTGCCTACACTAGCAGGATTGAGTACTGTCCCCTGGCAGATTTTTTTTTTTTTTGCCCCAGATCCCTAAATGGCCCCCTCAAGGATTGAACTCACAACCCTGGGTTTAGCAGGCCAATGCTCAAACCACTGAGCTATCCCTCCCCCCCTTTTCAAAGATACCTTCTCAAGACAATAACTCTAGCTCGACCCACCAGTCCCTCCGTTGGTTAGCATTCGTTCATAAATTATGTAAAAGACATATTAGAAAACCCTTCTTAAAGGAAACCATAAAAATCTGGGTCATTTCCATATAGTCAGTTTGAGCTCTGTTAAATCAGGGGATCTCAGTGACCCCCCACCATATGCAATAAAAACTTCAGGGTGCAGTGGAGGGGTGGTCTCTGGGCTGGGCAGGGCATAGGTGTAGTTTGACTTCTGTTTGGGATGGGCAGGGGCTTGCGGGGCTCAAGGCAGCTCTGCACAGCAGGGTCCAGGGAGGGTGCGCCACATCCACCCCCACTTCACCTCAGCAGGCCACCCAGCTTGTTTAGGTTGCGGGGGGCAGCAACTAAAAATTATAACTCAAAGGAGGGGGTCTCAGCTCAAAGAGTTTGAAAAGAGCTCAGAGTGCAGGGAGAGAGGTAGCTAGGGGCTGTGCAGGCAGGGGGGTAGTTAGGGTTTGTGTGTAGGCAGAGGGGTAGTTAGGGGCTGTGTTCAGGCACAGGTAGCTCAGGGTGCAGGGAGAGAGGTAGCTAGGGGCTGTGCAGGCAGGGGGGTAGTTAGGGTTTGTGTGTAGGCAGAGGGGTAGTTAGGGGCTGTGTTCAGGCACAGGTAGCTCAGGGTGCAGGGAGAGGGGTAGCTGGGGCAGGTAGCTCAGAGTGCAGGGAAAGGGGTGGCTCAGGGCTATGTGTCGGGAGGGCTCCCCTGTGGGCCCTGTTCCCCGAGGGCTCTGCCAGCCACAGAGCCAGGTCCCTCCACCCAGGCGGCTCTTACCAGTTGGGTGAACAAAGCCGTTCTGGGAGCTGAGGAGCAGCTTCAACCCACCACAACAGCTGCCTGCTCCAGGGCACCAGCCAGAGCAGCAGCTGTACTGCACTGCCGGGGACTGGCTTCCCACCGCCGACCTGCCGGGAGGTGGGGAAAGAAGGGGGTGAGGTGGGGGGTTCTTGCACTGTACTTTTGGAGTGCGGGAGGGAGAGGGAACATCCCCATGTCCCACTGCAACTCTGCCCATGTGGGGAGCCTCGGGGCTCCAGAATTTAGCCCTGCGGCTCCTGGCATCATCCCCGTGGGAGGCGCTGGGGCTTGGGCTCTGGGTTTTAGCCCTGAGGCCCTGCAGATCCCCTGTTGAGAACTGCTGTGTTAAATGAAGCTCCTCCCTCTTTTCCGGTCTTAGACCTGGGCTACACTAGTGGAGGGGTTTGAACTAAGATGCAACTTCAGCTACACTATTCGTGTAGCTGAAGTTGAAGTATCTTAGTTCGACTTACCTGGCCGTTCCCCCGGCAGTGAGTTGACCATGGTGGCTCCCTCGTCGACTCTGCTTACTCCTCTTGCGGAGCTGGAGTTCGAGTCGATGGGAGCGCATTCAGGGATCGATTTATCGCGTCCTGACAAGATGTGATGAATTGATCTCCAATACACCGAGCATTACCCTCCAGGGGGCGGGTAGTGTAGACTTAGGGCTGGTCTCCACTAGGGGGGAAAATCAACTGTAGATACGCACTTTCAGCTACTTCAACGTAGCCGACATCTCTACAGCCGACTTACCTCCCGTCCTCATGGCTGTCGGCGGCGTGGTCCCCCGTTGACTCCATCTTGCGCCTCTTGAGGAGCTGGACTTCCGGAGTCAACGATTGCCAGTGGCTCCCCCCGATTTATCGTGTCTTAACGAGACGCGATAAATCGATCGCCAAAAGCTCGATCCCTGCCGGCTCTAGTGAAGATAAGCCCTTAGTCTCACAAGTGAGATTCCCCCATTTAAATACGGGCGCCAAGTTACTGTGCCCTTTCTCTTCATCCCTGCCTTAGAAAAATCTGGTTTTCTGTACATAACATGGAACCTCTCCTAGTCACTCTGGCGGCCCTATATTTTGCTCTAATAATCCAAAGTGTAAATAATTGGTCCCTGCTTGGTGATGAGGAGTGATAGGGGTTAAAACTGTTAAATCCTACAAGTATTTTGCTAACTTGAACATGTTTTAATTCCATTCTCTCCATCTGTTTCAGGTCAGGAACTGTATGTCTAGATGTAATTAATCAAACTTGGACAGCTCTCTATGGTGAGTTTGGCAGTCCACTGTGTGGTGATACATTTAATCATTTATTTGGTTTTAATACCTCCAACAAGCTGTATTAGGGTGAGTGCTCGAAGGTCTGTCTTGGAAAGTGTAAGCCAAATTGTAAGAGGGGGTTCATTGAACCAAGTTCAGTTTAACAACATAAGCTTGATATGAAAATGTTACTTACACGGCTCTTTTCATCCCAAAGATGCTGAAGTTTTCTGTAAACATTGTACTGGAATCACTCAACCCACCACTGAAATGCAGCCATCTCTGAGGTGGAATGGGGCAACTGCTCAACAGTAACACAGCAACACTTCAGGATAGGAAGTGACGAATGCTACAGTATCCAGATGAAAATATGGGGGAAATTTTTAAATAACGAGACTGCAGTAATCCAAACTGAATTTCAGATAGGAAGGGTGAAGGCATTCTTTGACTCGGGTTAGGACCTTGATCGATTTTATTTATTTATTTATTTATTTATTTATTTATTTGAAGAAGGTGGTATCAGAAACACTTATTCCCCTATATCAAATTGAGGCATTGTTTCAAAACAACTTAGGAGAAGTGATACCATCTACTAATTTGTCTACACCACTTCCTACAGTATTTGTTTTCCTGGGAGGTCTCCCATCCAATTACTGGTCAGACTTGATTCTGTTTAGATTTAGAGGCCTATGGGCAGATCTACACTACCCACCAGCGATCAATCTTCTGGAGGTCGATGTCTAGTCTAAATGTGATAAATCGATCCCCAACCACTCTCCCGTCGGCTCCGGTACTCCACTGCTGCGAGAGGTGCAGGCGGAGTCCTGAAACTGCAAGTCCTGAAACTGTTGAACAAAACAGATATTTAGTAGCTCATTCTCTTGTATGCTGGGCTGCACTGAACTTCTCAGGGTGTAGTTTATGGACACTACATTTACACTTTGTATGGTATTAAGCAGTATGCACATAATATAAACACTTTACCTTTGACTTTTCACCTTGAAAAGTTGTTCTCACCTTTTTTAGTTCTCTGGTTTCTTGACTCTGACAGTGTTCTGAACCTGTTGCCAAAGTGACAGATTATTACTTTAAAGACCAAACTGCTTTAGTTTTCTTGCAAATGATGCAATGGAAGCAGCAGATCCAAGTACTGGACCTGCTACACACCTGTAGTAAAAATGCCAAAGTACTTATGTTGAGAGTGCACAATGAAAAACTTGTGCTGTTATGTTACAACTGCAGCTAGGGGTTATGTTTTCTATTGTATGTATTTTTTTGCTAAGGAATGCAGGAAAGACGAGTTGTAGTTTATAAGGTGAACAGAGCTTTCTTTTACTTCCACGTTGATCGTACCAGGAATCTTGATTCTCAGCAGTGAACTTTACCCTGAGACAACCCAACAGTGGGATAAGTAGCTAGAGTACTAAATGAGCAATGTACGGTTCTGTTGAACAGTCTTAAAGCCAGCTGCAGACGACTAACAAATTAGAATTGCTTCACTGTTTGCTATTTCTATGTTGTACACCAGCAATCTGGAATCTGGTTTGTAAGCTGTGCAAAAATAGCTTCCTGTTTTGAGACACCCTACAGTGGACTGTTGCAGCAGGGTTTCTTCAGTATTTACGAACAAAATGTCATACAAACACTTTCTGTAATTGGTTTCCTAAGAATGCTTCTGTATTTTTGGCATTTTTGTGGACTGTGAAGGGAGGGAAAACTGCAGTACTTACTGCTCTTCTATGAAGTATAAAGAGGATCTCAAATTTTTCAAAAATCTATAACTGGTATATGTTATAGACAAAATCAAGATGTACAGTTAGTACGTTCCATCACAGGGGTGCTACATAGGTTTCCTTCTACATCAACCAACAACATGTCAAATAATGTACTTGTTTAATGCCATTCATCTTATTCCAAACTTCCAAACCTTTCTGGAGGATGCTTTGGAACACTGACGAGGTAACTCCTTTTTGTTCTTTGGTTGTGTTGCTGGTGTCATAGTCTGCATTAGACCTACCTCTTTGCCCCAATTATAAGTCATCAGTCACCTTGACTTTTAGACACACAGCCATATACTCAAGGAACACAAGAAATTTCTCTTTGCGGTAGAAAACAGAAGGATCTAATTTAGGAGGGTGAAAGCAGTCAGGGAAAAAGTTTTCCTATACTGTTTTGTTATGTATATGACCTTTAAAACAAACCAATCCTGTATTGGTAGAGAAAGTATGAACCAGCTGGCCCAAGAGAAATTAGATGGAAAGTTCTTATGGTTGCTACCAATAAATCCACTAGACTTAAGACCATAATTTAGTAGATTTCTTTTAGTTAAATAGTTAAGCACCAAACCCTTCTTAGCACACCAGTGCCTTCATTTTAGGCATACTATGCAAATTCAAGCAATGCTAACAATGAAGCATTGGTTTAGTTGGGACTTGGAAAAGAGAAAACTGGAGAAGGCAGTCACTTAAAGGGGAAAGGGGCTATTTTGAGCTGTCTTTCATTGGGACGTTGTTGCTTTGTCGCTAACTAAACTACTCCTTCCATAAATCTTAAACTGGGAAGCATTAAATATTTCTAGTTTTCCCCAATGGAAGGAGTTGAAACTGGCAGCTGGGTTATAAAATAAGTCCACATAAACTGAAGCCATGTCTACACTTACTGGGGATCCACGCTGCTGCGATTGATGCAGAGGGGGTCGATTGAGGGGATCTAGTGAAGACCCACTAAATAGACCACAGAGCGCTCTCTGGTACTCCACCGGAATGAGAAGAGTGAGGTACAGTAGACTCTCGATTATCCAAGATTGGGTTAACCAGGATGTGGATTAACCAGGATGTCAAAAAAAAAATACGCGTAATTGCAGGGACGGCTCTGGCTTTGTTGCCACCCTAAGCACAAAAAAACCCAAACCCACCAGGGCAGCCAGTGAACCAATACTTCCTCCCCGCGGCACAGGGTGGCTGCTGAACCAACCCCCTCCCTCTCATATTTCCTATGGATGGTGATTATCCGGGATTTTATTAACCAGGATTAATTTTTTTCCCTATCATCCTGGATAATCAAGAGTCTACTGTAAGTCGATGGGAAAGCATCTCCCATCAACACAGTGCGGTGTAGGCACCGCATTAAGTCCACCTAAGCTAAATCGACTCCAGCTATGTCAGGACTTTTCAAACTGGGGGTAGGGACCCCTTGGGGTCAAGCGGTTATTACACGGGGGATTGCGAGCTGTCAGCTTCCACCTCAAACCCTGCTTTGCCCCCAGCATTTATAATGGTGTTACATTAAAAATACTTTTAAATATATTTATACGGGGAGGGAGGTTTGCACTCAGGGGCTTGCTGTGTGAAAGGGGTGACCAGTAAAAAAACTTCGAGAACCACTGAGCTACGTTAATCACGTGGCTGGAGTAGTGCAACTTAGGTCAACTTGCCCCTTTAGTGTAGACAAGGCCAAAGAAACAAACCTGTTGCTAATAATGGCTTAAGTGGTAGAGTAGACCGAAGGAACTAGTTACAATACCATTGGAAAACATTCTTGCTTTCGCTTGTGCCATGCTATTTTTGTGATCTGTTTTGAGAGTCGGACTACGCTTCAAGAAACGGCTGCACTTCATCCCACAAGTAGCTGACAGTGACAAAGGGCATCTCAATGCACCAGACTTGGCAAATGTGGCCCAGAGACATTTGTGTATTTAAGAGTGTTTCTTATAGCTTTCCTTTCTCTATCTACCTGCCTTTGAAAAGGGCAAAGGCTGTTCTGTTCAATAGAAAATTTTAAGTTTAAAAAACCTGGCATTTTTTAGACCGCCTCTTGTATAACTTAGCTGCAAATAACTAAGGGCTGGTCTATGCACAGAGTTGCCTTGGTTACACTAAAGGTGTGATGTTGCACTGGCTTAAAACTGTGCAACTCCTGTGTGTGTAGGCAAACCCTAATTTCCGTCCCTGCTCTGCCACGTTCACACTGAAGTGACTCAGCTAGTCAATACCCTGGAGTTTCTACATATGCAGGATGTGTTAATGCAGGAAGGAAGATTTGACAATAATTGAGTAGTCTCTTCCTCGGTGCCGTGTCCAGGCCAGAGGTTCCCACTGTGTGTTCTGTAGGAGTACTTGCAGGTGGTCTGCAGAGAGCTAGCAGTTCACATGGTGTTAGCTGTCCTAGGTTATGTCTACACTGCAGTTAAGACATGCGCAGCTGGCCTGTGCCAGATGACTCAGGCTAAGGGGCTGTTTAGATGCTCAGGCTCTTGCTGTCCGAGCTCTGGGACCCTGCCCCCTTACTAGATCCTAGAGCCTGAGCTCCATCCTGAGCTTGAACATCTCCACAACACCTAAACAGCCCCTCAGCCTCAGTCAGCTGACACAAGCCAGCCGTGAGTTCTTAATTGCAGTGTAGAGCTACAACATAAACCAGTAGGGGCAAGATGCAGGTGCAGGATGAATTCAATCTTGGCTTATTTAGTAAAGGCCTGAGGTACAGATCTGACCCTAGTGCTGTCTTCATCAGGATCTGATGTGCTAAGAAACTGAGGGGGGGTCTCTTCCTGCCCTCTCCCCTCTCCCTTGATTAGCAGCAATAAGAGACATCTGTGTCGTTTGTTGTGCTGTAGCTACTCCATTTGGTTCCCTTTGCCACCAGAAAGGGGGTGAAGGATGAGGGGAGCCTGTGTACTCTCCAGATGAAAAGGGGATGCTAAGAAAATTAAAAATTGAGTATTTGAAAGGGTGAACCTGCTTTAAAAAAAAAATTCTACATGCACCTCCTAGTCTTTAACAGCTGAAGTTAAACATTGCAAAAAGCACACACTGAGGGCTTACTTTTCCATCTGTGAGGGGGTATACAGCCCTTCTGGAGCCTGCCTGAAATACCGAAGAAGGAATGGCGCAGTCCATTGCTTCACACCCGCATCTTTGAAGTATGGTGCCTTTGTCTCTTTTGGATGTGGGTTGTGGAGGATGGTTTTGTGTGTTCACAATTACTCATCAGCACCAGAAACATGTTTCCTGTCATGGATTATTAGTGGTAAATGCCAACTGGCAGTAAGGCATTAATGTGGCTCTCTTTGCATACTGTTAATTGTTTTGAAATGGGAGAATGAACTTGTTGGTTGCTCTTTTTATTATCACAAGTGTCGAAGCTCTGTGGAAATTTGTATTATGCTGAGATGTGTCAATTTGAACAGACTTATTTAAAGACAGTAATGTGAGAGGAAGCATGGGGAATTTAGTGTGAGCCAACTGGGAGGGAAAAGTGTCCAAAGTTTAAAGCATAATACAATGGTCTGGGTCTAATTCCTGCTATACTTGCTATAGGAGCTTGGGTATATCATTTAACCTCTGCCTGCATTTCCTTAAGTTTTTCACGAATGTCCATAGGGATGCTGAAGAAGTTATTTGTTTGTAAAGTGCTTTGAGATCTTCAGATGAAAGATGCTATAGAAGTGTGTAATACTTAGGGCATAAAGTGTTGGAAGTTCCATTATCACATCAATTCTCAACTGTATTAGCAGTCTAGGACAGGAAAACGTATATGAATTTAAGCTTCCCTAAGCTTTACACTATCTTAATGTCTGACTATAGCAATACACTGTTTCACTGATGTTTAACTTGGTTATCTGTGGGTCTGAGAGATAGATGCACAATCTACATTTGTGTTAATTTGTCTTGCAGATCTTACCAATATATTTGAGTCGTTCCTGCCCCAGTTGCTGGCCTATCCTAACCCCATAGATCCTCTAAATGGTGACGCTGCAGCCATGTATCTCCACCGACCGGAAGAATACAAACAGAAAATTAAAGGTAAGGAAGTCAGTGGAATGTTGTAAAATGAATGGTATCAGTTGGATCTATTGCTGTTGGGAGAAACGTGTCTTCTTCATGGTACATCTTAAATACCTTTTGTCTGATTACCACTATTGCTTTAAAATAAATCTATTTACTTTTAGAGCAGGATAGTCTTCTGGGAAGAGTGGCTGAATCACCATCCTTTTGCATGTAAAGCAAATCTGTAGAATACAGTGTTGGGAACAGTTCTGCTTAGCTTGGATTTGGGGAATGTCTTGGCAAACTATTAGAAGTTAGAGACTGAAAGGAATGAAGTTAAGGGCTGTTTCCCAAGGTTCCCAACTTTAAAAGCAAATTTCAGAATTTAGGAATATTTTTGTAGCTAAAGTAGCTCCCCCCCCCGAAGTATTTTATTTAAAAGTAAACAAGAAATAAGGGTATTCAAAGTCATGCACCAGTCATGCCATTAGCTCACCCCATTTTGTGTGTTTGGACAGGCATTAGCTCACCCCATTTTGTGTGTTTGGACAGGCATGTGTATACATGTGCCCGTCTGGCTTCCCTTAAAATAATGTAGGAATTTCCACACTGGATCAGACCCAGATACCTCAGAGGAGGTATAGGAACCCTTCAGTAGAAAGATATTGGATAATCTGACCATGTTTAGGTTTCATCTGGGTCTCTAATAGAGGCTGGCATAAACCATGAAGCACAGACATTGTTACTCAATGAGGAGAACACGAGAGAAAAGGCAGCAATGACTGAAATAAATGATTTTTTTGTTTGAGTTTTCAAAGTTAACCATGATTGGATAACTGACATAGTGAACATCAGCGTAACTGGGGTAGGATCTGAGGTTAAAATAGGAAAAGAACAAGTGAAGAATTACTTAGACAAGATAAATGTCCTCAGATTGGCAGGGCCCAATGAAATACATCTTAGAATACTTGGGGAACTGTCTGAAGAGATCTGAGCCATTCGTGATTATCTCTGAGAACTCTTGGAGGACATTAGCCATCACAGAGGACTGGAAAAGGACGGATAGAATATCTAGCTATTAAAAGTGGAATGCGGACAAGCCAGGGAATTATAGACCAGTCAACTTGACTTCAATCCCTGGAAAGATAATGGAGTAAATAAACAATTTGTAACACCTAGAAAAAAATAAGGTGATAAATGTCAAGAACAAATCCTGTCGAACCAGTCAAACCTAATCTCCTTCTTTGAGATGGTGACAAGCCTTGGGGACAGGATAAAAACAATAGATGTGATATATTTCAACTTTAATAAGGCTTTTGATACTGTCCCACATGACCTTTTCAGAAGAAGACTAGAGAAATGTAGCCTAGATCAGGGGTGGGCAAACTTTTTGGCCCGAGGGCCACATCTGGGCAGGGAAATTGTATGCAGGGATGGGGCAGGGGGTTGGGGTGTGGGAGGGTGTGTGGTATGCAGGAAGGGGCTCAGGGCAAGGGGTTGGGGCAAGAGGGGGATGCAGAGTGTGGGAAGGGCTCAGGGAAGGGGGTTGGGTGCAGGAGGGGTGTGGCAGGGGGGATCAAAGCAGGGGGTTAGGGGACTCAGGGCAGCTGGGTGGGGTGCGGACTCTGGCCCAGCGCTGTTTACCTCAAGTAGCTCTGGGCTGGCAGAGGCATGCAGAGACGCTAAGGCAGGCTTCCTGCGAGCCCTGGCCCCACACCGCTCCCAGAAGTGCTCAGCATATCCGGCAGTGACTCCTGAGGGTGGGGTGGGGCGGGGCAGGTGGCTCCGCTTCACACTGCCCTTGCCTGTGTGTACCACCCCTGAAGCTCCCATTGGCCGTAGTTCCCCGTTCCTGGTCAATGAGAGCTGCGGGGGGCAGTGCCTACAGGTGAAGGCAGCACACAGAGCCCTCTGCCCTCCCCTCTACCAGGAGCAGCGCCGGGCCAGGGCAGGCAGGGAACCTTTCTTAGCTCCACTGTGCTATGGGGCTGGCAATCCCACGGGCCGGATTGAAAGCCATGATGGGCCAGATCTGTCCCACAGCTGTAGTTTCCCTCACCTGATTGGAAAACCACAACTGTTTAGAAAACCATACTCGAAGAGTAGTTATCAGTGGCTCACAATCAAGCTGGAAGGGCATATCGAGTGGGTCCTGCAGGGATCTGTCCTGGGTCTGGTTCTATTCAGTATCTTCATAAATAATTTGGATAATGACATACTTATTAAGTTTGCAGAC
Source organism: Sternotherus odoratus (assembly GCA_032164245.1). Taxonomy (NCBI): domain Eukaryota; kingdom Metazoa; phylum Chordata; order Testudines; family Kinosternidae; genus Sternotherus; species Sternotherus odoratus. The sequence continues at coordinate 4,950,100 of JAVMKO010000001.1, read as the reverse complement.
AGTACCAAGATGGGAGAGATTGAAAGTGCTGTGGAGGACAGGATTAGAATTCAAAATGATCTGGACAAACTTGAGATAAGGTCTGAAATAGGATGGAATTCAATAAGGACAAATGCAAAGTACTCCACCTAGGAAGAAATAATCAATTTCACAACTACAAAACGATAAATGACTACCTAGGAAGGAGTACTACAGAAAAGGATCTCGGGGTTATAGTGGATAACAAAGTAAATATGAGTTCTCAAGATAACAAAATAAATAGGAGTCCTCAAGATAATACTGTCACAAAAAAGGAAACATCATTCTGGGATGTGTATTAGCAGGAGAGTTGTAAGCAAAACATGAGAAGTAATTCCTTAACTCAGCACTGATAAGGCCTCAGTGGGACTATTGTGTCCCGTTCTGGGCACCACATTTCAGGAAAGATGTGCACAAATTGGAGAAAGTCCAGAGAAGAGCAACAAAAAATGATTAAAGGTCTACAAGGAAAGATTGGAAATAAAAAGGGGTTATTTCGTTTGGAGAAAAGAAGACTGAAGGGGAACAGAAGTTTTCAAGTATGTAAAAAGTTATAAAACAGAGGGCGATAAATTGTTTAAGTTTAACCACTGAAGGCAGGACAAGAAGAAATAGACTTAAATTACAGCAAAGGAGATTTAGGTTAGGTAAAGCTTCCTCACAGTAGGGTTGGTTGAACACTGGGACAAATTACCATCAATGGAGGTTTTTAAGAACAGGTTAGACAAACACCTGTCAGAGATGGTGTAGATAAAACTTAATCCTGCCTCAGTGCAGCGGACTAGACTAGATGACCTGTCGAGGTCCCTTCCAGTCCTACATTCTGTGATTTACAATGGCTTCCAAACTTTGTAATTCGTTTATCTTGCGTACTGTATGCATAAGAGTCAGACCTCCACTTTGAATATTCTGCATGACAGCCATAAGATAGAACTAAACACTGCCATTCTGTGAAATCCCTGTGTAACTTTAAGTATTTTAAGAAAGTCTTGGACATGCTGGAATTGATGCAATGGATTCTAGCAACGTCTTTGCTCTGGAAAATTAAGTACGGTGAATACATAATTTATCTCCTCTTCCCTTTACTGCCTCATTTTTTAGTTATGAAAGCATAAAATATTTGCTTGATGTGTGTGTTGGGGATTGCTCCTAGAACCGACACCGGGTACAAGGTTCTCAGCCTGCGATAATCCTTATGATGGGCAAAACCCTTAAATAAAGATTCACAATGGAACCTATAGTTGTCCATCGGTGGGGCTATTGTGCATACAGTTGGAAAGATTTTTGTTTAACACTGTTAGGTAAAAAGCAAGTCCCTACTCACCTCTCCAGCACCCGAGATTCGTGCGGAGTTGGTTTGGGCCCACAAACTGTCAGAGACCACTTACACAGACTTCAATTCATTGATCAATGGGCTCACACTATTTCTAGCTCAAAGCTTCAGAGTGAGTGTGGCAAATTTACTAGGGGTGAGCATCAATATTTATACACAAGTAAACAAAGTGATTTACAGATCATAATGGTCATGCATAATCAATCAAGATTCTACAGGATAAAACAGGTTAAAATGTAAATTCCAAAAGATAAGGGGAGATGGCTACTTAAGGGGAGGGGGGTTATGAGTAGTTTGCAGGTCAGAGCTTTGATTAAAAGTTCAGAGAGACATCAAGTCTGGGATAAGATTAAGCTTAATCAATAGTTCAGACTCAACATTCCCCCATTTGTAGCTTTGATATAACTTATTTATCAAAAAGCTACATCTTAGTTTAAGGAGCTAAGGGCAGCTTGGCAACTTCAGCTTGTGCCAATTCAAAAAGAGTAGGGCCTAAAAAAACAAGCTGGCTTACATGAGTCTATGAGGGAGGGGACACACTGAATACAACAACACAGTATTATAAGGATTACTATTGCCCCAACAATACTCACTAAGAGTTTTACTAAAGGCGGTGCCATTAAAACACATGTTGTATTTAAAATCATACTACACAACATTCATAATACAGTTGCTTTTAAGTTAGAAAAACATTCTTAACAATTCCCTCCTCTTTAAAGATAATTTCTTTTATATTTTAAAAGCAAATTACTTTCAGCTTTTAAATTATGCACTAATTTATAGGTACTGTTCAGTTTAGGCACACCCAGTATTGGGGTGTTGAGGTAGATATTATTTTTAAAGACATAGCATTTCTCATTCATGAGAGCATATATTTTTCTTTGGGCAGCTAACATTATGTTTCAGGCCATTTTGACTTGCCCACTTGTTTCAGGATAGACTCTCACTGAGATTAACTGCTTGGTTTGTCTTTTAAACAAACATTCTGAACATTGAAGCTTGGGAACAAATTTGAGTTAAGCTAAGTAATATGAACCCGTCTAGTTGGAGGGCAATACATAATAGACTGTAGCTTTACATACTTAATATCATGTTCGAAAAAGTGCTAATTTACTGGTGGAAGCTTTATTTTTATCCAACCAGGAGTTACTTGTCACAAAATACTAAGTCTGGTCCCATGTTAGATTATGCTGGACCAGATCTCTATTTTGGTAGCATTCAAATCATGTTAATCAGAGGGATAGGTACACAGAGGAGTTTCTATCCTGCATCTACTAAGAACTGAGTACACACTTAACAATCACTTCTATTTTTTCAAAATACAGGTTTTGACTTTCTGGAAATATCTAATAAAAAAACATTATACTCATGAAATAAATCTTGCTTAATCTAAAACAAGATTAATAACTTAAAATTGATTAATACTTCAATTTGATAAACATTATTAAGTCCTTTTGAATTTTATCTTCAGGCTGAGACCCGGCACGGTCTCCGCTAGCCACTTTTCTTCAGGGTTCTTCATCGTCCCCTCTCCAGTTGCTAGGGCTTGGGTTGCCCCGCTGTCGTCTAATTCTCATCCTGGTCCGTCGAGGGTTGAGGCCTCAGCTGCCTCGCTGTCATCTGGGAAAAGGGCATGCTTGCATCAGGCGTGGTGAATTTAGGCTTCTTTTTCTGCTACCTTGATGATGGTTGGGGTGGCCAAAGCACCTGGTATGGTCCTTTTCACAGGGGCTGGAGCAGAACTTCTTTGTAGGCTTTAACAAAGACTCAAGAACCAGGTTTTATCTGGTGTGCTTTTTCATTTAAAAGCAGTCTCATATCTGTGGAGAGAGTTAGCCTGTCTCTGGAGCTGTAAAACAAAAGAAGTTAGTTCTGCTTTTTCAAGCACCAAATCAGCAGTCATGTAATATTTGACTAGGTAAACTGAGGAAGGCCTGCCAAAAAGTAGTTCAAAAGGTGATAACTTAATTTGACCTCTAGGAGTTGTCATGGAGATTGTGCAGCACAAGGGGTAATGCATTTATCCAGTTAAGACCAGTGTCTTTGCATATTTGTCCTTTTAACCAGGCCATTAGATTGCAGGTGCCAAGGTGTGTGGCACTTCTACTGAACTCTCAAGGCACTCATAACTTGCTGAAAAGCTGTTTCTGTAAAATGAGACCCATGGTTTGTCTGTCATCTTGGGTACCAATACCTAGGGATAAAATCATTTAAGAGATATTTGTCCACAGTCTAAGCATTTGCTCTTTTGGTAGGAAATGCTGTACACAGGATGGCAGTTCAGAAAAGTTAATTTGAGGCTTCTTAAAAAGAAAGACAGCTCAGGGCCGGTTTCTGGATGGACTTTGTGACTCCTTTTGATTGAATTGCTGATATGACAGGCAAATCTTTTTACATCAGTCCCAAGATGTAGCAAGGCTGTTTAGGATCTTTAGGTAATGTATTCTTTACCTGTGAGTAACAACAACAAAAAACTAACACATTTCATTATTACTTGGCAGTGTTACAAACTTTACAACTGAGTGGGCATTTTAGCCCTCCCTCTTCTTTACACACACACACATACACACACACACACACACACACTTTCTTTTTTACATTGTTTTTATACAGTACTTTAGTTTTACATACACTTTTATAATAAAAATAACTGAATTACAGAGCTTTGGAGTAACAGAACAGGACAAGCATACTAACTGTTGAGGCCACTTGATACAACCTCTGGTGTCTAATAGCTTCTTCCTTCCCTCGCCCTCTGGCTAGAAATCTGGGGGTAGCCAGAAGAATTCCATGTGCAATTTGAGGAGTGAGTTAACTTGTCATGTTAATGCTTCCAAAGTCTATTGGTATTTAATTTCAATTGAAAATTATTGTTCACATTGTTCTTAGCTAGTGAAATTATAACAAGTATATTTAAACTTTAACATTGTAAAAACAATTTTATATTACAAATTGAATAAACAAATATCTATATTTCAATTTTGAAGTATATTGCCTTATGTACAATTTATCACAAACACAGCGTTGGCCACATTGACAAAACATTTTAAGACAAACATAGAACATAAAATACAATTCTTATTGTGCCAGTAAATGCATAGTTTGTCAGCTGGCAACAGCTTTCTTTGATTTTTTTGAAAGACAAAAAAAACCTTCTATATCTCTACTTTTTTTAAAGGGAATCAGTTATTATTTTCTTTTGTTTTTTAGGCAAACCAGGTTTCAGTTACTTTTTATCAATTAGGTAATTTGCATCAACACAGATGTTTTCTGGCTTGCTTTTTTGGATTTAAAGCTAGTTACAACTTAAAAGGATACAATTATCTTTACCAGAATCTTTTACTGTTAACTTTTTCTTTTGTAACACACACTGATCTGAAACACCATTAGCATTACAAACAAATTTAGCTAAACCATGCATAGCTGCATACTTGCAAACTAATCTCTGTGCTTGGATTACTTATTATAAGGATTTAGTTACAGACATTTTAAAGACATTAAAACATTTTCTTATTTTCACTAAAATTATTTTTCTTTGCTATTTTTTATACTTTTGGGTCAACACTATTAGAATTTCGGTTTATTAGGGTTACTTTGAGGTTTTATTTTACAAAATTAAATTTGCTTGCCCTGAAGGGCTGTCTTGTTTAACAGATAAGTAATTTGCATTTTCACAGACCGAGAAGTAAGCCCAGGGGCTAGTTTTAAAAGGGATAACATTTATTTTTACTAATAAGCTAGTCTCAAAGTTCTGTTCTTTCTTTACCCAGAGACCACAAGTTGCATTCAAAGTGTCTAGAGATGAGGGTATACCACCTACGATACTAACTGCACAGCTGTCCTGCTCTGAAGATGCATCTACCCAGTTATCTTTTGAGCCTGAGACACAGACTGTCTACTTGCAGAATCAGCATGGGGACATTCCTCCCTGAACAATCTTGTTTCTCTATCACTGGTGAAACACAGCCACTTGGATATAGGGCTGTCTCAATTCTTTCTCAAAGCTATCCCCACTCAAATCACTTTCACACTTTAACTGCATCAAACTGTTTACCTGTTTTCTTTTTAGGAACTTTCCTAGGCAACACTTCACTAGAATTTCAGAAGAAATTCTGTCTTTGTTCTCTTCACTCTAGGGCTTCTAAGGAACAGCTTCTTGAGCAACAACAAATTCTCACTAGGATTTATTCACATTCATGATTATCTTTGGCCCATCAGACAGATCTCTACAAAATCTCCTCTTAGGCAATCTTACAAACTCACTGGACAAAGGGTTAGAGTTATTCTTTTTCCTCTGCAGTTACAAACTTAGAACTATCTGAATCTATAACTAACTCTGACACTACAAGCTGAAAAACAGACAAAAAAGACAGACAAGGAAGACTCAGACACACACTTTCCTACCCTAGACACACAGCTTGGGATTTTCTTTTTGGCCTATTGCCAAGTGATTATTTCTCCCGAGGTTTTTCCCGTACCATTTTCCTCCTTACTCCTTGCATAGATTCAGATCCTGAGTCCTGCAGATTCCCCTCTGCTCCCTGGAGAGTCCCCCTGCGGAGGAGATGGGGCAGGTGCAGTGGGGACCAACTGGCGGGTCAAAACACGCCATGGTTTACACCCTTTATCGAAATAACATGGAGGGGGTTCACTCTCGGGAGAATACCTGACTGTCATAATCTTTAAAGATTTCCAGAGCTCTGCTGCAGAGTTCAAACAAAATCAGTAACTTAACTGTCCCGGATGGTTTTTTTCGATCTGGCCCTCTACTTCTCTTTAAAGCAGCCTGCTTGAAAGAACCATACAAAGGCAACCTTTTCTCCAAGTTGGCCCATACCGCGGTATTCCCAGTCTAATTCCTTACACACAGCGTGTACAACTTCTTAGACATTCCTGTCTGTACTGGGAGTCTTTCTTCATAACACAACTTATTCCTAATGCTCAAAAAAGTTCTGAAAAGGGACACTAGTCCCTTGACCCATGGTGTCTGACAGGAGCCCTCCAACTGGCGTTTACCCTGCCGTCCAGTACACGACCCCTCAATATTGAATTGGCTGGGAGAAATCTCCCGTGGCGCCTGCCAATTCGTATATGAGTGATCTGACCACTGGACAGAGGCACCGCACCAGAAGGAATCCCGGATGAGCCCCCATATTGTTAGGTAAAAAGCAAGTCCCTACTCACCTCTCCAGCACCCGAGATTCGTGCGGAGTTGGTTTGGGCCCACAAATTGTCAGAGACCACTTACACAGGCTCAATTCATTGATCAACGGGCTCACACTATTTCTAGCTCAAAGCTTCAGAGTGAGTGTGGCAAATTTACTAGGGGTGAGCATCAATATTTATACACAGAAGTAAACAAAGTGATTTACAGATCATAATGGTCATGCATAATCAATCAAGATTCTACAGCAGGGGTCTCAAACATGCGGCCCGGGGGCCACATGCGGCCCGCAAAGCCCTTCCCTGCGGCCCGCCAAGCTTCCTGGCGCCCCCCCCCACCCCCCCGATCCCCCCATAGCAGTTTGCAGGATGGAGGGGCCAGAAGTGGAGGCTTCTCTGCTGCCTGGCTGGGCCGCGCGTGTTTCTAGCTCTGGACTTCCTATATTGCTCTTGCTTTGTTTGCCAAACAGCTGTTGGTGGTGCCTAGCGCTTTCCAGGAGGGAATGGGGAGCTGCGTGCTCAGAGGAGGAGGTGGGGCAGGGGTGGGACCTCTTGGAAGGGGTGGAGTGGGGGCGGAGCCGGGGCAGCGAGGGCAGGGTGTGTGTCAGTGGTGCGGCCCTCGGGCCAGTGCACTAGTCCTCATGGAAGGGGTGGAGTGGGGTCAGAGCCGGGGCAGCGAGGGTGGGTATGTGTGTGTCAGTGGTGCGGCCCTCGGGCCAGTGCACTAGTCCTCATGCGGCCCTCATGGGCATTTGAGTTTGAGACCCCTGTTCTACAGGATAAAACAGGTTAAAATGTAAATTCCAAAAGATAAGGGGAGATGGCTACTTAAGGGGGGGGGGTGTCATGAGTAGTTTGCAGGTCAGAGCTTTGATTAAAAGTTCATAGAGAGACATCAAGTCTGGGATAAGATTAAGCTTAATCAATAGTTCAGACTCAACAACACTAGTACAACTTTTCACTCTTCAGATGTAAATTTGTTAATGGCCATAGAGGTAAGAGAACCATTTTAGCTTTTCCGTCCTAGAAGAGAGGAAATTGTGGGGAGATTTTTTTCCCCAAAGGCACAAAGAGCCAGTTAAGGATTCAACTTCTATTGAAGGTAAGTGGGATTTGAGTGCTTAGCTCCCATTTGTGCCTTTAAAAAATATCAAGACTGGCACTTGATATTGGTGCATATTTTGAGTAAAAGGTTAAGTACCAAGAGAGCTGTGAATGGGGTGTACATGTAGCTGTTTTGTATTCCTATGGGGCTAAAATATTTGAAGCATTATTGGTTCTTTCTTGGTATGAAATCTTAATTTCAAACCTTTACGCCAGACACATGAAAATATACTTCCCATGGTATTTACAGGGCCAGCGTATCTACAGTGCAGTGTCATCTTAATGGATGGAAAAATGACTAGATCCTCCAGTGTAACATGAGTTTAACCGAAAAGAGGGTTAATTATTTAGACATGAAAGTTCCCTGGAAGCCAGGAATTTCCAGAGGTTAAAACAAATGGCCATCCTGCTGATGGCTAGGCAGCCACTCCCCAGCTTTCTAGCATGACCTAGGCAACAAGAGTCAAGGGCTTAGTTGTGCTGATAGGTGGTAAGTAGCTATTTGAACTAAAATTGCCTCTCTGCTTTATAAACTTTAGGCCTTGGGCTGGTGGAGCACTTCCTGAGGGTCAGTAAAGTGGTGGTTGGTTACATGGCTTCTCTCCCTGTTTTTACCTGCTAAATGTCAGGATGACAACTAGCCGCTGTATCTATTTGCTTTCCTAATATTATTCCCCCACATCAGTCGTGGTGGTAGTGAACTCAGGGATATCAGTAGAACTCAAGAGTCCTGCACTTAGGATGGAATAATCACATGCACTGCTACAGACTAGGGACCGAATGGCTAGGCAGCAGTTCTGCAGACAAGGACCTAAGAGTTACAGTGGACAAGAAACTGTATGAGAGTCAACAGTGTGACCTTGTAGCCAAGAAGGTTAATGGCTTTTTGGGCTGCATAAGTAAGAGCATTGCCATCTGATTGAGGTACGTGATCTTTCCCCTCTATTTGGCATTGGTGAGGCCTCACCTGGAGTATTGTGTCCAGTTTTGGGCCCCACACTACAAGAAGGTTGTGGATAAATTGGAAAGAATCCAGAGAAGGGCAACAAAAATGATTAGGGGGCTGGAGCACATGATTTACGAGGAGAGGCTGAGGGAACTGGGATTATTTAGTCTGTAGAAGAATGAGGGGGGATTTGATAGCTGCTTTCAACTACCTCAAAGGGGGTTCCAAAGAGGATGGATCTAGACTGTTCTCAGTGGTGGCAGATGACAGAACAAGGAGTAATGGTCTCAAGTTGCTGAGGGGAAGGTTTAGGTTGAACTCTGTTTCTCATACCTCTCTTTGATGCCTCTAACACCAGCTGGTATAGACGAGATTGACCTTTGGTCTAGACTCTAGACCAGGGGTCTCAAACTCAAATGACCACGAGGGCCGCATGAGGACTAGTGCACTGGCTCGAGGGCCGCACCACTGACACACACACACACCCTCGCTGCCCCGGCTCCGTCCCCACTCCACCCCTTCCAAGAGGTCCCATCCCTGCCCCACCTCCTCCTCTGAGCACGCAGCTCCCCATTCCCTCCTGGAAAGCACTAGGCACCACCAACAGCTGTTTGGCAAACAAAGCAAGAGCAATCTAGGAAGTCCAGAGCTAGAAACACACGCGGCCCAGCCAGGCAGCAGAGAAGCCTCCACTTCTGGCCCCTCCGTCCTGCAAACTGCTATAGGGGGACCGGGGGGGGGGGGGGGGCCGCCAGGAAGCTTGGCGGGCCGCAGGGAAGGGCTTTGCGGGCCGCATGTGGCCCCCGGGCCGCATGTTTGAGACCCCTGCTGTAGACCAATATGACAATCCCTATGTTAATGTATATAATTGATATTTTGTTGTCCATATATGGCACTATCCCACAGGCTGTACATTAATTTCTTATTCAGCCATGCTCGGTACCATCCCATTTTTATAAATGGCTGTGGGAGTTGAACATATGCTGATTATACCCTTTGCTTTCTTTACATACAGAATACATTCAGAAATATGCAACAGAAGAAGCACTAAAAGAACAGGAAGAAGGTACCGGGGACAGCTCATCAGAGAGCTCCATGTCTGACTTCTCGGAAGATGAGGCCCAAGATATGGAATTGTAGTAGAAGAAGCAACCTGCTTTTCAGAGAGACTATCATTTCCTAACCATGAGAAGCAGACTATAATATTCATATTTAAACAAAGCAATTTTTTTTATTACTAAACAAGGTTTTTATGAATAATAGCATTGATATATATATCACCCTTTAGATCTTGATTTCTTGGTCATTTCTCATACCCCAGGTGTATAGCATATTCCCACATTCCATTTTGGTAGCAATATGCAGCTCGAATGCATGCATTCATAATTCCATTTGGCCAAGTCAACTTGTGTGCTACTGAACTGTCAACTCAAACAGCTGCTCTGATAGGTAGGGACTTCGAGATTTCCTTTTGATCAGTGGTTCCACAGCTACCGCCTTGGATGCTAAGATGGTACAGCGCTTTCTCAAAGTAAAAAGTCTAGGGGATAATGTAAGAACATTTTTAGTTCAGACAATGAAATAAAAGTGGTCCTTCAGGTCAAACTCACTATCCTAGTTTATGTGGAGTTGCATTTAAAAAGTGCACGGAGTTATTCAGAGCATCGAAGCTTAAAAAAACGACTTGGATTTTAAGTACACTTTTATATTGGACTTCTGCCCACCCTATAGGGATCTACAACCACTCATCTTTTTGCTTTTGGGACTTTGGAAAGCCTTCATCTGGACTTTACTCATTTTCTTGCTCTGGATTATGAGCTGTTCCCTTTTTTTCGGGGGGGAAAAACAATGCTATATGAACAGTGTTTAATTTACCTGGAGCACATGCAAAGGCAAACTCTTTGTCATAGTTTTGAAACTGCTACCCTGTACTAGCTTCAAGCTTTCTTTCTTGCTTGAAGTATGATCAAACACCTTGCAAACTCTCTCTCTCCATCTCCTAAAAGAGGGTTCTCTGACCAGATGGACTAGCCTTGCTGAGAGCTTCAGACCCATGAAGACTGGCCCACTGGCCATAGTCCATGTATCCGTTGGCACATTCTCTCTCCCGTTTTTGTTTTTCTGTTTTCCCTTCTGCAGCAGCTTGGTAGCCATCTGCTTGTGTGTACAACAGACCAAACTAAAGTTTAACAAAGAAGAATGTTCTAGGAATATTTGAGATTAATAAAAAGAGAGACCATAAATTTGGGGAAACAAGCAAATAATATTTTCAAGAAGTCTTCTGAATGAAAAATTTTATTTCTTCTGGTGTATTTCAAGATACTAAGTTTTTGTTATTATTTTTATTTAATGGTAAGAGAACCTAATACAGTAAACGCCTACCTGGGTTGCCAGTGATACTTGAATTTGGATAATTGTGCATTTGAAATCCTAACTAAAATGGATTTTAAATCTGAATGTTACTTGCTGTATTCTTAAGGTTTTCTGAGGGGTTTGGATAGACCGATACTTCCATATTTTTTTTGGTGAAACCTTCAGGACAGTATGCGGAATTCAACCTGGGCTGAGCAGAGAATGACAGACTGGATTGAGTAAACACTTTTTTTTTTAATGGCCCCACAAATGTTGTTCTTTTAGGAATGCCACCAAGTTTTGAGTTGATGGGGTTCAAAGATACAATCCTTTTTTAATCCATAAAGCACAATCATTTTTTCTCTTTTTTTTTGGGGGGGGGAAGCTATATGAAGTACAATTTTGCTTTAGCATGATTATTTTCCTTAAAAATAACATACAAAGGGTTTACTTATTTTATGTTAATTACGGGCATGAAGCAAAAGGGGTTTTTTGTTTGTTTTTTTTTAAAGCAGTAATGTAGGACTGTGGTTAGTTACTGTGCTGAAGTTCTCTTTCTAGCATTTGTGGCTTGTTGGAAGGGTAGTATTAACTATTTAACATGTAATGGTGTACTTTAACTCTTATCTAGCACGCTGTTTTCTCATTACTTTGGGGAGGGGAGGCAGAACTTTGTTGGCACTGTTTAACTTGCTTACCTGCTGAACTAGCAGTTTGCTTGTGCTATAACCTTTAACTGTAGGTGCTATTTAGGGGTAGTTTAAGTGCTGGGTGGTGGTATCAGTTTAAAAACAACAAAACAATAAAAAATTTGTATTTTTTCAATATTGTATAAAAAAAGTGTTCTAATTACCTCTAATTTTTTTTTCCAGGTAACTGTATTACTCTTCCCCCCCAGTCTATTCAATGACCAGGTTTAACACAGTGAACACTTTCATACATCTCTCATTTGAAGAAGTCAGTTTTCTAATAAAAAGGTGTCCTGTCCTAAGCTTCCAAAAGAATTACAATTAGAGCCACACATCTAAGGTAGTCTCCTGGAAAAGTAAGCACACGTTTTACCGCATTGATTGCTAGGGGTGACGATGCAGTTTGGCTTCTGTTAGTTGTCCAAGTTGCTTAGATTCCTCTGCACATTACTTTGTGCGTACTGGCTGCAGAAGCAAGGGATTTGTGGGTATAGATCTGGTACTTCTCCAGCAAGATGTTTCCCTGGATATTAATGGAGCTTTACACATGAAGTCTATAGTATTGCCTGCGGCATGTCGAAAGGATCATCTTCTTGGTATATTTCATGTTTGATCATTCTCCCCTGTAGTGATGGCGGCAGGAAAGGAAGGAAATTGTCAAAATACCTGCAGTTCAAAGGAGGAATATGGCCTAGTGTAAAACTCTTGTAGGGAATAAATTCACATGGATTTCCCTTCTTTCTAGACTGGAATAGCTGCTTATTCTACCCTTTCTCCCATCTGTCACCTTCCTCCCCATCTCAGACAAGAACAGTCTGTACATAAACTACATACCCCTAGTCTGGAAGAGAAAAATGGAACCGTTTTGAAGCAAGATGCTCTTTTTTTTTTTTCCCCAGTTCCAGTTTCTTTTGAAATGCTAATGTTCGTTTTCTGAAGGAACCACTGCCATTCTCCTCCCGGTTCAGATGACTGACTCTCAAAGCATCAGCCAGGTGGAAATTAACAAGCCTACTCCAACATGACTACGTTTGATCCACTGTATGTAGATTCGTGCTCTCAATGAATCCCTGAATATGAAAGCTTGTTAGTAACCTATTATAGTTGTTATGGAAGTTGGCTCTTTGGCTTCACGTCTGATAGCTTGTCACCTCATTCTTGAGCTTTGTGTGACTTACACAAATTGAGACATATCAAAGCTGACCCAGATCCACCGAAATGTCTCAAGAAGCTACATACATTGCCAACTAGGTTAATCTTGAATGTCATCGGACGTTCGTGTGTTCGACTCTCCTTGAGGTTTCCAAGTATATTTTCTTGGTTCATTTGACTTTCCATCATGACAATTTTAGACTTAAAAAAAAATTGAGGGGCGTCTTGGCGAAAGCTAATCTTAAAGGAGTGGCATCACGATGTGAACTGAGTGGAATAATGCTTTGTAAATTAACTGGTAATGTGTAAACCCTTGGTCAGAGGGAAAAAATGGAATTTAAATACTATTTCTGTTACTTCTGAAGTTCAGATTGGCCAATTAGGTTTATGGGAATGCTACCTAGATAGGCTGTAATCTCCCATATCCGTGTTTGATCACCACCCTCACATTAACTGCCTTCAGTGCACACAAACCAGGGAAACGGAGTCCCTTTTTCCCCAGGAGGGATGAAAAACGCTGTAACCTGGGCTGCAGCTGGGTTGCCCTGGCTTTTTTCCCCTCCCAGCAAGACTAATCACAGGGCATTCTGATGTAAGTGGCAGCTCTCAGGTATGCAAAGACCCGCCCCTGCCTCCACACACCTGCAGCTTTGATGTCATCTCTATACCACATACAGAGGGCAGCGAGGAGAGGGCAGAGCTGTTGATTTGTTTTTCTTTCGCTTCTTTTTGCTCATCTGAATTCCGCTGGCACTTTAGCAGGAGTGTGTGCAGCATGAGAAATGGCCATTATTTTACTGACTGTATTTGATACCTGTTGTGTGATACTTGAAGAGATAAAGGGTGTTTTCCCTTCATTTGAGTCTAAGCTTTTTTCTTATTTTCTTTTTCCCTTTTTTCTTGCATTGTGATGATGTAGTGGGCATGCCTGTCACCATGACAAATGCCTCTTCTCTAAGAATATAACCTCTCAAATAGTTGTGTATAATTAAAGAACTGTAAACTTTTTTAAATAAAAGATGTATATACCTTGACACTTGACTGGTACTTGATCAGTAAGGTCTCGCCCTCATAGGCAGCATCTCTAGTGCCTCCTGTCTTATAACCCTCCAGCCCCTGAGATTCAACAGCAGCTGTTAACCAGACTGCCCAAGATTTTGCCTTCAAAACCAGTCCAAGATTTTTCTATATGAGATGCTCTAGTGGAAATACATCCTGTTCCATATGCAGAGTGTCTGACTGCAGTGTGTGATGTAACTAGGTTATTATAAGTCAGGCAGTTGTTGAAAATAGTTGTACTGTACCATTGTGATGGGTGCAGTAAAAGAACCCAATTAGACTAGGGCTTGGTCTACACTAGGGGGAGGGTTCGACCTAAGATACGCAACTTCAGCTACGTGAATAACGTAGCTGAAGTCGTAGGCCGACTTACCTTCTGTCCTCATGGCAGCAGTGGGCTCCCCCGTCGACTCCAGCTTGCACCTCTAGGCCAGCTGGAGTTCCAGAGTCCACCGGAGCACCTTTGGCAATCGATTTATCGTGTCTTTATGAGACGCGATAAATCAATCGCCAATAGATCGATCACTACCCGCCGATCCGGTGGGTAGTGAAAACATACCCTAGTATAAATTGGCTTTGGTTGTAGGCCCATTCGCAGATAAGGTTTGTGAAGCTTGCCTCTGGCCAACACTAGATGGCGCTATTTGCCACATTTCCCACAAAGTGCTATGGCAGATTTTAGTAAAGGGTGTTTTGACTAAAACTGCTGTAAATTCGAATTATGCCCTAAAGCTGTTGGTCATGTGAGCAAGCAAATGAGCGGGCTTCTTCATCTTATTGAAATGGATGTTAAGAGAGTTCTTCTAGGAAAATAGATCATGCCACATACTTTATCAAAGGTGAACTGGGAGGAATAAGGGAGTGATTACAAGGTGTTTGCAATTTAAATTGTCCAGTGATGATGTGGGGTTAACGGTGCCAAAGTTAGAAGGCTGAGACCTCAACCGTGACATCATCTATGCAGGAGGGCTTTGGGGAAAGTGCATTTGAAAGGTGGGTGGGTGTAGGAGTATTGACTTACAGTGTGTGTGTAAAGTCATTCTGATTTCATACCTAAAGGACATAACCAATGTTCTTCCAATAAGTTCCTCTAAATGTAAGAAGCAATTAAGAGGTCTGTACATTTTTGCTAAAAACTGAATTTGAAATGTATTAACATCAAAGGAATGTTCTGAATTCAGACACTAACAGAGCCATTCAGTAACAAGTCCTAAGGGACTTCAATTGTTTGGTCAGCAGGTGAAACAAAGTTTTTCAGCTTCAAAATACATGTCCTTGGAGTTTTGTTTTTTTTTAGAAGCAGCTGCCTCACAGTACAATGATGTTGGATGTGCCAATGTAAATCTGGACTTTGTACAGGGAAGCGGAGCCCTATGTCAAATGTGTAGTGAACATTTCCACCTGTCTTGGGCTCGTGGCTGTTCATCACAATCTGTTAACGGACCCCCTTCATTTCATCTGCTACCCTTTGTTGTGTGGTGTCTGCACTAGATTGTAAGCTCATTGGGGCAGGGACATGTGATGTATCTAGTGCATATGGCACTGTACAATGCGCTAGAGACAATATTTGCAAATATTTTTCCATAGCCTTTCCCTTGCAGATCTGCTCCTTGTGGTTTCATTAGCTAAATTTGCAAATCTTGATTCACATCTACCAGGGGACTTGCTTATTCTAAAAAACTCAGTGGAACTGCTTTTAGCTCTCCAGAGAAATAGCCCCGTGGCTGAAATCTGGAGAAAATCCTTTACGTTTTCCAATAGTTGTGGTTGTCTTCGTTTGTCTAGTTTTGATAGTTTTGGGGTGTGTGTCCTAGGTTTATTCCACTTTCAGGTCTACTTGAATTCCCCTCGCTTTTTTACATGGGAAAAGCTATTTATTTCAGCCCTATCCTAAGCAGCCATCATGCATGGTTTAACAGCTGCCTTTGTATTCAGTGTTTGTATTTTAGGGCCGGCCAGGTTGTCCCACCAAGAGCAGGGCCCCATTGTGCTAGGGGTTATACAAACATGCTAGGACAGTCCCTCTACTAAAGAGTTTGGTCAAAACCAGATGCAACAAGTGTTTGTAATGGGGGAGGAAGGACCATGTAATCTGATATGAGAATGCGGTCACATAAACCACCAAGAGTTGAGTCCATTTCTTAAACTGGGGTGCACCTCTCAGAATTACACTACCGATATATGTACCAAGAGAAAATTAACATTCTTATCACATCTACAATGCTGTGCACTCTATTATCCTGTTCAGTCCTTTTCTCGCTCCTACCACCATATATTTCTTATATGATCTGATAACACAAAAATGACTAATATTTACTCAAAACAATTTGAAAGTTAATTAACTATGGTTTCTTCAGCTGGTAAATGGGTAAGAGACACAAGTCGTGGCTTTAAATTCAGAAGAAAAAAGTAACTGCTGTTACTACGTACTTTTTAAAGGCTTTTGTTTGTATTGTTTTATTTCTGAAATCACGGGACACAATCCAGTATAAATAGATAAAACGTTGATGGCTATTTTATTTATCTTCCTAGCTGCAGTGTTGTTAAGGTGAACAAGCACTTTTATTCATGAATGAAGTTTTCCCTGTTCCAAACCTCTAGGTCTGGCTTGTTATAGAGGGAAGATGCTTATTTTACTGCAAGGCAAGCTATAATGGATAACAATACTTTAGACGTCTGTCAGCTGCTGCAACAATTAGTGTCTTGGGCCTATAGTTCTCATTGAGTTGGACATTTCATTGTAATTTAATTGTCTCTGGTTGATCATAAAGGTGTTGGATTTTTTGATATATTAAATTTGCTTGTTCATGACCCAAAAGTGGAGTGTTTAGTAACGTCTGTAGAAAAACAACTGAGCTCTCATTATGAGCTAGAACTAAACTGGTTTTGGATTGATGTCTCTGGACACTACTGCAATGTGAGGGTTTGAGTGGAGCAGGGTGAGATTAGTAACAGCTTCCAAGTCCTGAGTCCACATTTCTATCATGTGACTTGTGGAATTCCGAATCTAAACACACTAAATTGCACTTGATACTACCGTTGCTTGTTGGATGATGCCAAAGGAAGGTAGAACTCATTGTAAACTCGTTATAACTGAGCAAATAGAATGCCACCTATGGGTGAACGGTGAGTGTCCAGTCATAAAATTACTTCCTAGAGAAGTTTAGGAATGGGGTCATGGAGACAAAACAATAATCAAATTTGCCATGCAGTTCTCCTGCCTCTTCTATATGGGGGAGGAAGTGTGTTGCATTGCGAAAACCATCCCTGGTTATATTAGGGTGACCAGATGTCCTGATTTTATAGGGACAGTCCTGATTTTGGGGTCTTTTTCTTATATAGGCTCCTATTACCCTCCACCACCATCCCTCCCACCCTTATTTTTCACGTTTGCCATCTGGTCACCCTAGTTACATTAGAGGCAGAAGCAGGAAGCCGCAGTAAGATCTGCATAGATCTGAAGAGGATGTAGCTGGAATTGCTGCACTGCCTCCTGGGAATCTCAGTTGCAGGAAATGCCAGAAACACTAAAAAAAGAGTTTAAAAATCTGACACATTTTATGGGGCTGGCGTGATTTGTCTTATAATGAGCGAGAGATTGAGCTCAGATTTCAGATCCCGAGTGGTATGAAATTCCCCTGGAGTGGGGGTTGCACCTCCAATCTTCACTCTGTCCTGGCAGCACCAAAGCCAGACAGTGCAGGCCTGCGATACCTCTCCTGTGGATGCTGAGCTGGGATTATAAAGCCTCCATCCTCAGCCGAATGCCCTAGTGGTTGCAGTGGTACTGCCTCTGTAAATCCACCCCAGTGCATTGGTTATATGCATCTTTGAATACACAGAGCATGAACACCAGTGATGGAGAGGAATGTGGGATGATGCAAAGTCCTCTAGTCTGTCTTTGCCTGTGTAGCACAAGGGCCACCTACTGGCCAAACAAGACACAGGCCGTGTTTCCATCGGACATCAAGGGTTTAAGGCCCAACAATGGCTAACTACTTCCATTGAGACCAAGTGCGTTTGTGCCGTGTCTGTAGGGTTGTTGCCAGCTGTGCCGGGGATCGTTCTATGGGACGCAGCTGAAATGTCAGAAGTTCTTAAAACCTTCAGCTGGCGTCGGGTCCGCCACACATGGGACGGTACCAAAACGGCGAGCTTGGAGTTTGTTGCCATTTTAAGTGTTCACAGTAGATCACAGCAGAGGAAGGCTGGGGGCTGAGCTTATCTGATGTCTTTCTCCCCCGGCTAGGGAAGCCGATGCATCCCTCCACTTGAGGAGAACGGATAATGGGTCTTTCTTCTTTGAGTGATTGCTCATGTGTAGTGTGCTTGCCATGTGCACCGGTGCGGGAAGTTTTTCCCCTAGCAGTGCCCGTAGAGAGAACCAAGTGGTGGACCCTCCAGTGCCTAGGGACACCCAGAGCTCGGTGTCCGCTCCTTAACCCTCAAAGGAAGTGGCGATAGAAATCCTGCCCCCCACAGTCCCTCAGGAGGACTTTCAGGCCAACCAGGACTTCCTTAAAAGGGTGGCCTCAAACCTCCACCTCCGGGCTGAGGAGGTGGAGAAGCCCTCAGACTCACTGTTTAACATGCTGTCCTCTTCCGCCCCCGGGCAGGGTGGCCTTGCCCCTCCATGAAAGAGTGACAAAGATCTCGCATGCCCTGGGGCAAACACCAGCCTCATTGGCTCCCATATCCAAGAGGGCGGAGCGCAAATACTTTGTCCCAGCTAAGGGGCACAAGTACTTTTATGCCCACCCAGCGCCCAACTCCCTGGTGGTCGAGTCAGTCAACCATAGGGAGCGACAGGGCCAGCCAGCGCCTACCCCAAAGAACAGAGACTCAAGGAGGCTGGACTCATTTGGCAAAAAGGTTTATTCGTCCTCGAGTTTCCAGCTGCGGGTGGCGAACCACCAAGCTCTGTTGGGCAGATACGAGTTCAACTGGTGGGATCTCCGCCAGAATTCAAGGCCTCCCTCCAGGCGCGCGACAGGAAGGAGTTGCAGGCGCAGGCGCGATCGGATGCAGCTGACATGGCCTCATGGTCTATGGCCTCTGCCGTCTCTATGAGAAGGGCGTCCTGGATCTGGTTGCCTGGGCTGTCCAGTGAGGCTCCGGCAGCCATCCAGGACCTCCCATTCGACGGCAAGGCCCTGTTTGCAGAGCAGACAGATACTAAGCTGCACAGCACGAAGGACTCCCGCACGACCCTCCTGACTTTGGGTCTCAATGTTCCGCCTCCGACTAAACCCAAGTTCAAGCCACACCAGGTCCCCGTGCAGCCCACCCAGCAAAAACTGGAGTCCGCCTATAAGAAGTTGAGGCTATAAAAAGCGGCCCCACAACCTGGGTCCTCTAAGGGCAGACAGGTGGGGAAGAAGTGGTTTTGATGGGACGCTTTAGGGCGCCCTACCAGCTCCGCTCAGGGATCCATCCTCAATAACGCTCCCCTTTCCCAACCGGTTTTGTGCTTCCTACCAGAGTGGTCACAACTGACCTCGGATCAGAGGGGGCCACACCACCATCTCCAGGGGGTTCACTTCCTCCCCGCCCAACCATCCTACGTCCCCGTTCTCCCTGGGGGACCCCTCTCACAAAGCCCAGCTCGAGCAGGAGGTGGGGTGGCCTCTGGGGCTGGGAGCAGTGGAAGTGGTACCCGAGAAATTCAGGGGCAAGGGGTTCTACTGCCGCGATTTCCTTATCCCGAAGGCCAAAGTGGACTCCGGCCCATTCGGGACCTGTGGGGTCTCAGTCAGTTTATGGTAAAGTTCCGCATGGTCTCCCTGGCCTCCATTATCCCCCCCTGGATCCTGGGGACTGGTACGCTGCCCTCGACCTTCAGGACGCCTGCTTCCATATCCACATATTCGAGGGAGACGGACAGTTCCGCTGGTTTGTGGTGGGACGGGAACACTATTAATTCACGGTCCTGCTGTTTGCCCTGTCCCTACCTGGACGACTGGCTGGTGAAAGGCAGCTACCGGTCTCAGGTGAGGGACCACGTGGCGCTCCTCCTGTCCATATGCACCACCTTGGGCCTGTTGGTAAACAGCGCAAAGTCCACGTTAGTCCCGGTACAACACGTAGAGTTCATCGGGGGCCTCCTGGACTCCTCGTCGGTGACGGCTTCCCTCCCAAGAGACAGGATCGAGTCCATGAAAGGACTCATCGCCACGGTCACAGGGTTCCTGAGGACTACAGCCAGGGTGTCCTGCAGCTCCTGCACGTTTGTGATCCACCACACCAGGCTCCGAATGCGGCCTCTCCAGTTCTGGCTGGCCTCGAAATTCTCATCATCCCTGACTCCGTGATCGCCTCCCTGCAGTGGTGGTCCACCCCGGAGAACATGCTCCGAGGGGTCCCGTTCAGAGACAGGGCCCCGTCAGGGGAGTTGATGTCCGACGCCTCGGACGTGGGTTGGGGGCCCATGTGGGAAGCATTCAACCCCAGGGTCTGTGATCGGCTCAGGGCTTGACCCTGCACATAAACATCAAGGAGGTGTGGACGGTACACCTGGCCTGCGTTGCCTTCCGCACACAATTGAAGAGAAAAGTGGTCCGGGTCTCACGGACAACAAGGCCTCCATGTTCTACATCAACAGGCAAGGTGGGGCCCGGCCCTCTGCCCCCTGCCTTGAAGCCCTCAGGCTGTGGGAATTCTGAATAGCCCACGACATCTCCCTAAAGGCCTTCCACCTACAAAGCACTTGCGACGAGTGAGCGGACCCCCTGAGCAGGGATTTCTCCCATTTGAACCCCTGGCCACATGTTCCTGCTCCCACCTCTCCTGGAAGGTGGCCTTCCTAGTGGTGATCATGTCAGCAAGGTGGGTCTCCGAGCCTGGGGCTCTGATGTCTGAGCCTCCAAACACAGTTTTCCATAAGGACAAGGTCCAGCTCCACCCACACCTGGCATTCCTCCCGAAGCTGGTCTCTACCTTCCATATGGGCCAGGACATCTTCCTGCCGGTCCTCTGCCCCAAGCCACATGCGTCCCGTGAGGAGCGCCGCTTCCACCCCCTCGACGTGCGCAGGGCTCTAGCTTTCTACCTCGAGCGGACCAAGCCATTCAGAAAGTCCTCACAGCTGTTTGTGGCCTCGGCCGAGCGCATGAAGGGCAGGCCGATCTCCGTGCAGTGACTCTTCAACTGGATCACTTTGGGCATCCGTGTTATGACCTGGCGGGTGTCCCCCCGCGCCGATTTTAAGGTGCATTCAACTCTGGTGCAGGCCTTGTCAGCAGCCTTCTTGGCCCACGTCCCCATCCCGGACATTTGTAGGACCGCTACCTGGTCTTCGATTCACACGTTCACTATGCGATGGTCTCCCAAGCCAGGGATGACGCCGGGAACTTGTGAACTCCTCCCCACCTCCAACAGATCTAGCTTGGAATCACCTACTGTGGAATACACATGAGCAATCCCTCGAAGAAGAAAAGACCGTTCTTAAAGCCTTGCATTAATTCCTGGCATTGGCCAGCAGCCCTAACGAAGGCATCAGGACTAATATAGCCAGAGGTGCTGATCAGTCCAGGGCCCCAGTCTGCTAGATCAGGGGTCTCCAAACTTTTCAGCCCGAGGGCCGCATTAGCTATCAAATAGCAGTTCGGGGGCCGACAACACACTCGAGGTCCAAATAAAAAAGAATCAAAACATGGATGTTGTTTTTAATTATTTATTTAATATTATTTTATTCAATTATTTAATAACACATTGATAAACTACACATGAACACTACACCTGAACACCTGTTCACTACACCTGAACACCTGTTCACTACACCTGAACACTACACCTGAACACTACACCTGAACACCTGAACACTACACCTGAACACTACACATCAACCCCCCAACTGACCCACCCAGCCAGGTCTCTCCCCCCAAAACCTCCTTCCCTCCCACCCACCCCCCAACTGACCCACCCAGCCAGGTCTCTCACCCCAAAACCTCCTTTCCTCCAACCTCCCCCCCCCCCCAATGACCCACCCAGCCAGGTCTCTCACCCCAAAACCTCCTTTCCTCCAACCCCCCCCCCCCAACTGACCCACCCAGCCAGGTCTCTCACCCCCCCAACTGACCTGCTCAACCCGGTCTCTCCCCACAGACCGGTTCGCCGCCTGGCAGTGGGTGGCTCCTTGTTTCGCCCCCTGCAACTGCGTGGCGGTGCGGCGCGTCCCGGCCCCAGCTCCGAGCCGTCCCTGGCCGGCGGCGGCAGCCGAGCACGCGGCGCGTCCCGGCCCCGCGGCTGGCGGCGGCGGCCGAGAGCGCGGCGCGTCCCGGCCCCGCGGCTGGCGGCGGCGGCCGAGCGCGCGGCGCTTCCAGGCCCCGCGGCTGGCGGCGGCGGCCGAGCGCGCGGCGCTTCCAGGCCCCAGCGCGGAGCCAAAAAGATCTCCGCGGGCCGGATGAGAGGGCCTCGCGGGCCGCATCCGGCCCGCGGGCCGTAGTTTGGAGACCCCTGTGCTAGATGCTGTACAAAGACGCAGCCCCTGCCCCCAAAGCCCATTAGTGTGTAGTGTGTCTCTCATCCAGACCTACAGCATCACGGGAGGCAGGGGATTGTCTTTCCAGAGATTGTTCTTCACGCTGTTGGTGTCTCCATCCCAATGATAGGCAGCCAAGAAACAGCTGTGCAGCCCGGTTTCAGACCAGACTGTTCCCTTTCATAACTGGTGTTCTCCGAGCTGTGTTGCTAGTGTCTATGCCACAGGAGGTGTGTGTGCTCGCCACATGCACCAGTGCCGGAAGTTTTTCCCTTAGCAGTACCCGTAGGGGGAAGCACGCCCCCCCCCCCCTGCGATTTCTGGAGTGGCACCACCCTGGTGTGCTAGGAGGGGTGCCGTGTGCTCCCCTACCCTCTCAGTTCCTTCTTGTCAGACCACTCCCACAGAGGGGAAGGAGGGCAGGGTGTAGAACAGGCATGAGCACCCCAGCTCGGAGAACGCCAGTTACGAAAGGTAACCTCCAACTTTCTCCCCTAGAACAAGACCTGAACCGCCCCTATTTAGCACTTTCCAGCAGTAGCTGTAGCGCTTTGCAAAGGAAGTCAGTCCCCATTTTACTCCGAGGGAAACTGAGGCAAGGAGAACTGCACAGCCTGGCTGGCCACGCTCCTGTCCTACCTGCACGGCGACACTTGACCCCCCTTCCCTGAAACACTCCTGTCTGTGGGCCCCTGCTAGAAGTGCCAGCCATCCTGTGTTAGTCCAGTAGATGGCCCTTGTGCTTTGCGTTCTGAACACAGCTCTTCCCCCCCTGCTCTCACATGCTCAATTTTCCAGATGGTTTAATTGCATGAACCTGAGCCTCTTTACAGTGAAAACCCTCCCCCATCCTGCCCCCAAATCCTCCTGCACCTTAGGAGGTAGGGGGGGTTGTTATGAACGAACTAAAGTAGTTCCAGGGTCAGATACTCGATGGGTGGGGTAGTGGTGTCGTTGTGTTGGGCTGCAGAACGGCAGATTGAGAAACTGTCAAAAATCTTCTTACCCTGGGTCCGTGTCATTCCTATCGAAACTTGACCTCTTCGCGTTCCCCTAGAATTCCACTTTGTGGAAACATCCTGCCCCGAACTATTGCATGAAAACTCATCTGACTCGATCCGGCCCCTGGTGTCCCCCCTCCCCGACCGCTCCTTACTCTAACATTAGCTGAATTTGTTGGCTTCGAGGGTATGTGGTGTAAGGCAGCTACCGGTTTCAGGTGAGGGACCACGTGGCGCTACATCTTCAGGTAAATTTGGGGGGGAGGGAGATGAATTAAAAGGGAAAGAGAACCCATTAAAAGTCCATTTCATTCCTGTTCTGTGGGGTGGCACCTGCTGCCGGGTAATTTCTGGTCTTTGGCTGTGCTTTTAAATAACCTCCAAGCGCTTCAGACAGTTATTAGGCCAACATAATTACAGTGGAAGGGCCGTGCTCTTTATGCTTGTATTAAAGGTCTTCCCTGTTTACAGCTCCATAGGTTATTAGAGCGGACATCTTTGTCAGTACCTGGCCGGGGGCAGTACAGACCGAGTGAGCGTCCTTGCCCCAAAGCCCCCTTCCACTCTAAATCAGACCGGAGGGATGGGGAAACAAAGCGACTTCGCCAAAGTCACACAGCAGGTCGATGGCAGAGTTAGAAATCGATGCCCAGAAGCTCTGGATCCTCTTCCAGGATTCTGGGCCCTGGCCCCTGGTGGTATAATTAGGGTGACCAGACAGCAAGTGTGAAAAATCGGGACGGGGGGAGGGGGGTAACAGGAGCCTATATAAGAAAAAGCCCCAAATATCTGAACTGTCCCTTTAAAATGGGGGCATCTGGTCACCCTAATGATAACACCACATTACACAGAAGAAAGAGCGATGTAAAGACTCAGCGACCAGTGGCACCTCTGACCCTGAGACCCGTCCCACTAAGTGGCTGGCTGGGGCCTCATGTTTGTTATACACACCGGATTGGTCTCCATTCTTACTTTTAGCTGGTGGCCATGGCTTAGCTGCAGGGGAATATCTCCTTAGTGCTTTGGGGGAATTAACTGCTCACCTGTTAATGCTGGTCCTTGCCAGCCTCACCTCCTGGAAGCCACAGGCCATAGGACGGCTTTGAGTTCCTTCCCATTTGAACTAGAGCATTTCTCTCGGGCCTGGGCTGCACGGGGGTGGGGGATTTGAACTAAGCTATACAGCTTCAGCTATGCTGTTCAGGGTAGCTGGGAGCTTCTCCGAGTGCTGCCCCCCCACCCCCCCATGGAGAAATGAGTCCAGGTCATACCCTCGGGGGGGGGGGGCTGTGTAGGGCCCCAGACTAGCTAGGGACGGCCCTGCCTGGAGCGTGCGGATGGGGGGATGTCCCCGCTTTGGCAGCTGTGGGTCGGGGCTGGAAGATGCAGCTGGCTGGGTCCACGGTGCCGTCCAGGCCCTGCTGATGCCGCGCAGGGGAGCTGAGCGACTGGGCCCCAGGCAGGGGGTCCTGGGCAGCTCCAGCCCCCTGGGGCTGGGCGAAGCAGGGCCCAGGGAAGGGGGGCGATGGGAGGGGGGGAGGGGCTGCGGCGGCGGCTGCACCGCGGCTGAGGTCGAAGCAGAGACTCCAGCTCGTACTAAATAATTCAGGCTCTGCGGGGCTGGCGGCGCGGGCCAGGCACCGGGCCCCGGCTGGGATGACGTAATTCAGGCTTGAGCGGCCTGAGCCAAGGTGCCGGGTCATGTGACGCTCTTCTCCCCCCTCCTCCCCCCCCGCCCCATCCCCGGGCCGAGCAGGGGACGTGCTGCAGCCCCTCCCAGCTCGCTCCGCTGTACCAAGGGGCTCATTTCCCGGCCACCCGCTTGGACATGAGCCCTCGGTGATGGAGACTCTGGCGCTAGCCGGCCTTGGGCTCCCTGGCCCCAAGTGGGGACCACCCCCCCCCCCACTCCAGGTAGGGGGACCACCTGTCCCGTTTTCATAGGGACAGTCCCATTTGGGGGATTTTTTCTTATATAGGAGCCCGTTGCCCCCGTCCTGTTTTTTCACAGTTGCTGTCTGGTCACCCTACCTCCGGGGCGTCTCTCCCGCATGATGCTGGCATGGGCCTGGACCCTGATCTAAATGCCCCTCTTCTTTCCACGGCAGGCGGAAGGCAGCCCCGAAGCTGCCATTGTCAGAGGAGCCCTGCGGGGCTGCAGGCCAGGGCAGCCAAGTGTTCCCCCAGCCCCAAGCCGGCGGTATCTGCGCCAGCGAGCAGCCCAGGGGTCGCTCTCAATAGCCCATTCAGTCCTTGGCCTGTGGGTCAACCTCCAGCCGTGAGGCCATGGAACATGATTGGTTCCGGTTCGCTGCAAACCGACCGCTGCTCCCCCGCCCCAGCTCATTTCATATACCCCGAGCTGCAGGGTATAGCTTTCCCCACAGCCGGCCTGGGCTGGATCTGACCCGCTCACGCGCTGGAGAATGGCTGCCCGGTGTGTCTCCGATCACCTGCCCCATCCCACGCTCCCTGCTCACCTTGAAAGGTCTTTCCAGAGATGCTGTGCAAGGCTCTGTCTAGTCTGCTTCTTGTCTGTTCGTCTATAAGGTGCCACAGGACTCTGGCGCTTTTGTTGATTTTATAGGGACATTCCTGATTTTGGGGTCTTTAGAGGTTCCTATTACGGGCTGAGGGCGGTTCCTTCGTCCAGACCTGATCCCTAATGAACAGCAGGGGGCGAGCCGGCGGCTTAGCAGATTCACACAGCGAAGTGAGGTGAGCCGGCCTGGATCAGGCCTGGGCCGCTGACACTGACAGACGGTTCCGGTGCCTGAGACCGGGGGGACGTTCCCACTCGGGGGAAAACCCTGGCCCTGGGGAGCAAAGACCCCCCTCGGCACCCAACCGGCGGCTGTGGGGGGGCGTCTGACTGCACAGAGCTGCTGGTTTTATTTTTAAAGCCCTGGGTTAAGATCCTGCAGCTAATCAACGCAGAGCTGCTCATCTTAGGTCAAGCTGGAGAAGGCTGGGTCTCTGGATTGGGAGCTCCTGGCTTCTCCCCGCGGGGGTAGCTGGCCTGGCTTCCCCTGCTGGGCCCCCTTCTGAGAGCCTGGGCAGGTTGTCTCCCCTCTCTGTGCCTCTGGCTCCCCTCCGTCCTTCGCCGGTCTTGTCTGTTAGACTCTCGGCTCTGCGGGGCGGGGCTGTCTCTCCTGGGGGCGTTTGTACAGCCCCGAGCACCCAGGGGTCCCGCTCTCACCTGGGGCTTCCATAATAAACATCCTAAATCCTCAGCATCCAAGGCACCCAACCAGCACCACCAGGAGCTGCAGCCTTTGCTGGCCGCCGGCGGAGGGGCTCCTCCATCCAGCCTTCCGCTGGTGCTGCCCGAAGCCCTGAGACTTTGGAGGCAGAGCCGAGAGCTCCCCTTTGACCCCTGGCTGGAGACGGCTGCACGAGGCTTTAGGAGCAGGCCCTGCAGGTGGATGGAGGCCGCCGCAGGCCAGCCCTGGGCGGACGCGGCTCGCTGACCCGTCCTGCACCTGGGAAATCGAGAGCAGGGAGGATACCTGAGCCTGCTCCACTCAGCCCCCCCGCTGCAGGCTCTGGTTACTTCTTACAGCTCCCCCCCCCTGCCCCCGGAGCTGGAAAACAGGCTGTCAGCTCAGGGCAGATTGGTGACCATTACTAATGCATGATGAGCTGATGGAGAAAGGAACGTGGCCTGGGCACCAAGACCTGGGGGGGCCGGCTGCTTTCCGGATGGCAGGTAGCTGCATTGCTTGAGCATAACGGGCTGCCTCTCTCCGCCCCTCGGCAGCTGGGGTCTCTGCGAAGCTGTGGTCCGACTCTTTAAACACTCCCCCTTCGCACGGCCGCCGACCGTCCCTCTCGCCCACGGAGTTCCAAGCCCCGGAGGTTACGTCTACCTGGCCACAAGCCTTCGAGCCCGGTCAGCTGAGCCGGGCGTCTGCTGTGGGGCTAAAAATGCCTCCGTCAATGTTCTCACTTGGGAGGGTGACCAGACAGCCAGTTGAACAACCGGCACGGGGGTGGGGGCTAATAGGCACCTATCTAAGACAAAGCCCCAAAGATCAGGATGGGCCCTATAAAGTCAGGCCCTCTGGTCACCCTACCGCTAAGGCTCCGCAACCCAGCAGTGGGCAGGGAGTGGCTCTCGGAGTCTGAGCTCCAGCCCAAGCGGGAACGTCCACACTTGGCTCTCCGTTCCCAGCTGTAACCACTAGGCGACATTGCCACTACATGTGCCTCGTGGAGCAGTGACTTCAGCAGGTGGCCTGGGTGAGACAGGACGGGGTACCGAGAGTCCGGTGCTCTCCCAGACAGCATCCGCAGTCCGGCACGTGGCTGCAGCTCACGTTCCCTCTCATGTCAAGTCATTAGTGCTGCTGCGACAACGTCCTCCTGCCCACGCATCCGGCAATCTACCACCACATTCACCTTACCGGCCCGTTGTGACCATATCATTCCTTCTCCTGACGGGTACCCGCCCGTTCTCCATTGCAGGCCAACCTCACTCACCACACCCATACCTCTGACCCTGTCTGCTTCATGGCCTCCCTCTTCCCCATCCGCCCTTGTTCTTAGCTCATGGGGGAGGGGGGCAGTCCTGTAGCTCCTTTTTAGTTTTCTCTCCCACTCCCGTCGTATTCCACACGCCCCGTTATGCTTCAGACACCCTCCTGCCATCTGAGCTCCCTCCATCGCCTGAAATTCCCCTTCCCCAAGACTCCTTCCTGCCCTCCCCTCAATGGGAAAGGAGTTAATTCAAGCATCTTGCAGAGCCATTGAGCTGTCCTGTGCCTTACCTAGCAATCGTGTGTGTCAGTCTGGCTTGAAGCACCCTGTCCCATTCGCAGGTGGTCATTCTGCTGGGCAAGGGTTGAGTAGGTTCTGCTGAC
The DNA here is from genome assembly GCA_032164245.1 of Sternotherus odoratus. Classification (NCBI taxonomy): domain Eukaryota; kingdom Metazoa; phylum Chordata; order Testudines; family Kinosternidae; genus Sternotherus; species Sternotherus odoratus. The sequence goes on along the minus strand of JAVMKO010000001.1, from coordinate 4,921,942 downwards.
TCACTGGCATGAGTGACTCTGTCCCATCCGGATATAAGGGAGGTGGGTGTGGCTTTCTAGCAGGAGAGTATCTAGGGTGTGGGCTGAGCAGTCTGCCGGGAGGAACCATAGGAAAAGCCAAGCCAGGGGAGAAGGTTAGAGCTCAACTTTCTTGTCGTCGTTGATTTCTTGGTTGATAAATCCAGACTCCAGGAGAGGGGTGAGTCGGGGCTGGGTTTGCAGAGCAGGTTGGGAAATAAATGGTTCTTGCAGCTCTTGTCCCACCTGCCCCTTCTCCTCCCCCACCTGTTTTGTTACTTTATGGCCATCACTGGTCTCCTGCATCTGCAATCTGCTTTCCCAGCAAGAAAATATGATGCTGTTAACTGCTTCTCCTGTAGCTAAAATGAGTCCACTCGTGTGGGGGTTCCTTCCCCTGAGAACAAGCTGATCAGATTTGGCCACAGCTGGGCCCACCGCTTGTAATGACCAGCATGTTGGTTGTCACTGGAGATTGAGTCTGGGAATCTTCAAGACTAAATCAAAAGCCTCTTGGGTTTGAGCCAAAGATCTGAGTCCCAGAGCGGAGAGCTGCAGTGGTTAGTGCTGGGCGGGAAATAGGCGTCTTCTCCTGCCAGAACTGTCAAGGTTTTGAAAAATGTCCCGGTCTCGAATCGGGATTCAACATCCATTTTGAACCTTTTTTTTGCAAACTGACAAGCCAAACATTTTTTTTTTTTGGTTTGCGTCAATTAAAAATATCTTGTTCTGATTTTGACCATTTTTTAATGTGAATTAAGTTAAATTTTGAAAGAAAAAATTGTTTGAAAATGAAAAACCCAAACTTTTCATTTTGTGAATGTCAGAGGTGGCAGGGGTTGGACTAGATACCTCCTGAGGTCCCTTCTAACCCTGAGATTCTATGATTCTACGTGATCATTTCTGAAACTTTTTTTCAACTTTTTTTTGAGTTGGGGAAATTTGTTGAAACTGACCCATTCCCGTGAACAGTTTAGATTTTAACAAATTGGCATTTTGATCCGACCCCCCAAAAAAATTAATCAAAAAATTTACAACCAGTTTTAGCAGAGATGTTTACTTGCAGTTACATCACTCAGCCACTAGATGTCTCTATGTTGTATAGAGTTCCAGCAGGGTGTTGTTCCTGGTAAACAAGCTAGATGAAGTTGGAAAGGGAGCTGTGTGGAAGGCTGTTAATTTGTGTCTGTAATGTCTAGTTGTTCATTAAATGTCTCCTGTTTTAGAGGGATTTTGAGTCCACGAATCAAGACAGGAGTCATCATGAACATGTATCCTGTGTAGGTCACGTATAGACGGGGGAGAGTCATTGGTTGCATGTTCACAGTCAGCAACTTTATCATTGAATTTAGCCTGGTTTTCCAGTTCACAATCATCTGCCCCCAGATACTGATTATTATTTTTTTTAATAAATTTGTTCATTAGCCTAACATGAACCATGGCAGTGGGAGAAGCAGTCAAATGGGGCACCCAGGCTGGCTGTGTTGATAAAGAAGAGGCGGGCAATGAAGGCCGAGGGATGAGGAGAGGCAGACTAATGAGAAGATACTTGCAAGTGATAGGGTGGAGGAGGAGGCCCCGGTAGTGAGACAGCAGAGAAATACACTGGGATGGGAGGCTGGAGCAGGTACTCATTGATGTGAAGATGGCATCGAACATAAGAGCATAAGAACGGCCATAATGGGTCAGACCAACGGTCCATCTAGCCCAGTATCCTGTCTTCTGACAGTGGTCAATGCCAGGTGCCCCAGGGGGAATGAACAGAACAGGGAATTATCAAGTGATCCATCCCCTGTCGCCCATTCCCAGCTTCTGCCAAACAGAGGCTAGGGACACCATGCTGGATAATGTCATTGATGGACTGATCCTCCATGAATGTACCTAGTTCTTTTTGAACCCTTTTATAGTCTTGGCCTTCACAAAATCCTCTGGCAAGGAGTTCCACAGCTTGACTCTGCATTATGTGAAGAAATACTTCCTTGTGTTTGTTTTAAACCTGCTGCCTGTTAATTTCATTTGGTGACCCTGAGTTCTGGTGTTAGAAGGAGTAAACAATGCTTCCTTATTTACATTCTCCACACCAATCATGATTTTATAGCCCTCAATCATATCCCCCCTTTAGTCTTCTCTTTTCCAAGCTGAAAAGTCCCAGGCTTATTAATCTCTCCTCAAACACAAGATGTTCCAGACCCCTAATCATTTTTGTTGCCCTTTTCTGAACCTTTTCCAATTCCAATATATCTTTTTTGAGATGGGGCGACCACAACCGCACACAGTATTCAAGAGGTGGGCGCACTAATTGAACCGATTAGATCACCCAGCGAGAGGGTTTGGAGAGAGAAAGGGAGGGTGCCAAGGACAAGAGCCCCATGGGAGAGTGAGAGAGGGGAGGAGGACGCAGCAAAAGAGATGCTGAAAGTGGGGATAGAGGCAGGATGTGAATTGGAGAGGACCATGCTGTGAAAGCCAAGGGTGGGCAACATTGGAGCGAATGGGAGAGATGATGCAGGGTGGAACAGAGAAGCCAGAGACCTTAACAAGAGCAGTGGAGGAGGCAGAATCTGGAATGTTTAGTGGACCAAGGATGGAGAAACTAAGGCCAGAAGACAGTGCATCCATATGGATGGGAATGGGCTTCCACTCACTGATTTGAACCTGCAATTTAGCAGGGCAAGCAGCCCAACCATCTTCCTAGCCCCTGGCTTACAGCATTCCCCCTCCCCCATCCTAGGGATGGAGAGTACCAATCCTTACACTGTCTTATCCTGGTCTTATCCAGCGCCCGTTCCCAGCAGAGCGGCAGTCCGTGGTGGGTGTTGTCACCTGGGAAAACAAGGTTCTTTTCTGAAGGCTACAGAGATAGGATGCGTTGGTACCTGCCCATCACCAGCTCCCACCCCCTTCCCACCAGGGTAGGAGTAAGGACAGGGGCGCGGGAACAATTTGTGAAGTGGGGGTGCTGAGAGCCAATGAACCAAGCTGCAAACCCTGGGCGTAATGGAAACCACTTCAAGCCAGGGGGTGAGGCAGCGCCACCCCACCCACCCCCCAGTTCCAGCACCTGTGCACCGACCAGGGGACGATAGAATTTTGAGCCCTGCTGATGCTCCTCTTGTTGGGATTATTAATTAGGGGACTTGTCTAGCGTGACAGCCTCTGTTTGGCGTTATTGGAGGCCAGCTCTCGCTGCGGCTGTGTTTGAGCGAGGGATACGGGATACTGAAATATTTATGGTGCCTCAGACACAGAGAAGGAATGAAGTCACCTTGCGGGGGGAGCGGCAGGGCAGAAACATCTCCCTGTGACTTCTCGGGATCGGTCTGCGGGGAGCGAGGGATGGGTATCGCTGCCGGGGATGTGCACAGCAGTGGGCAACATCCTCTCCGGGCATCACCCTTCGCCACTCGTCAAAGCGCTCAAACTGTCCGGCTTCTGAAAGGCAACGAAGATGAGTGGTTAGTCCTGGAACAGCAGCTCACTCCCGGCCACTGTTGCTAGTGGATTAGTCAAGTGCACTGGGATAAGGTGGGATAGGAAGGGTCCCTTAGGCGACTCAGTCCGTCTCTCTTTCCTACCCTTTCCCATCAGCGTTTGTCGGTGCAGGTTATTGTGACCCCCCCCCCCCCCAGGAACTTCCACTCACGTTTCACAGTCGAACTCGCAATGAGGGCCAATGTGTGGGCCCCGTTCTCACGAGAGGCTCCCCCGGGGGCGAGCCCCCGTCTGCGTCGGAGTCTCTCCAGTCCTGATCTCTCTTCTCCGGGGATAACACTGTCTCGGTCCTAGAGCGCCTGCCCGCTGGGGATCTCAAAGCTCTGGACAACCACTAAGGAAGTGAGCTTTCAGCCAACGCTGTTACCCTGGCGAAAAGCATTACTGTCACAGGCCCGGTGCACCGCCACTCACGACAGCATCCAGGGCGATGAATCCTGCTCACGAGCTAAGTACATCAAGGCCCGATCCAAAGCCCTTTCAAGTGTTTCCTCTGATTTCAATAGGCTTTGGATCCGGCACCTCAGTACCCAGCCCTCACTGTCAATTTCCTAGTGTCTGCTGGAGCAGGGTTCTTTTCCTGCAGAGGGCTGCGGGTTCACAGGGAGAGACAAAGGGATGAGAAAGGGTGTATGGGAGAGGAAACAGATCCTTTCCCCTGGGGCCTGCGGGGGGGGGAAGAGACTCCCCCCCCCCCCCCGGACCTTTTGATTGGGAGGGAGGAGGGGGAAGGTTCTTCCCACTGACAAGCCACCCCCTCAGTGAGGTGATGCTCTGAGCAAGACCTAGAGCTGTCCCAGCCGGTGGTGGGTTCGCCGTGGTTCGTTGCTACACAGGGACTTCAGTGTTCGTGTTGGTAACTAAGGCACACTGTTCCCAGACCTCATGTCTACCCCTCCTGCCATGGGTTCAACCGGACGGGGCCAACCACACCCTATATTTGGTCTTGGTTTTGGGGGCTGGGCTCCACTCTGGCCTTGCTAGAGGAATAAGGCCCAGCCATGCTAGCAGGCCCCTCATGGCTCTCCCTTCTCAGAGAGGAGGGAACCCAGCCAAGGGACCAAGCTGCTTATGACTTTGTGGGGCCCTACAGCCGCCCATGGTCTATGACCACTGACCTACCGCCCCCGCCATACCCCTTCCCTCCCATGTCCCCCGTAGAGCAGCACAGCTCACAGAGACCCGCCTGAGGAGCATCAAAACCCTAGCCAGACAGAGGAGATGCTGGCAGGAAAGAGAAACCAGTGACTCTAAATTCATCCCATCTCCCTGGGTCAAAGGCGCCCGCCCCCAATGAGCAAGGCGGTTCGCCGTCTCTAGGCCCACCGACATCAGTCTGAAATACTGGCCAAGGGCGACGCCCCTTCCTATTGAACGAAGACCTGGGTGCGTCATGTGTCCCTCCTCGCTGTGTTCAATTACAGCTGTGGAGAAGCCCCGAGTGCCCCCACCCCCACCAGCGCCTTTCCTAAGCAACACCGTTCACCAAGCACATCGCCCACTAGTGAAACGAAAAAGGGGTTGGCTCGGTAGAAGACCTTGTTCCAAACCCCCAAATGTTTTGGGTCTGGGATGAAACTTTCCCGGTTTCGGTTGCTGAAAACTGGGACGTTTCCCACAGAAATTTCCACTGTGGCAAAAAAATAAATAAATCCATAGTTCATATGAAAAAAAAATCATCACGCTAGATGAGACTCTTCCCGGATTCAATACTGGGCTAGTCCCACAGTCTGCGCTAGGGGGCGCTGTGTTGCAGGAAGTGCCCTCACTCTGAGACTTCTTAAAGGGATGGTCCTGACCATCTGTGGTCATTAAAGATCAGTGGTTGGTCTTGCAAGCGGAGGGCAGTTTGATCTTGTGGCCTGGAAAAATTCCAATCTGGGTGATTTACGTTCTGTTGCCTCTCAGGGCCGTTGACAGAAATTTGGGGGCCCCCTACTCTGATCGTTTGGGGCCCCCCCCAGCCCAGCCGGGGGGCCCCTAGCTGACAGCGGCTGGGGGGGAAGCCCAGCCGGGGCCCTCCCCAGCCCAGCCAGCACTCCCCCCCCCCCCCAGCTGACAGCGGCTGGGGGGGGAAGCCCAGCCGGGGGGGCCCCCCAGCCCAGCTGGCGCTCCCCCCCCCCCCAGCTGACAGTGGCTGGCGGCAGCGCGAGCCCAGGAGCGGCGCGAGCCGCCCTTTCTCCCCCCCCCCACGCCCTTTCTTTCTCACCCCCCCGCGCCCTTTCTTTCTCTCCCCCCCACGCCCTTTCTTTCTCTTCCCCCCCTGCGCCCTTTCTTTCTCCCCCCCCCCGCACCCTTTCTTTCTCTCCCCCCCCACGCCCTTTCTTTCTCTCCCCCCCTCCCGCGCCCTTTCTTTCTCCCCCCCCGCGCCCTTTCTTTCTCTCCCCCCCCATGCCCTTTCTTTCTCCCCCCACGCACCCTTTCTTTCTCTCCCCCCCCCCATGCCCTAGCTCCCCGGACCCGGCGGGGGAAGCCCTACCGTGCTGCGGCGCCTCCCCGCCCTCGCCCTTTTTGCAGGCGGTGGTGCGCTGCTGCCACCAGCTGAGCTCTCTGCTCCTGCCGGGGACACGCGCGCTCGTCCAGAGGGAGCCGCGCCGCCTCCCCGCCCCTTCCCCGCTCTCCAGGCCCGGCGACAAGGGGGGACGACTACGGGTACTGCTGTGTACCAGGCCCCGGACTTAAGGGCCCCCCCCCTAAAGTCCGGGGCCCGGTACAGCTCTACCCGTAGTACCCCGCTGTCGCCGGCCCTGTTGCCTCTAAACCCATCTGGCAGTTCCAATTGGTAGCCATATCCACTTCCTGTCCTAAATTAATGTACTGAGCTGCTCTGTGCCAATAAGCAGCTGCAACATTGCATGTCAGGGGCGGCTCCATTCCAGTGACGTGGGACATGATCCTGTGGACAGTGGGGTAGTCCAGTTTCTCTCTACTTGTCCTCCATAGAGATCTGTCCATCTTCCTATCCCATGAGTCCCTGCCCCACGCTGTGGGATGTGACTGCTGCAGCTTTGGGATAACAGAAGCAATAGGAATATCAGATCATCACCCTGGTTCGGTCGTTTAAGGGTTACATGGCTGGTGTTTTAAGGAGAGGAGCAAAATATTCACAGCCCTCTGGCGCACAGAGAAAATCGCCCCCCTGGCTGGAACAGTTTAGGACAGGAAGTGAAGATGACCCGGCTCTGTCTCCCCCACACCCAGTCAGTCCTGGGGCTGAGTGCTGATCGCACCCAGTCGATGGCCTAGCCAGGCTTGTGTAATCCCATCTCATTTGGCAGGAGAAGCAGCTAGTTCCAGAGCCGGGCCGTAAAATCCAAAGGCTAAAAGCCCAGTTACAGAGAATTCACTGGGTCCCGTCTCGCTGAGGCACCGTCAAAAGCTTTTCCAGCCTTTGGAGCCCCTGCCCGGCAGTAACAGCCGTGAGCAGCCCCCAGCAGGAGCCTGCTAGACTGTTAGCCTAATGCACAGTCGCCTGGGCTTCTGGTGGGAATTCTTAGGTTTCCATTGAGCATCGCCTCACATATGTGCTGATTGTTTTATCTCCGTTTGGAGCCAGCTGTCTTGTGGAACGGGCTGAGCGAACCTCGTGGACTTTGGAGGGTTGGCGACCTCTTTCTTCTGGGTTCACAAACCCCTTTTCCTGTAACTTAAACCTGTCTGGGGGGGGGGGGTCCGTTCCCCTCCCCCGCTGCCACCTCAAAGCTGATTCAGTTTTGCGTTCAACCTTCCCTGCATTAGCTAAAAGAATAACAACCTACTACTGCTATCAGGGAATGCAAGCACTCCAGTAGCTCAAGGCGTAGAGCCCTGTGCAGTGATGCTAAAGTTCAAGATTCAGACTCTGCTCTGGGGCTTCTGGAGTGACCCCCAGTGTAAGTCAAGAGGATTCCCTTTAGTCTATTCAGTCTGTAACTAGTGCTCATTTTGCTGATGAATTTCGCTCCTATTTTTTAATTCTCTCTGCATTTGACTTTTCGTACCCCGTCCCTGCACCATTTTTCACCTTACATTTTTCAGCTGGATTTTCTCTTCTCTGCTTCTCTCCCGCAGTCTGTTTTTTCACCTTTTTCTTCCCTTGTGTTTTTCAAGACTATTTTTTTTCTTTTTTTTTTTTCTCTCTCCAGCCCTAAGTTTCTCCCACACGCTCTCCTAAAACCCGCACACTCCCAATTAAGTTCCACCTGTCATACAGGGGATAGGAGAATGGGGTTGAAATCAACAAACTGGGTTTGTTAAGAGCATAAGAACAGCCGTACCGGGTCAGACCAAAGGTCCATCCAGCCCAGTATCCTGTCTACCAACAGTGACCAATACCAAGTGTCCCGGAATGAGTGAACCTAACAGGTAATAATCAAGTGATCTCTCTCCTGCCATCCATCACCCTCCTCTGACAAACAGAGGCTAGGGTCATGACCTAACCTCCATGAATTTATCCAGTTCTCTTTTAAATCCTGTTATAGTCCTAGCCTTCACAACCTCCTCAGACAAGGAGTTCCACAAGTTGACTGTGCGCTGTGTGAAGAACAACTTTCCTGTTTTGTTTGTCGCTTTTAATAGGGATTGTTGAAAAAAAATTGTTCTCTGCTACTGTGTGAGAGTCCGGTGGGACCCACACAAGATAGCGGAACAGTCATTGCGCATCTCATCTCAGTGCATTAGTTACAAGCCCTCACTACCAGTGGGAAAATAAAGATGGGCACAGCTGTGATGCCTCTTATAGGGGTAAGACCCCACACAGAACCCACATAGGGTTGACCCTCTGTGCCCCATACATAGGGTTGCCATTTCAGAAGCACAAAAAAAACAGGCCATCCAAACCGTTTCACCCAGGCCAGCTACCTCAAAAAAAGGGACAATCCTGAAAAACCCTGCCCAGGTGGCAACGCTGCGCATTCGCTCAGTCAATTGAGGGAACCAGGAAGTGAATGTACTGATATGCCACAGAGGTGGGCGGAGAAGCGGCCATTTTGTCCCTGGACAATCCTGAAAGCAGCCATTTTGCCAAGCTCCTGCCGTGGTGGCACTGAGCAGTGCCCAATCCTTGGGGGAGGGAGGGAGGGAGGTGATGAACAGCAGGGTCATGGATTATATCTCTGGCCCTTGCATGAGGTCTGGATCACAAATCAGAATCCTAGTGCACCTGGGCTGTGTGTGTGTGTGTGTGTGTGTGTGTGTGTGTGTGTGTGTGTGTGTGTGTGTGTGTGTGTGTGTGTGTGTGTGTAATTTCTGGTAATGGAAGCTTGGGGTAAGAGAGGGGGCGGGGATGGAGTGTTCAGAAACGAAGCCAATCGATAGAGAAGCTCCGTGGGTAGGCTGAGGCCCGGTAACGACTGAACAGGGAGCTTGCTCTCAGCAGCGGAGCGGGCGGCTGAGATGAAACAGGCCGGCCCTGGCCCGAGCTCCCTGGCTAATGTAGAGCGTCCGCCGAGCTTCCTAAGCCTTTTGCATCAATATGACATCATCCCCCGCCTCATCCCATCTGAGCCCAGCGTCCTGGCTGGAGCCGCAGCGTAATCCTCTCGCAAATGGAGACCAGGCCTGGGTTTTTTTTAACTCATCTTCTCCATAGCAGCATCTGCCGGCTGCTGGGCCCTCGCCGGAGCAAACCTAGTCAGATGGCCACTGCTGCTGCAATGTGATATTATTGCCCAGCCAAAAGAATCACTGGCAAATCATGGACAAAATATATTAGAGACATCCTGCTTCCTTCCCGATAACAAAGGGATGTTATTTGAGAGACCCGGCTATTTCCGCTGGTGCTTGGCAGGGCCAGATCCAGATTGCGTTTACACCACTAGTTACTCCAGTGCTGTTACTCCGGACTGCAGCTGGCTAAAAGAGAGCAGAATGAGGCTCATAAGGATTAATCTCTGAGCCCACAAACACGTACTCACGTGAGTCACTTTATGCATGGGAGACATTTCAGTGGGAACATGCCCGGCCCTGATCCTGCGAACACTTAAGCGTGTGCTTAACTTTAAGCAAAGGGATCTTTGTCATCAACTTCAGGCTTATCTAGGTCATTAAGAACATAAGACATAAAAGCGGCCATATTGGGTCAGACCAAAGGTCCATCTAGCCCAGTATCCTGTATTTTGACAGTGGCCAATGCCAGGTGCCCCAGAGGGAATGAACAGAACAGGGAATCATCAAGTGATCCATCCCCCGTCGCCCATTCCCGGCTTCTTGGAAACAGAGGCTAGGGACACATTTCTTATGATTTGTATTGCGGTAAGACCTCCTTGTGGTAGGTGCCGTACAAACATAACAATGAGCCCGGCTGCTGTCCCAAATTGCTTGTGATCCAGTTTATCCCAGGGGCCTTGGATGCTGTGACATGGATCACACACCTCATGTCCACACGCAGGACAGTGTGCGCAACCGTGCACAACCTCTGACAGCACCGTTGTACCTTTGCCCTGAAAAAGGCGAAGCCCTGGGAGTCAGCTGGCAGAAAGGATAATGGGTCCACACTGTAGCACAGACAGGACCTCAGGGGCAATGCAGGTAAGAACAGTTTTTCCTTTCTCTGAACTGGGTTCCCTTCTCAGCAGCCAGTCACGGAGGAAGGATGGTTTGGGGCTTACAGCCTTGCTGTGGGACTCAGGAGACCTGCCCTCAGCTCCTGGCTCTCCCACACACTTCCTGGGTCACCGGGGCAAATCACTCCCGATAAGGCTACGTTTGAGCTGGGACGGGTGCCTGAGTCCCTGCCCGTGCCGCTGCTTCAGCAAGCGCCTAAAAATAGCCGTGGCAGCTCGGCCTAGATGCCCCAAGTACAATCCTGCCTGACCCCGTATTCCGGCAGCGTGGTTGGCCCTGGAGTCTGGAAAAGTGCCACAGTGATACACACAATCATTTTCTGCTGCTCGCTGCATAGTTCTGGGCCCAATTCTGTGTGAGAAAGGGGGGCGGGGCTTGGAGTTTTAATGTTGCACGCTCGGCTCTGTGCTCTGAGTCAGTTCCAGTCACAGTTGGTGACACAGGGAGCTGTAAATGCTCCTTTGCACGCGCCAATCAGACAGTTCTACGCTTATAGCGTAGAGTCCTCATGTTTGCAGTTAACTGTGCAAACTGAGATGCCCAGGTAAGGGGGAGGCCCCTTTAAAAATGTTGCCCTGATTCTCTGGAGATTAGCCCCTGCTGACAAGCCTATTTGCAGCCCTATAAATAGCTCTCCTGAAAGCTCTCCCATGCAGGCTGCACTCTGTACAAGTCGCCTTGCAAAGGATGTGGCAAGGGACTCTCATCCCTGGTGGCTGTGTTGCTGTTTGCTGAATTCACTGGATCTTAAAGTTGTGGGTGTTGCTTTTGGATTATCGGGTTTTGGGGGCTTTATCGGCCTGTTCCGTTCTGTTCCGTCGTTGGGGCTGGAGGAGGAGTTCTAATAAAAGACTCTTCAAAACCCTACTCTAACTAAGGGTTCTGAAAAAGTGATCCCCAATTCCAGTGGCATGATTATAGTTCATTCTGCTAGAGGTGAACTGCAAAGCAAAAGAGAAAATGGCGAGCTCCTGTATCCAGCCATTTCCTCAGCATAATTAATGACCTGAAATTATTCGCCATGTTGTTTTGTGATTCTGTGCATTAATTATCAGCCGTTCCCTGAGGGTATTCGCAGGTTGGGTTGTGCTGGTGATAAATCACATGTAACCACATAGTATTTATTTTTTTTAAGAAAAAAGTGGTAACCTGACCTTTTGGGTGTCCCAGGCCAGGCAGTGCTAAGGTGCAGAGACACCCTGATTATGACCAGGTTTGGGACTAGTCAATTATGTTTAACTAGTGTAACAGCCCATGTACACGGGCCAAAGTGCTTAAAGCTGTTTGTCCGGGCCGTCTCTACGGCTCACGGCGGCACACGCATGGTGGCCATTTTGTGCTGCCGAACTACAACTCCCAGCATGTTGTTTGTCCGGGCCGTCTCTACTGCGCATGACGGCTTCGGACAAACATCCTCTGGCCTTTTATTATATAGGATTGTTTTTTAAAAATAATGTCAGCTGCTTGTTGTGGTCAGCCAAGGTACTCGGTCAATCCACACGTGCAGTAGCACTGGAGGGCGTGGTGCAACTTTTTACAAGCCATACTTGCCACAGCTGATCTGTTGCTGAGCATAGCCAGCTGGTAGATAATGCACACATGAGCTGTGGTGGTCGGGAAGTCAGGATTTGCTTCTCCTGGGAGAATCAACGTGAGTAAAACCCCTACCCTCCAAATGAAAAGAGGGTAATCTCCCTTCTCCGGCACTCACCCTCAACTACACTACTGATCACGGGGTATTGGTTCTGTTACCTGATCATACAAGAAAGCAAACTCTTCCGGCCTGGATACCCACACCTGTGACTCTGACATTTGGTTTTCACGCTTACTCAGTGAATGAATCTCCGAGCCAGTGAAACTCAATGGTGAGAATGTTCAGGAAGCCTTTCAAGAGGTCCCACGTCAAAAGCTCTTATGCAAAGTAAGCAGACATAGGATAAAAGGGAAGGTCCTCTCATCCATCAGTCACTGGTTAAAAGCTAGGAAGCAAAGGGTAGGAATAAATGGTCAGTTTTCACAGCGAGAGAGGTACATAGCGGGGTCTCCCAAGGATCTGTAATAGGACTGGTGTTGTCAACATATTCATAAATGATCTGGAAAAGGGGGTGAATAGTGGCAAAGTTTGCAGACATGCAAAATTATTCAAGATAGTTAAGTCTAAAGCTGGCCACAAAGAGTTACAAAGGGACCTCACTAAACTGGGCGACCGGGCAACAAAATGGCAAAAGAAATTAAATGCGGGTAAGTGCAAAGTAGTGCACATGAGAAAACTTAAGATCAACTATAAATGCAAAATGATAGGGTCTAAATTAGCCCACACCTTGAATACTGAATGCAGTTCTGGTCACCCCATCTCAATAAAGATATATTAGAATTGGAAAAAGTACAAAGGCAGGCAACAAAAATGCTTAGGGGTATAGAACAGCTTCCCTCTGCGGAGAGTTTAGAAAGACTGGGGCTGTTCCGTTTAGAAGACACAGCTGAGGGGGATATGATAAAATCATGCCGGGTTGAATAGGGAAGTGGTATTCACCCCTTCACATAACACAGGGACCAGGCATCACCCAATGAAATTCATAGGCAGCAGGTTTAAAACAAACAAGAGGAAATGCATCTTCATACAACACACAGGCAATGCAGCCCCAAAGGCCCAGATCCACAAAGTTTCCATTGAGATCAGTTGTACTTAGGAGCCTAAATACCCTTGTGGATCTGAGCCAGGGCGGGTAAGTGATTTGCCCCTGGCACAGAAGAATTCCATGCTTAGGAGCATATGAATCAAATCCTGGGTTCTCAGCCTGGCAGTTCCTACCCATGGTACTAAATTAAATGGGAGTTCTGCTAGATGGTAGGGGGGATCTGGTGTGGAAAAGGATGAGAACCACTGAATTTGACTGTACGCTATTCAGGGCCTGGGCGTGTCATCTCTATGTTCTCTAAAGCCCTGTATAAATGCCAGATAACAATGCTGGGAAACGGCTACTAAGAAGTTACTCTATGTAGAGATACTTACTACGCTCCGGGCGGAGGAGATCATCTCTCGAGGGACTATGGGAAGGACGTATTTATCCCCAGTACTGTCAAAGATGTATTTGTATTCTAGGCAGAGCTGGTAGCCATGTCTGTAGTAAAGGTTGCTTCACGTGATTTCTTTCTACCGGGAAGAAGAACACTATTCAAGCCAAAAATATTTGTTTTAAATCCTCTCCTTTCCTCTCTGTTCTGTGCTGGCAGAGAATCCAGGTGCGCCTTCCCGATTTACAGCGAGTCCTTTTACCGGAGAGAAGCAAATACATCCTCATCCCCCTTTAACACCTTCTCCCATAAAGACACCAAATCCCAAAGCTCCGAGCTGGAGTAAGCTGAAATTGTAATGATTACGGCACTCTTTAATAACCACCCTAATAGGCCAGCCAAATACAGAATTAGGCATTTAAGCAATTCTGTGCTTTGTACACACACATATTTTAAATCCTCGTATAATCTACTCTATCTAGGTAAATATACGCATCACTTTTATACCCCCCACCATTCATTTCATCCTGCTTCACCTCTGCCTCTCATCCTTAAGGGCTAAGACCTCCCCTCCCTCTTCCTCTGCATGGAGGAGAAGTACCGCTTTCTTTTTCATTCCAGCCTCAGCTGTGATTCTTGAGGTGAATTCACATTAACCCCTCCTCGCTAAAGTCATTGCCTGTCTGAGGGTCCTTTCCCCACCTTTTCTTTTCTTTCTTTTAAATGCCTTCCACCCCGGTCTCTCGTTCCTCAAGAACCTGATTCAAAGCCCAGGCAAATCAATGTCAGACTTTCCACTGAGCGCCGTGGGTTTAGGACCAGGCCCTGAGTCTGTCTGGTTCTTTCTCTTGCTTTCCATGTTAATGCAAACAGAAGTCAACGCAGGACTTCAGTGCCCCTTCTGTAGGCAGAATGCCTGCCGTTCAATTCTTCTTCCAAGCTTCTTGCCCAGGACTCTGGTAGGTTTCAGAGTAGTAGCCCTGTTAGTCTGCATCAACAAAAACAAGGAGGAGTCCTTGGGACACCTTAGAGACTAGCACATTTATTTGGACATAAGCTTTCGTGAGCTAAAACCACTTCATCAGATGCCTGGTGTGGAAAATACAGGAGCAGGTATAAATACATGAAAGGATAGGAGTTGCCTTACCAAGTGGGAGGTCAGTCTAAGGAGACAATTCTCTTAACAGCAGGATACCAAGGGAGGAAAAATAACTTTTGAAGTGGTAATTAGAGCGGCCCATTCCAAACAGTTGACAAGAAGATGAGAGTAACTGTAGGGGAAATTAGTATGGGGAAAATTCGATTTAGGTTTGTAATGATCCAACCACTCCCAGTTTTTATTCAGGCCTAATTAATTCCAGTTCAGCAGTTTCTCATTGGAGTCTGTTTTTGAAGTGTTTTTTTGTTTGTTTGTTTTGTTTTTTGAAGAATTGCCACTTTTAGGTCTGTTACTAAGTGACCAGGAAGATTGAAGTGTTCTCCTACTGGTTTTGAATGTTATGATTCTTGATGTCAGATTTATGTCCATTTATTCTTTTGCATAGAGACTGTCCAGTTTGGCCAGTATACATGGCAGAGGGGCATTGCTGGCACATGATGGTATATATCACATTGGTAGGTGTGAGGTGGACGTGTAGCTGATGTGGTTAGGTCCTATCATGGTGTCCCTTGAATAGATATGTGGACAGAGTAGGCAAGGGGGTTTGTTGCAGGGTTTGCTTCCTGGGTTGGTGTTTTTGTTGTGTGGTGTGTGGTTGCTGGTGAGTATTTGCTTCAGGTTGGGGGGGCTGTCTGTAAGCGAGGACTGGCCTGTTAGTTCAGGAAGACTCCGATCCTCAGCCCCCCCCCCCCTCTCGTTTTCCTTTCTGAGCTGTGCTTTTCCATTGTCAAATTAAACAGAGGTTGGACATGATGGGGAGGGGGAACGAATATTGCTCCACAATTAATCCAGGAGAAAGAATAATCTGACATGACCAGCCTAAATTTAGCTTTTAAAAATCCTCAACTCGTCAGCCTAGACCCAGGCTGGCTGGGGTGGATATTTCCCTGACCGGCTTGTTGTTATTTAATGAATGAGCTGGTGGCCAACAGAAAATCTGGCAGTGGGAAAGGAGAGATGCGATGCTGATTCTATTCACACACCCTCCCCGCGTCTGGACAAAGTCTGATCTATTTCAGCCTCCAGCAAATGCAAGAGGGACTGGCGGAATCTTAGGGGGGAAACGGAGACAGAAGAACCAGCATCTCGGGGGAGGGGGTGAAAATAGTCTTGTCCCTTGATACAGACACACGAATTTACTTTAAAAACCCCAACCCAGACTATAGATCGGCCAGTCAGCCGGGGCTAGAGCTAGTGCAATAGAGATTGCAGATACAACGGGGGAGGGGGGGGGGAGGGAGAGCAGACAGAGCATTGGTCTTGGGGTCCCTGTCCGGGTCTGCCACAGGCTTTCTGTGTGACCTTGGGCATGTCTCCCTGCGTCTCAGCTGCAAAACAGAAGAGTTTGTGGATGAGAACAAAATGCACGCGGTAGGAAGAGTCAATAAGCGTCCGCTATCCGCCCAGCGATCGAGGGGTCAGATAATCCACCGGAGCATTTGCTCCGACTTCACTTCGATTTTTTTTTCCATGCAAAAAATTGAGTTTCCCCCCCCCCCCCCAGTTCTGCGCGGATTCGTTGTCATTTCCCCCCGGCAGCGCGTGGCCTTAATACCCGACTAGAGGGGATTTAGTTGACGCTCCTGCGCCTTTTCCCAACGAATTCTTGCTGCGTTTTCTGTCGCGCAGTCCTTGGTTTTCACGGTGACCTCGGTGGAACCGGAGTCAGTTCACACGTGGCTATTGGACCTGCCAAGGGCAGCCGGTCAGCTGCTGGAACCGAACGAGGGCTATAGAAACGACCGAGAACCCATCGCTTGCAATGGACGCAAATTTCTCGAGGGCCCTGTGATCAATGGGCCCGATCCGCCTCTCGTTTACACGGGGGCAAATCTGGAGCAACGCTCCTGACGTCACTCCGGATTTACACTGCTGTAGCTAGGCAGAATCCGGCGCGCTGTTCTCTCTAGACTAGAGACCTGATCGCCTTCCCTCGTGTGTGTCCCCCTCCCCCTCCCCTCCGGATTATCCTCTTCGCCAGCGATGTAGACACTGGAACACGGACACACTCCGGAGGCTGGTTTTTCGAACGTCTCTTCCAAAGTCGCATTAGGAAATTCTCCCCCCACCCCCCGAGCTGCCGCTTTCCTCGCTAATCCTCAGCTGCAGCCTTTCAGCAACCCGATCCCATCGCTGGCAGCCCTTTGCCGCAGACTGGTCAGACTGGTTCGCTTCTCCTACGTGCGCGATTCCCTTCTGGACACAGACCCATAGAGACGTGCTCTGTTCTCCTCGCGGCGCGGGGGCTTTCCCCGCCATGTGTTCTGAACAGCATCTCCAGAAATCTAGTACACACACACACACATACACACACATACACACACCCCTCCAGAAATCTGACACACACACACACACATATACACACACATTCTCCAGAAATCTGTACACACATACACTCACACACACACCATCTCCAGAAATCTAGTACACACACACACACACACACACACACACCATCTCCAGAAATCTGTACACACACACACATACACACCTTGTCCAGAAATCTGGTACAAACACACACACCACCCTTGGAAATCAGGTACACACACACACACACCTCATCTCCAGAAATCTGGTACACACACACACACCCTCACACCTTGTCCAGAAATCTGGTACAAACACACACACCATCCTTGGAAATCTGGTACACACACCATGTCCAGAAATCTGGTACACACATTTACATGCAAGGAATATTCAGTTGTGTGGACGGGATTAGACTACGTTTCTTCCTGTAGACATTTAAACACACGTCTCTCGATTTGTGTGCAGTGTCCATTGCAGACAAGTCAGCTTTCCCTTCTCCCGAACAACGCCGCAGTGGGGCCATTCTTAAAAATGCGAAATAAAGCACACGCCGACCACGAGCCGTTTTCTGCCCGTTCCCCCGGCCCTTTGAATAGTTTAACTCGGATCCTTACAACGAACTGTCTTATTTTTGCATCAGCTAAACAAATAAATTCAGAAGCAAAACTAACGTGGAGCAGGTTTTCCACGTGTGTTCTCAGACACGCCACGTATTGACCCCAAGGTTCTTTTGAAGGAGAGCTCTGGTCAATTTCAACCACAGGCAAAACAAGGGGATTGAATAAATGTGTCTGTATATATTTACACACCGACAAATATTAGCATATAAATAACATATGCAGACACATTATATGTAGATCTATAATGTCTATGTATATATCTGCCACCTAGACTATGTACTATGTATAGTGCTATATAGGACATATTTGATTTATATACCTACGTAATGCACATATCAATATGTATGTGTGTAACAGAAGTGTGTCTTTATATATTGCATACACTATGTATTGTAGATCGATATTAATGTGTGTGCCATATGCATACATATAGGTGTATATCTGTGTGTATAATCTGTGTGGGATCTATCTCTCTATTTGTCGATGGATTTATTGTGTCAATTGGTCTCTTTCCATCGCTCATCCGTGGACTATTCCTGGTAAATCCGCTGCAGAGGAACACAAGTGCTATGGAGAAATCTCTTTACACTTTTTTATTCCCTTCACAACTAGCACTCGGGTTTAAGGGGGCGTCCGCCTACAATCCCCGAAGGAGAGCCAGGGCGGATTTGTACATTTCCGCGTAGTTTGCGCTTCTGGACGCCTCTGCCCTGTCAAACAGCCGCCGCTGAGTGGGGAAGGAGCGGGGCTGAAACGGAGAACTAGATTCTCCGGTGTGTGGAGCCCGGACAAAGAGCCCTTCTCTTGGGTCCCGTCTCGCCTTCTCTGCCCGCGGTGACTTTCCAGGAATGTTAGCTCTGTATTCCTTCAATCGCCTGTGGCTGGGACCTCTCCCCCCTCGGAAGGGGAGTCGGGGTCTTTCAAATAGCATCGCCTTCGTGTTTTCTCTGCTGCCTGGATCGGAATCCGGGTCTGAGCTCAGCCGCTCTGCCTCCGTTTTGAGACCGCGGGTCGCAACTCCACGCGGTCCCGGTGCGACGCCGGAGTGTTCCACTTCCGTGCGTTCACACGCAGCGGAGTGCGGCAGGGCGGGGCGGCATAGCTTGTCTGTCAAGCGCTAAACATTCACGGGAGCCAGCACTACAAGGCAGGTGCCTCGTACCCCGGTCTCTGCTCGGAAAGCGGGTCCTTATGACACACTAATGGCGCTCCGCAAGGACTGTCCTGTGATGCGGAGCCCAGAGTCCTCACGGGGCTTGATTGAGAAGAAACCAAGGTTGAATTTACCATCTCCAGTTAGGGGGAACAGGGGATGTGTTTGGGGCTAGTCCATCTTGACAGGGAGTTTTTCGCTGATCAATAGACCTTTTTTCTTATCCCCCCCCCCCTTTATCTTTCGCGATCTATCCGTTCAAGCAGACAATACGGAGGAAGGTAACGAGTCCTGTGGTACCTTAAGACTAACTGAAGTATTGAAGCACAAGCTTTCTTATGCTTCAATACTTTAGTTAGTCTTTAAGGTGCCACAGGACTCTAACCTCTGCTATTCCGGACTAACACGGCTACCTCTCTGAATCCGGAGGGAAGAGCAGACATATTGCCGTGGTGTGTGTCTATACTAGCGTTGTGTTACTTTTGTACCAGGAAATGTAGAGATACAATATTTGTCTACACAACTAGACTTGTCTATGCCCGATAAGTGTAAGTCTAAAAACTTGACATTTCTAATACATGCATATTATTTGTGTACATCTCAATTCAATATAATATCAAAATCCAGATATATTGTTCTATATATCCATCTATAGAGAGAAAAATATAAAGTTGCTGCCCTCGATCTCAAAGCCCTATAATTCTGTATAGATATGTGTATATATAATCATATGCATTATATACTTTTTATGTTTCAATGTGGCTATATAAATACCTAGGGAATTATAATATATAGATATCTATATAAATAATAGATCCATAGATGTCTGATGTGTCATCGAATCTATCTATCGTCCTATCTATACGTTATATAGAGACCATGTATATCTATATAATAATCAGTATAGATGGCTGGTGTATCATCTAATCTATAGACCTATAATTTATATAGAGATCATGTATATCTATATTATAATCAAGACAGATGAATGGATGGTAAATCATCTAATCTATCTATGTATCTATCGATTATAATATAGATATACATGATCTCTATATATATGATGTAAAACTATCTAGATCTCTCTGTCTAGATTAGAATATAGATATAAATTATCTCTATATAAATAAGGATAGCTAGATCTCTGTTTAGATTAGAATATAGATATACATTATCTCTATATAAATGACGTAAGGATAGCTAGATCTCTGTCTAGATTATAATATAGCTATAAATTATCTCTATATAAATAAGGATAGCTAGATCTGTTTAGATTATAATATAGCTATAAATTATGTAAGGATAGCTAGATCTCTGTCTAGATTATAATATAGATATACATTATCTCTATATAAATAAGGATAGCTAGATCTCTGTTTAGATTAGAATATAGCTATAAATGACGTACGGATAGCTAGATCTCTCTGTCTAGATTATAATATAGATATAAATGATGTAAGGATAGCTAGCGATATAAATGTTCTCTCTCTATGAATTATAGAGGGCTATACTAGCTCTCTAGATGACACCGTAGGTACAAATTATCTCTATATCAATTATGGATGGCTGGATCTCTCTGGCCGCAGAGAATGAAGTAGGTTTACACACAGAGAACTAGATCCGGATCATTGGATGGGGCTGGATGCTGCTCTTGCCCGGTCTCCCGGGGTGGGGGGTAGACAGAAATGGTCTCCCTGGGACCGAGCGAGGGCCCGGCCCGGCTCTCTCTCGGGTGGGACAGGACCTAGTGCCTGGATGGCTAAAGCCAGGTGCCTGGTCAGTGCGTCTCCAGCCACCCCCCGACGGGCCGGCTGCTGTGCCCAGCCCCTCCCCCCCCCCGGAGCCGCCGCCCCGGGCTGCGCTGCTCTCGGAGCCCAGCCCAAAGAAGGGGAGCCGGCGCTGAGGGCTGGGGGGGGGGGCTCCTGTTTCCGCCGCTCCCCTCCGGCCAGGCCACACGCCCGCCACCTGCACCCGGGCGGGCGGCGACGGGCCCCGCTGAAATATTCATGCGGCGCTTGGCTCCGCTTCCCCCGCCCGTCTCCTTCCCCCGCCCGGCTAAGGTTTCCGCTCCGGGTCGGAGCCCATCAGCTGGCAGCGGGAGAGGCGGGGGGGGGGCACGTCTCCGATCGCCCCCCTCCCGCCCCCGCTTCAATTTTTAAACGCCCCCCCGAGGTGCACCGGGGGCGCGGGCGGCTCCGCTTTCAAACCCTCCTTTTAAAGGGCGGAAACCGGATCCCCCCGGCGGCCCGGGATCAGATGTGCCGGGCCGGGCTCCGCTTTCCGCCGCAGGTGTCTAATTCTCGACAGCAGGTAAATAGAGAGCCGGGAGCGCGCGGGGGGAGGGGAGCGGGGTGCCGGTATAAATGACCCCGGGGAGGGCCCTGGGGGATCAGAGCCAGGTAACCTTCCCCTGGGCGCGGGGCGGGCACACGCCTCTTCCACGCTCCCTGGGAACCGCACTCCGAGACCGGGAGCCCGCCGCCCGGTAGAGCCCGGAGCGGGGTTTTCTGCGGGGGGCCAGGCCCGGGGCTCTGGGGGGACGGCGAGGGGGACACGGTCGTGGTGCATCCTCCGGACCGGCCAGGTAATATAAGACCCCCCCCGCGCCCCTCCGCCGTCCGCAACCTCCGCGCCTCCGGGCAAAGCTGCGGGGGATGCGGGGCTGGAAACCGGGCGGCGGAGCGGGGGGGGGGGGAGGCGCGTCCTGCAGACAAGGGGAATCCATCATAACACCCCCCCCCCCCCGCCGGTCCAGCGCATCCTCCTCCGGATCCTCCCCGTCAATCCCCCGCAACGAGCCCGCAGAGTCCGGCTCCCGCGGCCGGGCGGGTTCGGAGCGTTGGGTTTTCTCTATCCTGCCCCCCCCGGTCTGTTTTAATGTCATGTCGGAGGGGGGGATACGAATCGGCCAGGGGGTGTGTGTTGGTGCCACTTCAATGGACGAATACAAGAAGGGGGGGGGTCCGGGCCTCTCCCCTCCCGCGTCTTGGGGGGGGCACATGTCTTTAAAACGAACCAGTGACTAACAGGTGTCACCCTACCGCTGCCCCCCCCCCATTCTAGTCCTTGTGCTGTGCCCCCCCCCCCCGTGTCCCCGGCTGTGCGGTGAATTGTGGTTGTTGCGGGGGAGGTGAGGTGGGGGGGGGGGGGGGTTTGTGTCTCCCAGGGCCCCGGTTCCGGATCCTTCCGGAGTCGGGGCACTTCTCGGGGCCGCGCGGGGGGGGTGTCTTTAATGATCGTCCCCCCCCGCCCCCCAATGAACGCGGGGATCCACAGGCTCCTTGGAAGCCAACTCGAGCCCGGCTCAAGCGGCAGGTTGTCTGGGGGACTCGCCATCTGGCTGGACAGTCACCTGATCCTCCCCCATCGCTGCGGCGAGGGAGGGGCTCTTAAAGAGACAGTGGCCGTGGAGACAGCCCCCCCCCCCGAATAATCCAAGTCATAATTAAGACCTAAAAGCCGGCCCGCCTCATTCCTGCCTGGAGAGCGGCTGGTCTTTCCTCTTCCTTGGGGGGGAGCCGCCCAGCGCCGCACCTTGCCAGGTTAGTAGCAAGATGGTGCCTATTTCCAGCAACCGGGGGGGGGTGTCTTTCTAAAACGACCCCCCCTCCCCGAAGGAAAATCTGCCAAGGCGAAATGCAGCCCCCGAAAGCCAGGCCCCCCCCCCCGGAAATAGAGGCGTGTTGGTCCCCCCCACCCCCCATGTCTGTCGGGTCCTTCTCTGTGCTGGGAAATGCCCGATTCTGTTGGGGGGGGCGGTTGGGGTCAGGGCTGGGGGTCTGGCCAGGCGTTTCCAGGCGTAGGGAGCGAGGAACTCCCCCCCCCCGGGGGCTGTGCAGACGTAGACTGAGCAGAACTGACCCGGGGACCGGCCCCGCTGGGGCGCCCTAGAGGAGATGGGGGAGAAATAAACAAGATCGGAGCGGGTGGGGGAAAGGCCGGGCCGGGGGGAGAGAAAATCCCCCCTCGAAGGGGCGAGGGTCAGACACCTCCTGGTTCCGCAAAGGGGGGGGAGGGCGGATCAAGCCCCTGGCCTCCTGGCTTTGGGATTTTGGTTACAAGGCTTCTCATCCTGCTGACTGCGGGGGGGGGGGGGTTGGTCATCCCCCCCCCCCCCAGGAAATCGGGGCTCCCGGGCCACAGCCGCGGAGTGTTTGGGGTTGAGATCTGAAATGGTGATTGATTGTCGTTGTCTCCCCCCCTCCCCCCCCCGGGAACAGCTGGGCTGTGCGGGGCAGGCTGCCAAGAAACTTTCCCCTCCGCGCTCTTGGGTGAACACCGCACAAAAGAGGCGGCCGGGGCGGGGTGTGCGCCTGGTTTCCAGGTGGGGGTGGGTCTCAGTTACTAAGGATACAGTGTGAGGGGGGGGGGCGGTTCTGGGGCTGGAGGTGAAGTTGGTGGTTCGTGCGCGCGCCGGGGGGGGGGGGGCTGAGGGGAGGGCAGCGTGGGGCGGACAAGCCGCCTTTGTTTGCAGCGGCGGATCACCTGGAGGAGCCCAAATTGCCGGAGCAGAACAGGCCGGCGGGCGGCTTCTTGGGCAGGGCCCTGACCCAGCGGGGAGGGGCATCTCGGGGGGGGGGGGGGCGATCGGAGCCGCCTGCGCTGCGGGACTTGGCTTCGAGTCTGAACCGAGCGGTCGGGGCTGTCAATCGCCCCCGGGGCCAGAGCGACTCGAGGGCGGGTTGTAGGTCTCCTGGGGTCGAATTGCCAAGACATGAAACTGTGTGTGTGTGTGTGTGTGTGTGTGTGTGTGTGTGTGTGTGTGTGTGTGTGTGTGGTGTTGTTCCTAGGTTCGAATTGCAAACATTAAACATGGTTGCGAGTGTGTGTGTGTGTGTCTGTGTATGTCTCTGTGTGTGTGTGTGTCTGTGTGTGTCTCTGTGTGTGTGTGTGTCTGTGTGTGTGTGTATGTCTGTGTCTGTGTGTGTATGTCTGTGTCTGTGTGTATGTCTGTGTGTGTATGTCTGTGTCTGTGTGTGTGTGTATGTCTGTGTGTGTGTATGTCTGTGTGTGTGTATGTCTGTCTGTGTGTGTATGTCTGTGTCTGTGTGTGTGTGTCTGTCTGTGTGTGTATGTCTGTGTCTGTGTGTGTGTGTATGTCTGTGTGTGTATGTCTGTGTGTGTGTGTGTGTGTATGTCTGTGTGTGTGTATGTCTGTGTGTGTATGTCTGTGTCTGTGTGTGTGTTGTTCCTACGTTCGAACTGATAAAAAATGAAACATGGTTGCAACTGTCTGTGTGTGTGTGTGTGTGTGTCTGTGTCTGTGTCTCTGTGTGTGTGTGTGTGTGTGTGTCTCTGTGTGTGTGTGTGTTTTGTGGGGTTTTCATGCAGCCTTTGGGTCGGCTTTGAATCCCGCTGATCCGGGGCAAGGTGGTGGTGCCGAAAATAGCCGCCTTCTCTCTGCCCCCGCCGGGGGGAGGGACTCGGGGATCAGCAGCTCGAGAGGCCGGGACCGAAATGCCCGGTGGGGGGGAGGGGAGGGGACGCCGCAAAGCCCCCGGGCGAGGAGGCAACGGGGCCCCCTCCGAGCCGCTTTGAAAACGAGACCGGACAAGAAGGGCCGGGCTAAAGCTCCGCAGCTTAGCCCCCGTCCCACCCCCGGCCCCGCGGGGAGCAGGGACCCCCCGCCCGCAGCCGGTGCTCTCAAGGTGAGCCCGCCAGTCGGTCACTCCCCCAGCTTCCCCGCCCCGCGCGGCTCCGCCTTAAAAGGCCCCCGAGCCAATGGGAGCCGGAGAGGCGGCGGGAGCCCGGGGGGGAGCCAATGGGAGCCGGAGAGGCGGTGGGAGCCCGGGGGGGAGTCTCTGCTCGCTGCCGGCGGAGGTAAGGGGATTACAAACCAGGGATCGCCCCATTCCGCCCCGTCCAGCGCCGCGGAGCCGCTCGGAAGGACCCGGGAGGAGGCTGCTTTGCTCCCCATCACGGTTAGACCCACAAGCTGCCCCCTAGCAAAGCGCCCCCCCCCGTTCCCCTCTCTCTGGCGTCCCCCCCTCACCGGCAGGTACCGCCGGGAAGCGCAGCCCGAGGCGGACCCGGTCATCGGATACCCAGGAAGTTACTTTATCCCGGGTGGGTTTCTCCCTCCCCCCTTCTTTGTTCCCCTCCGTGGGGCCAGGAGATCTGGGTGGGGAGGGGACAGAGCATGGGGGGGGGGGCGAGCAGAGGCGGGGGAGGGCTCGGAAGTCCGCCTAGGCTCCGGTGTCGGCGTGACGGGCTACCTGCCCCCCTCACTCCAGCTGGCCCCAGCCCGGTCTTTGGGCGCATGGGAGGCGGATTTCTCCGTCCAGTCTCCTGATCCTCTTCCCTCCCCCTCGCCGCATCCCTTTTATGTGGGTCAGGGCTCAGGACTTACGGGCGCTGTGGTTTTAGAAGCATCTCGCTCCATATCCCCTTCGAGGAGAAACGGGGGAGAGATTTGAAAAGGGGGTCCCCCCCCCCAGAGCTGGGATCACAGGTAAGTCGGTGGCAGTTCAGCTGTGCTCGCGGGGGGGCTGTTTTGTGTGTTGGGAGAGGAGGGGGGTTTGCAAAGCAACGCTGCTGCTAACCCCCCCCCCCGCCCATCTATGTAAATCCTCATCGGGACAAGAACTGGCGTCGCCGTTAAAGGGAGAGGGCGAAATGAACCAGATTTTACTATTCAGGGCCGCGTAGCTTGGAACAAGCTGCAGTTGGACTAGGGTGAGCAGCCAGCAGGTGTGAAGGGTTGGGACAGTTTGTGTGTGGAAGGGGGGGGTGGGGAGAGGCACCTCTATAAGCAAAAGCCCTGGGTATCAGGATTGTCCCTGTAAAATGCGGACAACTGGTCACCCTAACTTGGAAGGGGTTTGGCGTAATACAAAATCCGCATCACTGGGCGGTATCGGAGCGGGAGATGGGATCGAATCGGATCACTAACAGGACTGCGAGGTGACTGCCCAGGTGGGAGTTTGGTTTGTCGTGGGGTGTTTTATTTTTTGCGGGGTGATGTTGGTTGTTTTTCCTCGTCGGTCGTGCGGGCCGCCACTATTTAATCCAGACACTTTAGACCCGGAAAAGGGGGTGAAACCGGCGCTGCCTCGCGTGCTTTCGGATCGTTTCAAACAGGAGCGTGAGTCAGAGAGGCCGATTCTTAAAAAGAAACCGGTTCGGGAACCAGATTGGGCGGAGACATCAAAAATTCGTTCGTTCCGGCTTCTTCCTGGGTCTTGTTTCCTACAGCAATCGGCGGGGTGGGGATTGAAAGTAATGAACGGTGCGAACGGGTCTTCCCTGCCCTTCTCCGGTGAAATTAGTTTCACGATCACCTTGATCTTCTGATGGCGCCTTGAATTGGCTGCAAGAAACCTTTAAAATGAGCCTCCTCCCCCCCCCCCCCTCCTCTGAACGCCTGGATTGTGTTGCCAGCGCTAACGAAATCAAATCTGAGAGCAATATTTCCTTGTCTAAAATTCGGATCGCTTTGTGGGGGGAGAGGGATGTTTCCTTCCTTGGGTCCGGTTGTGTATCGGGACCCTAAAGTCCGGGCAAACTCCTGCCTTTGAACTTGCGAAATCACCCAGCAAAGGACTGGCGAGATCCGGATCACGCGGCGATCTGTTCCAGCGGTGTCCGATTCCTTCGCCGCTAGCCACACGTGGCGAACAGGCTACTGAATTGTGCCTAATGCATGAGTCTGTGACTCCACTTTTCCTGCAGTCACGTTTAGACGATCCAAGTACGGATCCGGTATTAGGGAGGCTGAGTTAAGAGGCGCGGTCAGTGGGAATTAGAGACCCGATTGCGGGGCGGTGGTCCGAGGAAAAGGATACAAAGTGTCACACGGGAGTCATCCTTTGTTACAATGTGGCGAATAAGCACAATTCGGACGCACACGTGTGGCTAGCATCGAATTTCTCTTGGCCACCGGCTGTAAGACGCGTCCCTGCTGCTCCCAGGATCTGTGCCCGCCTCTCTCAGCAGAGTCCGCCGGCAAAGTCCTGGCGGACCATCGCTGGCGGGTCCTTTTCCCTCTCCGGGGGGTGGGTTTCCAGGGGGGGTTCACGCTACCCCCAGAGCTAATTCCGTTACAAACCGCCCCCCCCCCCCCCCCGGTTTGATTCTGGAGACAGAAGGAAACGCGGAAATAAACGGCTTGTAATTCAACCCCCGCCTCTCCCGGAGATCGGCGAACATCTGCCAGCTCAACCCGGGTGCCTCGGGGAAGAAGCTTCCCTCCGGGTGGCCTGTCTCCGCTTCGCATGGGTGGCCCGGGGAACTCCCGGCCACTGGACTCACCGGGCCAGAGTTCGCCTGGGGCTTCCCAGAGGCGGGCCGGGCGCTCCCACGGCAAAGGCAGGTCACTGTCTCCTTCCTCCCACCCCGGAACTGAGCCTCAGTCGTGCGGGGGCGCAGGGTCCGGCCCCAGAGGGCTCTGTGGACCGATCCCAGCTCTCCCCGGGGCTCGGAGGATGCCCCGGGGAGCTCGACCCTCCTCGGAGGGCAGGGGAGTGGGAGCCTGCGGCGGCCTTTGCTGTCATTCCAGCCGGGCCCAAATCTCCCTCGAACCCCCCCGCCCCGATCCCCTCCCGGGCCGGCCTGTCCTCCCCGCCCCCCGCCGGTGAGTGCCCTTGGCCCCGAGCGCAGGGACGGGGGGCGGGGGGGGAGAGAGAGCAGGGGTTAACCCTTTGCGTGCCAGGCAGCGCGGTATCTGTAGGGCCCCTCGAATTTGTATTTCAGAAAGGGGGGGGGGTTGTGTTTGTGTGTCAGGATCTTGCCGCTTTGTACATTTCAACGGTCCGGCCCCTGAATGGGACGCACAGGAATGACCGTATCTGACTGTTTAAAGCAAATGTCTTGGTAGCTGGAAGCTCTTTGATGTTGGTCCCCCCCCCCCAAAAAAAAATCTCCCATCAGTGAGGTTAAACTGGCTTTTTATAACGAGTTTAAAGTCATGACAAAAATCGAGGCCCCCCATTTAAATACTAGCTTCCCCCCAAAAAAAGGAATCTCTTTGTTTTAAGACAACAGCGCAATATACAACCAATTCCCCCTACTCCCGTGAACTCGGATAGATCAAACACAGATCAGCGATCGAACATTTAGTCATTGAAACCATGTGTCTATCGCCCGCCCTGGGTATCGCATTCTTATTTAGGTGCTTTAATCATTATTATTCATTTATTATCGGGCCATGTCCTGCCCTCGGGTTTCAAGTGGACAGTCCCACGGATCTCAGTGGGGTTTCTGGGGGGAAATATGACAGATCTGACCCATTCTCCTCCTCCTCCTTCTTGTTTTGTTGGGTATTCATTCACGAGGTGATCTGATCTGGAGCCCAGACTATGTTGGGATTGCTAATTGTCAAGTATCGTTTCTATAGGTACAAGCCCCCCAAAATCCATGTCTGACTCCTCGATTCTTTCTTTAAAGAGCATCAATTGTAAGTCAGACAATCACCAGATCTGGGCGGGTCTCTAGGAAGTCTAGACAACCTCAAACAGAAATAGCAAAGCCGGTCAAAATATTTCCTCCTCGGCATCTTAACGAAATGGAAATCAAATCTCTCCGTTTCTTCCGAGGAATTCTCTCTCGCTATTCACGTCCAAGCAGGTTTCATCTCCCCTGCCAAGGCAGACAAACCGTTCACGCTACTGCGGTATATTTAGGGTGTCGTCATGAGAAATCGAAACCGGGCGCTAGGGTAACATTGGGCTCACATGTCAACCCGCCTTGTATCGGGTTCCCTTGTGAGAGGTTTGGAAACGCGCTTCGGATATGGGCACCTTTCTTGAAACAAACGAAGCGGATAATGATTCGGTTTGCGGTCTAAACGGGCTCCCGCCGAAACAGCCGGCGGTGAGGGCAAAACGAGTGTGAACAGAACGTCACACCCAATGCCCGTGTAATGTCAGGGCAGCTCTGACCCCCTGAAAACCGATCGGCCCCTGGGTGCTGGTTTGGAAGGAGTCACTCCGGATTTCAAAGCAGGAGGGCGCCAACCAAACGAATTCTGCCTTTCCCAGGGATTCGTTTTTCAATCTCTTCTCCCCTCCGATCATCAACGAACAGACTCACAGACACGATCCCCCAGCCCAACGGAGCTGGTCAGTTGCACGAATTCGCTCCGGAGTCCGGGCTCCTGCTCTGTCCGAGTAGGTGGATTTTTTGCCCCACTTTGTCTATCGCCCGCCCTGTTCCATTCTTATTTAGGGGCTTCAATAATAATGATTCATTTATTATTGGACCATGTCCTGCCCTCGGTTTCAAGTGGACATTCCCACGGATCTCAGTGGGGATTTCTGGGGGGAAATATGACCGATTTGGGTTAAAACATAGTCAATAAAACACAAAACGGGGGGGAACCCCGAAACTAGTGGGGGAGGGGGGAATGGGCGGCGGGGGTATTTAAATGTGTGATACACGCAGGTTATTTTAAATGTGTGAAAATCAGCAGATTGGATGCAAGGCCGGTGGGGTGGGGTGGGGTCAGCCCCCCCAGCGGGATCCTGACCCGCCAGGGAGACAAGCTGGCGTTTGTCTCTCCATAGGAAGCACATTAGCTCTTTCCCTAGGAATCGATGTAAGTGCTTTGAAATCGCTAGTCCCAGCCGGGAGCTCCCCGGCTCAGACTGCTGAGAGATGATTAATATTTTACTATCTTATTAATTGATCCCCTTCCTGCCCTGAGGACACCCATCTAAGGGAAGAGAGTGCGTGGGGGGGGGGGGTGGCGAGGTTTTCTTCCCTCATCCTTTTGACCCTGGATACTTTTTATTTATTTTTTTTAAGAGAGATTGATTTCCCTAAGAGGCGATTGCTCCTGTGTGGGGCATGGAAGATCCGGCTGCAGATCAGTCCATGGACTTTAAATCAACCCTGCGGCGGGTGAGGGGGAGAACCAAGGGACATGTCCTAGGGGCAGGGACCATTCAATCTCTCCCAATATGGGCTGATTTCTGTCGAGGCCCATATGGTCCGAGCTGGTGGGCGCAACCCACTCATGGCCAGGACCGGAGGGACGCTTTCTTCCCTTCTTTCTCTGGATTTCTCGGGGATTTCTCGGAGCCTGTGACATCCAGGGACTCTGACAAGTGGGTTTGTTTGCACATTAAAACAACGAGGAGTCTGGTGGCAGCTTAAAGACTAACCGATTTATTTGGGCATAAGCTTTCGGGGGTAAAAAAAAAACCCACTTCATCAGATGCACTTCTTTAAGGTGCCACCAGACATCTCCTAGTCTCTATCCCCCGAAACAAACACGCCTGCCCCGCGGATACTTTGCACATTAAGGTGCCACCAAAAGGCGAGTGAATGTGACCGTGCCGGGAGCCGAAGGGAGAGATGGTCCCACACCTCTGACCCAGGAAATATTTTTCCATTGGGGGTGGGGAGTGAATCCCACCTCCCTGCAGTGTGGAGAAAAATCTCTCCCTCCCCCTGTTTTTTTTTAAATTCCTGGGTTTTAAGGCCAGAGCCCCTCTCCCCAGGGTTTCTGCCTGGAGTATAGTCACTTGGGGCTGAGTTAGCCCGTATCTGTGAGATTTCCAGTGCGGGACCATCCCCCCCCCCCCCATGCTGACCGGCCGTGGGGATGGGCACAACAGCCAGAGAGACTCGTCCCAAACCCCGTTTCCTTGTCTTCCATGGTACAAATTCTGGAGCTGACGGTTTTATACTGGCTGGGTTTTTACCAGGGTGTGGAGCCGAGTGTTGGGGGCGAGGTTGTTCCTCGAGCATGGCCTGGTGTCCCCAGGGGCTTTCGGGGGCGGCGAGTGCGTTGGGGTGAATTCAATCACCGTGTCCGTTCCCCTGCCGCCTCTTGGGAAGGGGCAGGAATCCCATCCCGGCGGCCAGGCCGCTTCCCGGGCTGTCTTGCAGGCCCTTGTTGGGAGCCCTTCTGGTCTCAGCGCCGGGCGTGAGAGGCTGAGTGGAGAGCAGAGGGACGTCTGGGGGCGTCCACGGCGCGCAGGGATCAGGCCCTGTCGTGTTTATAAACCAGCTGCAGCTCTGACCATCCCCCCCCCCTCCTTGCAGCCCCTCCGGGCTGCCACAGAGCCTGGGCAGGAGAAAACCTTTGTCTTGGCATCTGGGTGTTGTGCTTAGCATTGATTTAGGAGCCTAAATCTCATTTTCCAAAGGGGTTCAGGCACTCAGGAGTCACCAGCACCCAAATTGGTCGGGCACTGCTATGCTACATGCCTTTAACAATGCGGGGCAGAGGCTCTTCCGGCTCCATTTTCCTAAGGAAGAGATGGGGGGGGGGGGCCTCGCTTATTGTTCGAGTGCCCAGAGCAGGGACCCTGCAAACCAGGACTCCTGGGTTCCCTCCCCTCCTGTGACCTTGGGCCAGTCACAGCCCCTGTGCCTCCACTTATTGGTCCTTCGAATGGCGCCGATCACGCTCCCTGATGGAGGAGGAGGGGACGATTGTCGGGGCCCCCATCAGCCGGCGGTTGTGCGGGGCTGGGGGATGCGTGGAGGATGGAGGAAGGGCAGTGGGGTTCCTGCCCTTGTTTTCCCCTGAAAGCCAAGCCCCGGTCCCTGAGCACAGCCCTGGTCCAGAGCTCACGGCAGTCAGGGGGAGACTCCTCCGGGCTGCCATCCAGAGAGCCGAGCCGCCGGCCGCCTCCCCTGCATTGCAGGGAGCGGCTGTGGATTGCTAGGCAAGAGGTCTGGCCAGTGGGTCTGCAGCGGCCAGGGCAGAAGCCTCCAGGGAGCCCCACACGCTCTGCTTGCAGCCTCTCTACCCCCTGATCCCCTCCAAGCTGGAGAACTCGCCCCTTTGGCCCATGAGGCCTGGCCCCCCCGGGGGGTCACAGCCCGGCAGGGCCATGGCAGAGCTGGAGGGGAAAGGCGGCTCTGGGCTTCACGCCTGGCATGGGGCCACAAACTCCTCCTGTTTCCAGGTGCCCTTCCCCGCGATACTGAGCTCCCCAGCATGGCAGCATCAGGCTGGAGCCAGTGGTCCCGGGTGCGGGTCTGGGGCCGGATGCTGCTCTGGGCAATTGAGGGACTCCGGCTTTACTGATGCAGGATCCAGGGTGCAGAGAGGAGAACTGGGCAGCCTGCTCCCTCCCCTCCCCCGGCGCTGCTGCCCTCGAAAGGACCCGGTTAAACACGGGGATTAATCGGAAGCCGTCCCTTCCAAAGGCAGGTCAAGGATTTCACTCATCCCAGACCTGCTGAAGGGGGCAGGCTCCGGGCACTGCCCCGCCCTGCTGGGGAAACTCCCCCCCCCCCCCGGGGGCTTAGCACAGAGGCCAGGGGGGTTAAGAAATGGGCCCGGCCCTAGAGTCTGGTTATGGGGTTTTCCTGCTCCTCTAACACAGCTGCTCCCAATCCCCACCCCACCCCCAGGTTCTCCCACGAGAGGCGGTTCCAAGCAGATGTTCGGCCTGGTCCTAGTGCCCGTGTTCCTTGGGCCATGACTGGGCCGGGGGGCGGGGGAGAGGCCGGTGGGGCTGCCCCATGGGTCAGAGCGAGGTGAGCCGCACCGCTGCGCGTCCCGCCGGTCTCCCTCTCCTCTGCACTAGGGCTTTTGAAGCTCAAATTCCCCCAGAGTCCACAAGGTCTCCGCTGTCCCAGGTCAGGGGGGACATTTATGATGGGAACATAAGGGGGGGGGGGGAAGGGAATCTTAGACATAAAAAATATTCCCCTTTTCTCTCTCTCTCTCTGGATTATTCAGGTCTTTCTAGCAGCCACGCACAAGCTGTCGTTACCAGATGTCTTGTCTGGGCGGGCTCTGACATGGGGCCCGTGACCGGGGTATCTGATGCCAGCCGGGGCCGAAACAGATCTGGTGATCTCTGGTGATTTGGGGGTTAGTTAGGTGGTGATTCAATTCGGGTTCCTGGTACCGGGCACGCGTTCCCGAGCCGTGACCCCCAAGCGGTCCTCTTCTCCCCAGACAACAGGCCCTTGGAAATCTGGCTTGGCCATTGACTGTACTGTGCATGGTGTAATGGAGAGGAGGGAGGGCCCGGTGGAATCGGGTCAGGAGCTCTGGGTTCTACTCTGGTCTCTGCCCTGGCCCTGGACAAGCCCTGGCCCTGCCCTGTAATTCGGTTTGCCCATCGGCAGACAGGGAGGAGTGCCCAGAGTTTCCTTTGTTAGGGGTCTTGGAGATCCAGGGATGAAACCTGCTGCTGTAAGAGACCATAACGGCTAAGCCGGTGCTGTGATCTGTGTATTATTGTCCAGCTCTAACACTGTGTCGTTCTGCCTGCCGTATGCACAGTTCTGCAAATGACCCTTTTAGTCAGGGAGTGGGTGGGGAGGGTGCAGGTCGGGGTGTTGGATTAGGGGTGGGAAGGCCCCAGAAGGTCACGCTCAGTGATTAGCTTTGAGGGACGTATATAAGTGAGGGACCGCGGCTGCACGGAGCAGCCAGCCAGGCGGAGAGCGAAGGGGAAAAGGTCGGGGTGTGTTTGCAGTGGTGGTGAAAGGAGCAAGGCCCTGGAGACCAAAAGCCTCTCTCCAGAGACCAAGCAAGGCCCGGGGTGTGGCCCCCGCCCCCAACATGCGTCGGTGCTGACCGCCAGGCCCTGCCAGGGATGGGAGCAGCCATTCAGACGGCCCCTGGCTTCTCCGTGGAGGGGTGCTGGTTTTGGGGATGTCCCATCGGATAACCAGGCCAGCAGCTCCTTTCACCCAGGCCGCTGAACGACTAGGAGAGGGTAACGAAGTGCTGGGATTGGAAGTGAAGGTGGAAGGCTCCATCTCCCGTTAAGAGCGGCCTCAAAACTCCCATCCTCTTCCCTGTTCCCATATGTCCCGTGTCGTGTCTTCCGGTGTCCCCTGGCCATTAGCAGCAGCAGCTGAGCAAGGCTATTGACCGGCAGTGGGGGAAACCCAACTCAGTTTGGATCTGCTAAGTGTCCAGAGCTCCTGGGCTCTCAAGCCTTTTGAACTGGCAAAACCTGGGCTGGAAATCTCAGGAGAGCCTGGTCATGCAAAGAAAACCGGCGTGAGGGGGAACCTGGTGTCCATATGCAAGTCTCCTGGGAAGGGCGGAGCGGGTGTTAAAGCATGAGGGTGGGAGAGGAGACCCCATAGATTGCGTGTGGCTCCCGGAGCGAGCAAATAGGCTCCGTTTCCAGCGTCCCCACTGGCTTGTGGGTACAGCTTGGCTTGAGATGCCGCTGGTTTGTCTTTCTTTTCCTCCGGGAAGTGCGGCAGGGACTCGGCACATCTGACAATCAGGTCCCAGGGGGATCGCTGGGTCCGAGGTCACTTTGGAAAACATTGGCCTGGACCTCCCTGCCTCTGTTTCCCCATCTATTGTTGTTCCCATTGGACAATACCGAAATCACCAGCGCGGTGGGAGGCTACGTTGGTTATTCTCTGCAAAGTGCGTTGAGGTTCTCAGATGGAAAGGGGAATTGGGATCAAAAGGTTCACTTGCGGTTCAATGCTGATAGTGAGCAAAGGTTTGGGGGTAGATAGTGTGTGTGATTTGCCTGTAGCTAATACCTGGTGTAACTGCATTTTGTAGGCTGCGTAGGGTGAATAGGAATGTTGGGGGGTGGGGGTGGGGGAGCCATCACTTGAGTTGAAACCCAGCTGCAGATGTGGAAAGGTGATCAAGCAAATTAATGCCAATCAGTGAGGAGGAGTCTGGCTCAGCTCTGGTTTGGGAGCAACAGCTGATTTGTGTCATGTAAAGAACAACTGACTGGGAATCTAAATATCACACACTGCATAGGCCGCTCTATGTCTCTGATCATTCCTGGAACTGCCATTAACTTAAAAAAAAAATCTATGTAACGGGATCTTTGCCTTCAGCGCTGTGTTCAGTTCTGGTCACCCCAGCTCAAGGAGAATACAGCAGAGGCAGAAGAGTGGCACAAAGATTAGCCATGAAAGAGCGGAGGGTTATTTGGTTTAGCAAGTAGAGGACTGAGGAGGGACATGAGGGAGGTGTATAAAATAACAGAGAAGGTCAGCCAGGAACACCTCTCCCAGATGGAAATGGAGACAGTCTGTTAGTTTAAAAGTCAAGACATTTAAAACGGATCAAAGGAAATAGTCACATAAAGAACAATTAGCATGTGGAACTCACTGCCACAAGAAATTGCAGATGCCAAGAGGCTTTATAATTTCTGTGAATAACAAGAACATTGTCAGTGAGGCCTAATTACTGGGTCAGGGAGGGAGAGAAGCCCATTCTCTTTAGTATACTAGAACATTAGAATTTGTGATGGACGCCGGGGGGGGGGAAGGGGGTGAGGTACTGGGGCAACTAAAAATGCCGATTGGTGCCCAGTGGGACTGGGAATTAGACGAGTTTAAAAATCTGGCCCTACAGCCCTGATTCAACAAGGCTTTAAGCTTGTGCCCTGATTAAACATGTGCCTTAATTGACGTTAATGAGCCTACGAGCAGGCTATAAGCATCCTGCTGAAATGGCCTCTCCGGTGCTATGCCAATGAGCGCAGTGTGGCTACCCAGGCAGATTTGCACCGGCAGGAGCTGGGATACAATCTATACAGCTCTCGACTCGTGTGTGTCGGCACCTTCGCTGGCAAAGAGCCGGGGGTTAGTTAGAAACGTCTCTTGTTGCACTACTGTCCCTGGTGCACCGTGGCCTCTACTTCTACTGAAGCTTCTGGTGTCGCATCAGAGACGAGATCTGGGCTGTTGGCCGGGTCCAGCCAGGGCCGGCCCTAGACCGTAGGGTGCCCCGGGCGAGGAGCCTGCT
Organism: Sternotherus odoratus; assembly: GCA_032164245.1. Classification (NCBI taxonomy): domain Eukaryota; kingdom Metazoa; phylum Chordata; order Testudines; family Kinosternidae; genus Sternotherus; species Sternotherus odoratus. The sequence goes on along the minus strand of JAVMKO010000001.1, from coordinate 4,886,975 downwards.
TGGCACCGTCCCCTCCCTTTATTCAACCTTTGAAAACCTTATTTTGTGTTGCCTTCGGAGCCTATTTCACGACTTTGCGGCACGACGTCTGCGTGATCGATCCCTGTCCTGTAAGATGCTAACAACAAAATCCAGCACTCCGAGCCCCATACCCCGTGCCTGGCTCGCTTGCCCCTAAATCCAGCCCTCGGTCTTATGGGCCATTAGGATCAAGGCTGAGGGTTCATTTGTCTGGGAGGGATGCGTGGAAGGGGAGCATCCCCCCCCCCGTGTCGAGATTGCCATCTGGTTAGTCCAACATCTCCAGAGGGGTTCTGGGGGTTGAGGCCCAGAGGAGCAGGAATAGGCTTTATCCAGGTGTTGCTTTAGCAGATGACCATGTTCTCCAGACGCATCCCCCTGCTTTCCGTGGAGGGGCAGGGAGCCGGGGGAAGCCAGCTCTCCGGGGCTGCAGAGGTAGGTGTGGGCGAGTGGCAGAAGAGAGCAGATCGGTCCAAAACAGGCCCTGCGGCAAGGTTACAGGAAACCACTGGCTTCTGGTTCTGCAGCCGAAGAGGTAGCGCGCCCCTCGGTTTGCAGTTCTTCTCAAATTTCCGCTGCGACCGAGCCCGGGAGCCCATTGTCTTTAATAGGATACCATGTGGGATTTTGGCAGGTTTGCTGTCCCTTGGGGAAGAGATTTAAAAGCAGTGGATTTCTATGAGCTAATCAAACCCACTCTCATTTCCCCAGGCCATTGGAATAGACTTAAAAAAACCCCCCCGATCTGAGGCTGGCATTTAGGTAAGGCTGGCAAATAAATATAAATATCATTGGAATCAAACTCTATTATTAATTATTCTGATTGGAAAGGAGGCTTAGTCTAATGGCTAAGGAGATCAGGACTCCTGGGTTCTATTCCTGGCTCTATCCCAGACTTACTGAGCAAGCCATGTACCAGTCACTTAACCTTCTCCTGCTTCCAGTTTTCCCCAGCCATGAAATGGGGACACGGATTCTCCTCTGCAGCGGAGTAGTGTGAGTGGCTTTGTCTGTAAAATGCTTTGAGAGTCCCAGATGAGAGAGATTCTAGATCTGTGAAGTGCAAACTGAGCGTGGGTCTCATGGCCAAAGCTGGATTTTGCAAGTGCCAGTCGTGCTCACGGGAGGCTTGCCCATGAAAGGACACCAGGCTCAGGTCCTAAATCCAGCTGCTTTCCCACCCTCCGTCCTCTCTAAAAACCTTTTCATTTTCAACCCTTCTGAGCCAGAAGCATCAAAGACAATACGTGGTGGAGGGGGGAAGGGTGGACAAGGGGTTAGAGCATCTGCTGAGAATCAGGAGATTAGGATGCTAGGCTTGACTCCGCCAGTAATTTGGTGTGTGATGTGGTCAGGCCCCTTCACTGCCTCAGTTTACCCATCTGTAAGTTGGGGATCCGACTTAGCTGTCTTCGCAAAGTGCCCTGTAGTGCTTTGTTAACAGCAGGGTGCAATAGTTAGATCACTAGAAATGGAAGTTTGGTTCTTAGGGTTATTACCAGCTCTGCCACCGACGTCCTGTGTGACCTCGGTCAAGTCATTTCCCTCATCTGTGACGTGGGTTAATGTTAACCGGCCTCTCCATTAATTTCTGCCAGAAAGGCACTTCAAAATCTTTGCTTTGCTCCTGTGCTAAATTCTGGCTCATCAAAAGCTAATGGTCCGTTTCACATTCACCCCTCCTCTGCTCTCCTTCCTTTGCTGTACTGTGCCCTTCCTTTGACATCTCTTCTGATTTTTGAGTTTTGCAAATGTCTGCTCCAGTCAGCCCATTCCTTTGCTTTCCTGGCTTGCCGATGTCTCAGCCTTCTCCAAGCACAATGGAGACTTTGTGAAGAGGGTGCAAAGACCTGGACTTTAATGTCTGCTTGGCACAGTTTTTGTGTGTCAAAATCCCAGTCTGGCAGGAGCGGCCGGCCCCACTCTGTCTAGCACTGAGATACAATTGGATTTACTCTAGGAGCTGCTAGACTAGAGGAGGCTATTATTCCATCTAATCAGCCATTTTGCTAGTAGCACTGGGTCAGTCTAGAATAAAGCCGCTTATGCTCCCCCAAAATTCACCTATCTGATGAAAAGTGGAGAATTCCTTCCTGACCCTTATGTGATCACTACCTCGGGCCCGGAAGCATGAGATCTGATTTGTTTTAACTTTGTAAAAGGATCAGATATTCTGAGTGGAAAATGGCAACAAAGATGCTTTCAAACTTCTGGTAATCAGCGGCTCAATGCAGTGTTGAAATGACCTGCCTGTTATCTGGCTGTGTTTGTGTCTAGGTTTAGCTGTGTCACATGTGCTTGCCAGACATCCCCCACAATCTACGCAGTTTCTTTTCCCTTTTTCTAATAGGTGGCTCAGTCCATTCCTGGAGCTGTTTTTTATATCATCCAGTAGTATTCATTCATTGCTCAATGTGAGATTAAGGTCATGCAACGTCTCTATCTCAGTTGATGGCATTTTCACCTGGAGATTTAGGGGCAAATTCTGCTCTCGGTTATGTAGGTATAAATATTCAGTGGAGTGACTTTGGATTTACACCAGTGTAACCGTCAGCAGAATCTGACCTTTCATAATTTAAATAGGTTTGGGGGAACTAAATTTCCTTTTCTTTAAAGTCCCCTTTCTCAGTAATGGTTCCTGAACCGCAGATTTGGGATCCAGATCAGAATGTTTCCCTGCGTCATGGTTTAGTTTTTGCAGTGTTTTGGGGGAGACTTTACAATAATTTTGATGGCCGGTATCCATTTCCTCCACTCTTGTTAATTTAAGCTTTGGTGCTAGCAGGAGATAAACTCAGAATCTGATTATTTAGTCAAAATGTAATGACTGTAGAAGACTAGGTTAATCAATAGCATCTTAATACTTGATTAAAATCCTCAATATTTCATTGTTAAGCCTCCCGGAACAGTAAAGCGTTGGCTGGAACCTACCCCCCTCCCCATTAACCCTCATGTGGTATTTTGAAAAAATGTCCTGGCTTTCTTGTAGATTTCAATTAATGATCCATTTCCATCCCCTCCTCCCCATCTGTGTTTGGGTGGGGGGAAGAAACTGACAAGTGCCGCCACTTACTAATTAAAATCTAATCCTTCCAAGCCTACTTTTAAGTTTTCATCAGGCAAAAAGCCTGCAGGCCAGTGGAAAGTGGGGGTGGGTGGGAGGGAGGAGTGGGGAGTTGCTATAATGGATACTTGCCTTCTGGGAGTGAGACATATGGTCAGGTCAAGGCGTGCTAAGTTGTGTGTGTGCCGGCTGGCTTGTGTGCTCATTGTGATTTATTACAACCACAGTGCGGTCAGTGTCTAGAGTGCCGCCCAGGAGGCGAACTGGGCTTAAACCAACAACAGGTCTCTGCCCCACAGAGGATGCAGGGGGGTAAATAAGATCCTGCTGATGGACACGAAAGCATATAAGGGTGCGTTATGGACGTGTCTGTAAACACAGGTCCCAGTAAAGCAAAGGCAGCCCCGTACTGACGTCCGTGGGTCCAGAGTGTACTTGGGCTGTGTGGCCACAGACACTTCGGTCTTGTGTTGTTGTACTGTGCATTGTATCCCTGGTTTAATAAGGAAAACTAGGCTGCTTAAAGCTTTTTCTTTCTGTCTTTCTGTCTTTTTCTTCCAGTGGCAGGTTTGGCTGGGGCGAGCGTTACTCCTGTTCTGTGTATGGCACTGGTAGAATTCACTGTGAAAACACACTATCAGTGAATTACCATAGGGCCATAAACAGAGCAGAGAAAGAACCTCAAGACCCACTACCCTCCTTGTCTGTGTGTGTCCTCTCCAGCCCTAACACCTTCAATCCCAGCCCCTGCTACCAAGAGGGCTTCGAGGGAAAGCCACCTGTGCCTGACCGGTCGGGCTTATGGGGTGGAAAGGCCGCGTGCAGTACCCTAGTTCTCAGTTTGGCCTAAGATGTCTCTTCCTGAGGGTTACCAGGAAATGATCTCCTCGGGAGGGGAGAGATTCCAGGGAGGAACGGGATGGGATCACGTGGCCGCCTCTCTTGGGATCGGGATCTCTGCTTCGCCCGGTTTGGCACTAGCACATTTTTGCTTTTGTATATATACTTTGAGCAATTATGTGTAGTGCCAATATGGGAGAAGACGGACGTAGCAGCGCTCGGTGAGGATGGACGTGGCCGGGTTAAAAACATGGCCGGCACCTGCGGGCAAGTAATTTGAAGAATTAGGAGTGCGGCCGCTAAACCCTGCCCCACAAAATCACCCACGTAACTGAGGGATTGTTTCCTGCAAAGGGACCTCTGTCCTTGGGACATGCTCCAACATTCTTTGCCTCTTTTAATTTCTCTGCAGTAGGTATTTCTACCTACTAAAACAGCAGCTCTCATACTATGGTCTGTGGTTTAGAATAGTACCTGTTTTGGGAAGCAAGCTGAAAGGGGTGGATGTCTTTTGCAAAATGCAAGCGGCCATATTGCCTAAGGTACTGTAATGTCTGGACTAGAGGATGTGTACTACTGCCCTCTGCTGGCCAGAACTAGAACTGTTCAACCATGCATGTGTCATGGGCCTACACTGCGGAGAACTCCATGAGATAAAGTCTTTCGCCTTTGGGTCAGGAAGATCTGACCTGTTGCTGTGAATTTCTAAGCACCCTCGCTGTCCAGCACTGGGACCGCTGAAGTCCCAGGTAGTCATGGAGTTGTCAAAGTGCAGCATTCCGTAATGAGGCCACTGATTCGCACATCTGTAAATGGGAAGATATGTCTCTCAAAGGATAGACCCAGAGCAGTATCGCATGAATCCTTAGATGGCCGTCAATTTATGGGCCTGCAAAGGCAAAGAGTAAGAAGATCATAAGAATGAACCAAAGTAGAGCAAGTTGTGTCTTAGGATTTGCCTTAGGAGTTGCTGATAAAAATAAGTTGGGTAGTTGACGTGCCTGCCAGCCCCGCTGTCTATAAAATTGTGACCAGTTTAGCCCATAGTCTACTGGTTTTTGATATGTGCCAATGGCTCCCACTAACTTATGGAGGAGATGGTGTGATGGGAAAACAGAATTTTGGCAATTGATCTTTGACTGTGGTAATAGAGGGGCCTGGTGGTATATGATGGAAAGTTGGAGGGGATGGGGTCTAAGATACTACAGAGAATTCTTTCCGGGGTGTCTGGCTGGTGACTCTCGCCCACATGCTAAGGGATCAGCTGATCGCCTTAGCTGGAGTCGGGAATGAATTTTCCTCCAGGGCAAATTAGCAGAGGCCCTGGAGGTTTTTCGCCTTCCTCTGCAGCAGGGGGCAGGGGTCACTTGCTGGAGGATTCTCTGTACTTTGAAGTCCTTAAACCAAGATTTGAGGACTTCAATAGTTCAGATATAGGTGAGGTATATTGTAGGAATGGGCGGGTACAATTCTGTGGCCTGCGTTGCAGGAGGTCAGACTAGATGATCATAATGGTCCCTTCTGACCTTAAAGTCTATGAGTCTATGGGCCATGGGTGCAGAAGAGAGAATCGGCCTGAAGGCTCTTCTCTCTCTGATGAGGGCAACGCTCTGCCAAAGGCTTATCTCTGTCCGAAGGCAGCAATGAACCCCTTGGTCGGGCAGTTAACCCAAAGAGCCAATAGGACAAGGTGATTGTGGGGGGGGGGGGATCTCATTGCTGAAGTCTCTTGCTTTGTGCTCCAGGGCTTATGCCAAGCCTGGACTATTGAGGGTTAAGAAGAAACCTTCCTGTGGGAGGGTTCCTTGCACCTCCCTCTGAAGCAGCAGGTCCCAGCCATGGCTGGAGGCAGGATACTGGGCCAGATGGGCCATTGGTCTGGCCCAGGACAGTGATTCCTCTGTTCCTAAGGCACTCAGGGTTCCCAGTGGATAGGGGTGGTTTAAGGATAATAGGACAGCCAGGATAGCCAGTGTTTTCACGCACAGCATCACTCCTGCAGCGCACAAGGCAGTTGACTGGGGGTCGTTTCCTTCCAGCCTAAATAATTCATGACCGGGTGCAAGTTGGCGGACGTCCCTCCGGCAGGCAGCTCACTGGTGCCGCCCGATCTGTCGCCTGTCTTGCTCGAGGTGCCCGGAGATGCCACAGAAGGAGAGAGGGAGGCGGGCCAGGCTGCGGCACCTCCTGCAAGCTGGCAGCCCTCTCCCCCAGCCAGTCGTGTCTCTCCTCTCTCAGTGCTCAGGCGAGGGAAGGGCTCGGAGCGGAGATGAGTCAGAAGGGATGCTGGGGGGTTGAGGGAGCCCTCTAGGAGAGGGGGCAGGGGACGGTCGGGCTCTGCTAGTGGGGGACCATGCCCGTTTGTCAACGTGTTTCACAGCCCAGGGCAGCTCCTGGGTTGGGAGATGCTGGCACTGCTAGAAGCAGGTTCTGCGTCCACATCCGGCCAGGAGGCTGCAGCCTCTTCTCTCCAGTACCACAGTCTCTGTTGCCTCCAGACCCGGGCGTTGCTGGCGGCCAGTCGGAAGCGCCAGCTAGAGCAAAATGGGAATCCTCCCGACTTCCTAGCGCTAGCGTGGACACCCCTTCTCCGAAGTCAGTGCGGCTCCCAGGCCCCGTACGGGTGCAATGGAGGTGCCGGACTCTCTCCCTACGGCAGGTGAGATCAGCTGGCACAGCGTGGAGCTCTTGGAGGACTGGTGCCGGGTGTGGATCTTGTTGCCGAGGTGCCCAGAGATGCAGTGACGGGAACACTCGTGTATGCTCTAAACCGAAGGGGCCTAGTGTAAACCCTGCCCCCACCCCCACCCCCCCCATCACCCTGGTGCCATTGACTGTGTGGAGTCAGAAAGGGGGGTGAAGAATGAGACCGGTGATACCACAGGGGCCCCGTTCCATGGGTCAGTCGCGGTCAGGATAAAGGCGAAAGGCCTGACCTGCTGCCCCATTGCCCTGGTTTTGTGCCAGCGTAATGCTTGATTTTGGTGTAGAAGTGGGGTAACGAAGTAGCCAATCAGGCCCTAAGATTTATAAATGATCCTTCCACTAACGGAGTTTATCCTGCAGATTTCTAGTAAAGCTAATCACCCCACCCCCAAAATCCGATACCAAACTAATGCACTTGTGTATTCACCAATGCAGAGCCTCAAGGCCAGGTGACGTGGGGAGCACTAACAGATCCTAAATTCGCTCTCAGATTATTTACTTTGCACAGAGTTTAGTATTGTCTTATCCTGTCAACATGCGGTTAAGGGATGGGGCTGAGTGTTGGGAGATCAGGGGCTATTCCTGGCTCTGACACAGAGTCCCTGTATGACCTTGGGCCAGTCACTTAATCTATCCATGCCTCGGTCTCCTCCTCCATCATAAACAGGGCATAATACTGACCTAGCTCACAGAGGTGTTGCGAAGGGGGAAAGACACCAGAAAGCAGCTGATTATTATAATTTATTTTATTCAAATTAGGTCAAAAAAGTACCGTTCCCATCCTTCCCCTGGGGGAATTTCATTCATAGCTTTTACCCTAGGACACTTGGTGGTTGAGACAATACTCATTTTCTTCTTGCGCGCTGGAAATGAAATCCCTGTGTTCTAATGGGTTTCCAAGGAGAAGGTGGAATTCTTATTACGTAGCACCTGATCCTCCCCATGGCTCAGGGTAGCATTTTACTCCAACCGTGCACTGGGATGCGGCGTGTCTGCTGGCGGCGCTGGGCAGTGGAGAATAAGACCTCCAGATGGCCGCAGTTAGCAAAAACGTGGCTTCGCACCAAACTGGAGGAGAGCAGAGCTAAAACTTTTTTTACGTGAAATTTTTCACGGGAAAATTGCCCTTTTTTGCTTGTACTCCCCCACCCCAAACATTTTTTTCCCCATTCACCAACCAAAAAAATTGGCAGGTTTTGGGGAAAAAATCTGAAAAATTTTGTTTGACAAAAATGAAGAAAAAAAACCCCGACTGTCGTCTGAACTATCCCTGGGAAGTGTAACAGATCCTCGAGGTGGGAAGCTATTGAAATTTCAAGGACAGCTGCCAATCTGATGAGCACTAAGCCAAAGTCACTTAGGGCTTAGCCACAAGGAGGAAATTCTAGCTGGATCTTATAAGAAGTGAATTGAAACAAGCTTCCCCGGTGCACACTCTTATTCCAGGATAATAAGCATGCCTGTGTCCACATTAGTTTATGCCGCTTTGGAAGTGGTTTAAGCTAAGGCCCTGAAAAGCTACTCTTTTATTGGAATAAGTGTCCACATGGGGCATTATGATAGATGTAGCAGCTTAGCCATTCTGTGATAACTTCAGGGGAAACTCCCACGGAGACGCGCCCGTAGATACAGGTGAATCCCACAAGAAATTTTCTTCCAGCGTTGGCTCAGATCTTTTCACGAATTCCCTACTTGTTCCCTTTCTGCATTCACTTTCCGTGAATGTCTGTGCGACCCTTCCTGGCACAAGTGTTCACTGAAGGCCAACGTTGACGTGCAAATGTTCCTGGCGCAAGAACGTTCGAGTTGCTGTCAACTCTTGCCCAGGGAGGGAACGGGAACAATACCATGGGACTGAGCAGACCAATCACAGCTCCCGTATCCACGAGCCCTTGCCTCATTCAATCCACAGGGTGGGTGGAGCTCACTGAACGAGCCGCCATGTGGTATTTTGTTTTTGTTTCGTCGGTCCATGCGCAGGCCCAGCCTTTGTTCACTGCTCACTATTCAAACCCTGCTCTGAAACCCGGATTAGTCGTTTCCTCTGAGTGCTTCACGGGCGTTCGTGAATTTATTTTCACTGCTCCTCTGTGAGATGCGGGGGGCTATTAGCCCCATTATCCAGATGGAGAACTGAGGCTCAGCGAGATTAAGAGCACCAGTATCCACTCATTTGGGGTGCCCAATCTGAGAACCTGGAGACCTGAGTTTTCGGAATACTTAGCATGACGTGACACTTCGTACGTTCACAGCATGGCCCCAGGCGACGTCAATTGCAGCTGTGAGTGCTCAGGCCTTCTGCAAACTAGACCCCCGGTATCCCACGGCAGCCATTAGTGACCACCTGTGAAAAGTATGGTGTAAGTGACATGCCCAGCATTACACGGGAACTCTGTGGCAGAGGCAGGGGTGGACTCGAATCCTCCCAGGCAACATTCAGCTGCCTTATCTGTGGGATCCTCCTTTCTCTTCCTGCATCACCCTGCCTCATTTACTGCACCATTTGAGCCAGGAGTCCTGCAGACAACAGGCTCCTTCATGCACAGCCCAGATTCATCTCCGATCTGCGCACCGAAGGTGGCAGGAAAAAATAGTCTATGACCATGTAAGTAAAGACTGTGTCCCAACGTACATGCACGAGGGGGCTCAACTAAGGGTACATGGGCAAGCTGAATTCTGGCATTTCCTATGTTTCGAGTGCTTGACTTTGCAGAATTGATAACGGACTTTTATCATAGTTTTGTGGGTGCAATTTTCTAGGCGTTTAAAAAAAAAAAAAAGCCAAGTGGGAAAACAAATTCCCATTTGATGCTTCCTGCTGACACCTGGATGGGGCATCAGCAGGGCTGGAACCTTTAGATCCACAGCAAATCTGCCCTTTGAGCTAGAGAGGAACAGGGAGCAGTAGTAGGTTGTCATCCACTTAGAGAAGGGTGTGGCAGTGGGTTTCCCAGCTATTTGGAGACAGCAGAGGAATGACGAGATTCTGGGAATCGTGGGTTCCTTTCTGAGCTCTGGAGACATGTGGGGACAGACTCTTCTTTCTATTACCCTCCTTCTTCATGAGTGTGACCCCTTCGCTCCATCCCAGTTCTGGCTCTTCCACACCACTGGCTTCTTGTCCAGCCCCATGGTCCCAGTCTCCATTCCTTAGACTCCTTGCCCCAGTCTCCTTGCCCCCTCTCCCCACCGCTGCTCATCTCTGTTTCATACCCCACCTCCTCAGCTCCTTGTCCCAATCTATCCCCCCACCCTGGCTGGTCTGGCTTTTGTCTGCACTCGAATCAGGCCATGTCCTCCTCCAGGCTGCCTGGACTGAGCAGGGGGTGGCACAGGAAATATGGGCTGCCCGCGGTCACTTCCGCGCAGCTCATAGCTGCAATTGGAAGAGACGTCATGGGCTGGAGAATGCCCTGTGAGCATGCAGTCTTCAGGGAACTGAGAGGCTACAATCCAACCGCTCTCTACTGAGCATGTGCAAAGTGCAATTTTGCACAAAACTCAAACGCTTCTACCTTGGCCAAACTTGGGTGGTTTTTCATGGGGATGGCACAAGGCCCATAGAATCCTAGACTATCCGCGTGGGAAGGGACCTCAGGAGATCATCTAGTCCAACCCCCTGCTCAAAGCAGGACCAACCCCCAATTAAATCCTCCAACAGATGTTTGCTCCATATCCCTAAATGGCCCCCTCAAGGATTGAACTCCCAGCCCTGAGCCAAAGGCCCCTCTCCTGCCATATGTCAATGCCCAGCTCTGGAGCATGGGGGGTACAGCTTTTTCAAAGAAAAGGTCCCCTGAACATTTTTTTTAACCTAGGCAACAGACTCCCTAGACTCATTCTTGGAAATGGCAAAACTGTTTTGGCTGAAACTCCCCCACCCCCCAAAAATAAAAAAATTCTAGCCTGAGGTAGACACTTGGCATGGAAATTTTCAGCCAAAAGAGGTGAGGTCTGGCAAATTTATAAGCCGCTGAAGATAGATAGAATCTTATAGGAAGTGTTGAGTAACCATAACAATAGGTATAGCCGCCCGTCCCGCCGAGGTCGGATAAATTCAAGGAAATCGCAATCTTCTCGCAGGTTCCATGAAGAGCTCAGGAGGCTCAATGCAGCTGATAAATTATTCATCGCAAAGTATTAGGTAGCGCGCGCTCTCTTAGTCATTTTGACCGAGGCAAAGCAAAACGACTCCTTGTTTAGCATAAAATATTAAGCCTCTCTTGGAACCGGCTCACCGACATTGGCATACTGCTTCGTTGATTTCAACCGGTGCCCCTGACCGAATGAAATCCTAGGTGAAGAGCGCACCCTTCAAATTAATTAGTTAATTAGCGTCGTAATTATGTGAAGATCAGTAATTAAACATTGCTCCAGATCCCGTGTGGCATGGACACGGTTTTCCTCCTGTTTAAAGAATTTCAGTTAGTAACAGCAGTGACGCCCTACGGGAAGGTCTGTCTCTGAGACCACACCAGTCTCAAACAGCCGTTATCTCTTTGCAAACTCAATAGTTCCAGGCAAATTTCCTCCGCCCCCTATCCTCCCTTCTGCTCCTGTTTGGCACAGGGATGTCCCAACAACCAGATCACAATAAAGGGTATGGAATCCCCACTGAAGTCAATGGGGTGCTCTGCTTATAGGATCGCCCCTAATATTTGACAGCAGAGACACTTTAAGCTCAGCCTACAGGAAGCTGACTCCATAGACCTCCTGCAAACGACATGGGGCTAAAGGTCAGTGAATTAACTTCTTCTGTCCATTTGCTTATTTGATAACCAAGTTTACTTTAGCGCATCGTCTTTCTCTTCCCACTCCACCCCCCCAATTGCTTTTCCAAGCTGCACTTCACTTTACTGCTCATATCCTTGATGCAGAGGAAATTAGATCAATCCCCATAGATCTTCCTGTCATATTTTCCCTGAGAGCTCGGCTGCATAGTGCTCTATATTGGGCTGGCTGACGACAGACAATGGAACCGCAAAGCTGTGAACCGAGAGCTTAATGGATGTGCTGATGGCTTCAAATGTGCTGAGAGGGCTCCTCAGAGCATTCTGCGGCCGTCGTCCAGGAAAGCGTTCTCCCATTTTGTTTTAATATAGTGGGAGATGGATATCCAGCATGGCTCCAAGTTTATGGGCTGGTGTGGGCTTCCTATAGCCAGTCCCACTCCCTGGGGCCTTTGCCAAGAACCCAGCCAGTTCTCACACACAGGGAATTGCTATTTGTGTTACCGTAGCGGCCAAAGGCTCCAGCTGAGATCAGGGCTCCTAGGTTGGGTGACCAGATAGCAAGTGGGAAAAATTGGGACGAGGACGGGGGGTAATAGGAGCTTATAGAAGAGAATGTCCCATATATCGGGACTGTCCCCCTACTACAAGGGGATGTACATGCACCTCCTAAGAGACCGTCCCTGCTCTGGAGGTCCCAATCCTGACACTGACTTGGAGCGGGCAGAGCCCTGTGTCCATGTAGATCCTCCCTGAAGTCAAGATGCAGAACCGGTTGCAGGACTGGGATCTAAACAGACACGGTGGGAGGCAAGCAGTAGTAGCGACACTCTACTGGTGGGGAACCAAGGCAGATCGCTCAAGCGTGCGTAGGTTGCCCTGCATGTCGGCTGATTGGGTATCTCGCCTGTCGCACAGCAGATCAGCCAATGGACCTCAAGGCAGAGCGAGATCTTGCCTGGGGGAAAGTGCCCTGAGCAGGGAGCTAGGAGAATGAGTTGTGGTCTGTCCGGCAATGGCTGCTGTTTGTATTTCTGTGCATTTCGGAACAGCTGTGGCGGAGGAAGACCTCGTGCCTTCCCCCGCCCTGTTGTTGCTCACCCAACTGAGCTGAGCGGTTGCACCAGAGCCCAGCTACGGCCGGAATCTGAGATTCTAACAGGGCAGCCCTGACTCTTACCCCTTTGTTACATGGCCTTTCGGATCTACAGAGCCAGCTCCCCTGTCTCTGCTCCCAGAGTCAGGAATAGAACCCAGGCATCCTGAAGGGGGCTCTGGAACTAGGGGTGCAGCAGCACCCCTCAGGCTTAGAACGCACGGCTTCCATCACATGCAGGTTTTCAATAGCTGTCAGCACCCTCACTGTAAAATTAGTTGCAGTCCTCTGCCAGAGCCCTGCACCGCAGCTCCCTGTAGCGGCTGGTCCACAGGGAGGATCGAGGACTCCTTTAGCTCGAGTAGTCGACACCTGTGCTGAAGGTCCAGGTTCAAGCCCAGCCAATGACCCATGTGGGGTGACAGAAATTTGTTTTTCTTTTTAAAAACCCCCGGGCATCCTTAATTCACACAGGGAAGAGGCAGCTTTAGCAGCAGAGTTTATAGTTTAAAAACACTGTAATCCGTCCTCCAGGGCGTGACGAAGAGCAGAGCACAGGCGCGCCACCTCGCCAGCGTGCGTCACACATTCAGGCGCTTCCAGCGTGCACTGGCAATGGTTGAAGGTTGAAGGGGCCAGGTCAGAGAAACCAAGGGACTTCACCCCGATCAGCCTCTTCCCCACAAGGCCCTGCCTGCTGCTCCACTCCAAGGCCCCGTCCCCACTCAGCGTCTCTCTCCCCCCCCCCCCAAGGCCCGCCCATTGTTCGCACAGTTAGGTGGGGTCAGAGAGGAGCATCCACCAGCAAAAGCAACAGTCAGTGCTGGTGGCCCCGGTTCCCGAGGGCCTGGGTAGCGCCTCCGCTGCAAACCCAGCCTTCTTGAATGGGCGACGCGCAGGCGTTCACCAGGAATGAATTCAGGGGAGCCCCCGGGCCTGTGTCCCACCTGGATGATCGCTGTGGTCCCTGCTGGCCTCGCCTGGGTGACTCTTGTGAGCGGTTCAACGCTCTAGCCGGGGCCCTGCTGTGAGGGGGCGGAGTGTGGAACACGGGTGAGGTAGTCGCCTTCCTAAACAACAAGGGTGGTTGGAATGGGCTCTAGGGAAAGGTTTTACCAGCTGCCTGTGCAAAGCAAGGGGTTCAGACTCCCTCCGGGATGGAACGGGGCTCGGTTTTTATTACGGGGCGTGGGCCACTACTGCAAATTGAATGCGTTTGAAAATGCTCCAGCCCCTCTTGAGGACCATGTGAGTTTTGCTCAAATGTTGAGGGCTCAATAGGGCACCTGGTGTAATTGCTGTTGCATTCAATGAGGGGGGGCGGGGAGAAGATGCAACTGGCTCGAAGGTCAAAAGGAAGCAACAGGTTGTTTGTCTGAGATCTTTCTGCAGCAGTGAGTTCCACAGGGCAACGGTGACATTTTCCTTTTAATACCTTCAAAAGCGGAGTGACTGGTCTCTTCCTCCTCCACGCTTCACAGTTGTAAATGTCCCCTTCAAATCTCTGCTCATTATTCTCCCTTCCAGGCTGCCCCTGGCAGTCTCTCCTCACATCCGGATCCTGCTGATCCTTTGCCTCTGTGTCTCCTGGGCCTTTCTGGTCACTGCTGTGTCGCTCTGGAGCAGACGCGGATGAGGTGGACGCAGCCTTGTTTGCTACAATGCCATTTTCTTTTCCTTTCATGCATCCTATTGTGTTTGGGGTTTGTTTGTTTTTTTTAAACTGTTACTTCACTTCAAGGGGCCACCTGCTCTGATCTCCCTCTGCCGATGCCTAGACCTATTCCCACCCGCCTTTATAGGAAGCTTCGAATACTGTAACAAATCAGTGGCCATATAAGGACATTTGTCACCACACCACCAGCCATTGCCATGACAATAGTGGGGGGATGGGGGGGTAGAGCTTGGAGCCCTCTGCTCCAAAACCCCTCTCCTACCACCTGCGCTAAAGGTGGATCTCTGTTAGCACTATAGGATCTATGACACACAGCCAAGCAGTTCTGGTTCCATCCAGCAGAGGGCACCAGTGCACACACACTGGCCCGCTCTTTACGCTAGCTGATGCACACTGCATTATGTTGATCACAACTAAATTCCATTTGCTACCAGGTTGCCTAGAGCCCAGTCTGTTGGATCCGGTTTTCTCCCTGCCAAGATGTTTCTCTGCTGCTTTCTTCCACGGTCCCGGGAGGGGATGAGCCCCGTTCTATGGGCAGTGACAGGAGGGGCTAGAGACGGGTGGCAGAGCTGGGGATGGACTCTAGGATGCCCAACCTGTGCCAGACCCAGCCCAACTTCACCCGGGATCTCTCTGGTCCCCTGCCTGCTGACAGATTCGTCGTGGCACGTGAAGCCAAGTCCCTGTGTGTGGAAGGGGTGAAAGGTGAAATAACCGCCGGTCACCGAGTGAAAGGGCAGGATGACATTCTCCGTGGACCTACAGCCGACCCGACAGAGTGCTGGTTCCCGCCCCGCCGGCCGCTCCGTCTCTCCCGCCTGCCCGCCCTCCACCGTGGCTGCGTGCATGGGCTCTCTCGCTGTCTTTGGCAATGGTAGAACTCACACTGGTGAGGTATCAGGATCCGGTGGTTCTAGACTTGCCAACTACCGCCCGAGGGTACAGCCGGCGGCACCAGGACCACGCGCCCGCCTCATGGGAACCGGCCACCCCGGGGCTGCCAGGGCAGGGGAGCCCTTTCCGTCATCCCCGCCACAGGCTGCTCCCTCCGCCAGTGGCCACGGGTGGGTGCAGCAGGAAGTGAGCTACCAGCTTCCCTGCACGTCCGTGGTCACAGGGCTTCTGATCCGCCCGGCTGCTCTGCGTCGCCTCTTCTGCTGCTTGGATTTCACGGGGCTGCGAGGGGCAGATCGGCGCCTTAAACAGGCCTCCTATCCCAGGAGTGCCCGTCCCCTCACTCCCCAGCCTGCAGGGCAGAGGGGGTACATACCCCACACGGCTTGCAATCCGCTTCCCCGCTGCCTGGGGTCTCCACTGCTCTCCCGGAGCAGGGTTGTGTCCCAGCATCCCCCTGCCACTGAAGCCTTTCCCCGGGGCGGGCAGCGACACACGCTGCTGGAAGTGAAGACGTAGACCAAGCCAGGGGGAGGGAGGAGGTGAATCCAGGCCTCCCCCCATGCCAATGGGCCTCAGGCGGGCGCCACAGACCCAAGATGTGGTAAATCCAGGGCCTCCTCCCCCCCCCCTCCCCGCCAGCAAAGACCGACGCACCGGAGGCCGCTGTCCTTCTGCCGCAGGGTAAATACGGAGTGGAGCGGAGCGGAGCAGGGGCAGGACGCGCGACCCGAACTCGAGGCTGCTGGACGCAGACAGACCTGGTGGCTCTCTCTGGTCCCCAGGTGGCTCATCCAGCCTGTGCCGTCACCACACGGGGTCTGGCAGGGCCGTTGGCCTCTCTCCTTGACTCCTGATGCGGGAGGAGGTCTGGCCACAAGTGGGTCTGCTCACTGGGTCCCTCGCACCGTTTGGGTTTGCGGGAGCCCCTGGGGTTGTCACCTTTCCTAGAGCCAGCTCTGCCCGGACGCCTGGGTCCTGTGGGCTGCTACACATCTATTGCTAACTGTGTGCTACTGTATTATAGGGCTAGGCAGAGCGCAACCCGGGAATCCTCCCCTCCCCCCCCCCCCACTGCCCCTGGCATAGGAGCCTGTCCCCAGCCTCATGCCCCATGTTGACCCTAAACCATCCTCCTTCCTTGGGGAACACTCAGCAGGCAGGGTCTCCTCAGCGGCTGGGCTTTGAGGTGGAGTGAGCCCTGAGGGGAGGGGACTACCGGGGGCGGGGTGGGGGAGGAAGCTATTGAAGCCAAAGCTCTGCAGCGGGACGTTGGTGGGAATCTGGGCTCACCCTGTGCCGCTCCTGCGTCCCTCCTGCTCCGTCGCCATTTTGGTGCTCCGTGGTGCAGGCAGTTGCAGAGCCAGGGGACCGACCGGCCAGTCCGCAGTGGCGCCCGCTAAGGGGCAGCGTCCGTCTCTGGCAGCAGGGCCTTTGCCCCTGAAGGCCTGGTGACTTCCTACATCCTGCGCAGCGTTTCTCTGCAAGGCCACGGCTGCCTCCACCTCCCGCTGCCCGGCCCCTCTCCACCAAGCGCCCCGGCCTGCGGCAAGATGGCTGTCGTACAGCGGGGAGAGATGTGAGCCCCCTCTGTGCCGCTGCATCTTCCCAAACCAAATGGGTCACTGGATTTCACGGCCAAGGGCTCCGTCGTGAGACCAACTGAGGCCTGGCGGGAGGGCAGACGGGGGTTATGAAGTCCCCATTCCACAGGCTGAGTGTGAATCCAGCCACCCCAACGTGGTGACGGTGCACGGGCAGCAAGACGTGAAACTGGCTAGCCAGGAGTTTAATTTCACGGGTCCAGGGAAATTTGCAGCAGGGCAAAGCAACATCCAGGCGGAGAAGTAAATTCAAACCTGATTTGTATGGGGCATAATCTCAGGGCCGGCGACGGGGGGGTACTACGGGTACAGCTGTACTGGGCTTCGGACTTAAGGGGGGGCCCTTAAGTCCGGGACGGGCCCGGTACGCAGCTGTACCCCCTTGTCGCCGGGCCTGCACAGCAAGGCGCGGCTCCGGGCAGCCGCTGCAGCGCTCGTCAGCCCCCTCCCCCGGCCCCCAGCAGCTTCCCCCCGCCCCCCCTTTGCTTCTCCCGGCTGGGCCACGCGGAGCCCCAGCACGCGGCGGCTCTGCGCCCCCAGAGGGGGCGAGCGCATGCGGGGGGAGGGGGGCGTGACTGGAGCGGGGCGTGTCCTGCCTCGGCCTGGGGAGGGGGCTGCCGGGCTCCCTCTTCCCCGCCCAGCGGCATTAGCAGCAGCGGCGAGCGGAGCAGGCGCCTCTCGCTGGCAGGTTCGAGCGGGCGTGGGCTGGGGGTCTGGGGCGGGTCCGCTGTCCCACGTGGGGCAGGGAGCAAGCCGGCCACGCTGTCGTGGGGTGGGGGGCACCGTGCCCCTTGCGCGCTGTGGGGGCAGAACAGGGCCGGGGGGGGGGGGGCAGGGCGCGGGCGGCGGGAGACCGGCCGGGGGGGGGGCCACAAACGAGCAGAGTACGGGGCCCCAAAATTTCTGTCGCCGGCCCTGTATAATCTAAAGTGTTACCAGTCACCCCGCTGAGGAAGAGCCTGGGCACAGGCTGACGGGACGCTGCCAAGAGGGAACAACCAAAAACAGTTGGTCTTTTAGCCTGACTTCAGACACACCCGCCCCGGCCTGTACCTTGTACTTTTTCAGTGGCTGGGCAGGAGGAGGGAAAAATGGTTTTCCTCCCGACTAGCCTATGGTGGAAATTACCAATCTAAACGACTAGCAGCACTCCAGTTGCGTAGCCCCTTCTAGCAAAGGATCTCAGTGCCTTAGCTAATGAGGCCTCTGTAAAGCGAGTCCGTATCGTCACCTCACACATGGGGAAATCGAGGCACAAAGCAGATATGTGACCTTCCCCCCCCCTAGCAAAACACTCCCAGAGCTCTCCTGAGGGCCTCATCCTATGCGCTGAGCACTTGCTAATGCTTCCTGTCAAACGATTCATTGATTGTGAAGCACTGGCATCAATCCAGAGTCACCCCACTGATGCCAATGGCGTGGTTCCGGATTTAGCCCAGAATCTGGCCCCAGACCCTTTAACACCATTCGCTCCAGAGACTGCCCCAGATCCCTGACCAGTGGGGTGCCGGGGCTGGAACTGAGGGAGGAACTGAGCCAGGTGGGCTGGCTTTTTGTCCATCTTTCGGGAAGATGGTGCGCTGGGTAGCCCTAGCCCCCCCCCCCCCCCCCCCAGGGCAGGCGTACACCGTATGGGCCCTGCTGTGGGCGAAGGAGTCGGGTGGTTCATGAATCCCGCACCTTGTAGAAGTTCTTGGTTCCCCCCCCCCCAGGGCTCCTGTTACCAGCCACGCCCAGGTCCTCTGCCACCCGGAGCTTGTCAGAGCTGTCTGATCCGGGAGCCAGGTTTGGCAAGTGGCTGTAATGTGACCAAGGCTGAATTTAACCTCCCCTCCCCCGGGATCCCCGCAGGCTACTGGCTGGCTCCATGCGTCGTGGCTCTCTTTGCCGCGTCTCGGTGCTTCACTTCTAAGGAGCCACCTGGAACCCAGGCCCATTGCAGGTTCTGTCCTGGAGGACGGGCGAGTGAGACCTACGTAACCCCTGTTAGGGTTTTGGTTGAGGCCAGTCTGGTATCTAGCGCCAAGGCCCGATCCCTTTTCATCCATGCCCATGGTGCAAGTTGTTGCCCCAGCTGCTGGGAAGATGAGGTCAGAGTGGGACTTTCCACCCTGTCTGCTAAATCTAATCCCCACACACACACACACACACACACTTGAGCCCCGAGGGACTGGAGGAGATTCATTCCCCTGGCACAGAAGCACGACGGGGCTGACCAAAGTATGTAAAACATGCCTCCCCTGGGCCCACAACAGCAGGACAAAGAGAACTCTGAGCTGTAACTGATGCCCCTTGCTGGCTCGGGAGGGGAGGGATAGCTCAGTGGTTTGAGCATTGGCCTGCCAAACCCAGGGTTGTGAGTTCAATCCTTGAAGGGGCCATTTAGGGATATGGGGCAAAACATCTATTGGATGATTTAATTGGGGATTGGTCCTGCTTTGAGCAGGGGATTGGACTAGATATCTCCTGAGGTCCCTTCCCACCCTGATATTCTATGATACACCAGCATCCCCCCTTCAAAGAACTCCCCAGCCCATGGGGCATGTAAAGACCCAGCACAGCACGGGCCACCACCCTGCCCTATTGGCCATGAGCTATAGGAACCTTCATACTCTCCCTTCCTCCTCCTCCTCAAACAAGCATCATCTACTAAGGACCTTTGGGCCAGCCAGAGTGATCCCGGTTGACTGCGTCACAACCAGGCACCATAAAGTGAACTTCCTAGAGCCACAAGTCCCTGGGACTGCCCCACTGGTGATGCTAGGTAGGGTCAGGGTGTGCACCCCCACGTGCGTCTCTGGCGAGTCTGAGAGCAGGGCGGGCTGGGGCGTTGTGGTCCGATGTGGCTGACCGACACCTAGGCAGGATGTAACTCCTAACTGATGTAAAGAGAGAAAAGCAGGAGCAGATTGGGAACAGACGCTTGACATTTCAGCCCACTGGGGTTCGGCTTTGTCCTTGGGAAGCTGCCAGGAACAGCAGCCCCAGCCTGGAGCCTAGTGGAAGGAGATTTCCCCTAGATGCACCACAAGGAGCGGGGTCTGATTCCAAAACAGCATGTCAAAGGCAGCATCATAAACCCCCCCTCCATGAAAACACTAGGAATGGCAGATAATACCCTGGTGAGCTCCCTTGGGTTCAGAAGTACCCAGCATCACGGGAATTGGGCATCCTTAATAGGCCCATTTTCGGATGGGTGTGTCCCACCAGAACGGAACGCTCTGGCAGCTGGGTTCTGATGGGCAGATCTCCAGACGACGCGGCGGAGCTGCCCCTTGTCACTCTTGTTATGGGGGGGAGGGGCTGTGGTTGGTGTCTTTGTGGGCACTGTGCACGACTGTGCCCATCTGAGAGGCTCTGACTGTAGGTCTTTAGCTCCCCTCCTATGCACTGCTGGGCGGCGAAGCATTTTTGGTGTGACGTGAAACAATCCCAGCCTGCGTTGAGAGGAGGAACTTGAAAGAGGCCTTAGGAGCAGAAATCCCCCCCGGAGCGGCATTGCCCAGGCCTTGTCCACAGTGGAGCAAAGCCAGATCCTGCCAAGGAAATATCTCGCTGACTCCAGTGGCCCACGGAGCCTTGCCTGAGTAACGAGGGCGCAACCAGGCCTTGAAACCATTGAGGGACCTGAAGATGCTGGGAATTGGAACAACGCAGCTTGCGGTGTCCTCATCTGACTCCCAGGCATTAAGAGCTGATCCCTTCCTGAGACTCCATCTGGAATTACAGGGAGCGTGTGTCAACCAGGGGAGATTACGGCATCTGCTCAAGACCTGCTCTAAGCCAACACGCGCCGGCCTGACCTGGGACTTTGGCTGATCTGTCATTGGGACAGAGCTGCTAGTAAAAATACCATCCAAGGTGCAGAATTCCCTCCTTCCAGGCGAGCTCGTGACCAACCCCCAAAGACCGGCGCGAGCCCCCGACTGTACCAGAATCATTCCACAAGACGTCAACCTAGCAATCAAGGCACTTTACAGTCATTAGCTAATTAATCCTTATGCCCACTTCCCCCTCCCACGCGCTATAGCTGAGTTAGTGCTGGAATAAGATCCTAGAGTCATCCATTTGTAAGGCCAGTAAAGACCAGTATGTTCGTCTTGTATGACACGCTGCAGAATCCGGGCCAGAGAACCTCACCAGCGAGCCCTACCTCCAGCCCAGAAGTTTGTAGCTGAATGGGAACATCTGTTTTAGAAAGCTGTCTGGGCTTCGTTTAACGGCTCCAAGAGAAGAATCCACCACGTCCCTTGGGCGTGTGGGCCAGTGGTTGATCAGCCTCACCGTTCAATGTCAGTGCCTGGTTTCCAGTGACTAGCTTCATCTTCCAATCATTGCTGCTTGTTATCTTCATCTGCCAGGGGAGAAAGAGGAGGGGAGAGGAAGGACACTGAGGTACAGAGGAGGAGGGTGATTTTCCCTAGGGCCATGGAGGGATCAGGAGCTGATCAAAGCGGGTTTCCAGCTCCTAGCCTGTCCTCAAGGCCAACATTGCATCACAGCTGTGAACCAACAGTGCTGCCTAGAAAAACAGCCTCCCCCTTCTCCTCTTCAACCCACCAGGGAAGTCAAAGGCAAGTCCTCTCTAAATACCCTATTGCAAAGAACAGAGCTAGGCCCAGCTCTGAGCCTTAGGACCATGCAGCTCACAGGGGAAGAAAGTCCAGGGGGAAAGAACCCCTTTTCTTTGAACTGATCTTTCCTAAGGGGAGAGAAAATGGCTGCAGAGCTGATATGTTGGTGCAGAGGCGTGTTCGGAGCCCCGTGACCAGAGCGGTACTGCTGGGTAGTGGATAGCGGCTATTGCTATAAGAGACGGATTCTGTTCCCAGCTCTGCCGCTGGCCGTATATAAGATCTTCAGAGAGGGGACTGGTCATACAGCATCCAGTGCAACGGCAGCCGTGGGGGTCTGTAGACACGACGGTGATATACCCGTGGCAAAGACAAGGTCTTCTTTTTCGAATGAATTAGATTTCTGTAGGTAATTCCTCCATCGTGTTTCCCCTCCCCCTCTCCCCCCCCCCATGCACTTGTACTCAGCGAAGGCCTTTCAGCGAAGTTCTCAACGTGCTCTGAGGCTTCATGGACAGCAGCTCTGGGGTGGAACCCGGCAACTCTTGAACAACGTGCAGCAACGGTGCACAAGTGAAGGAAAATATCATGGCGTGCCCCCTCCCCCCAAAATGGTCAAAAAAAACCTCCTGTAACCCACCGTATCCCACAATCCTTTGCGTCGGCAAAGAATTATGTCAAGAGCCATGGCAGAGCCAGCCATGGAAGTGAGGTCACCTGAGACCAGCAGCCTTTCTCGGAGCCTCTGCTTCTATGGTGACTGGCGCCTCTTCTGTATTCTCCAGCCAGGTGCCACGGGGAGCTGCCAGGCCCTGACTGGAGGGACTGCAGCAAAGAGCCAACGGGCTGAACAAACATCCCCTGGCTGGTGCAGACAATAGCCCGGTGGTGTCTAGCTGACCTAATGCATTTACAGACTCGTATTGTCCAAATTATTTTACAGCCGATGGTGGTTTTAACTGTTCCTGCATCCACCCTGGTAGCGTTCGTGTGTGTGTGTGTGTGTGTGTGTGTGTGTATACACTGCCAGCGCAGTGCGTGGGAACTCGGGGTGTGTGTGTGTGCGTGTGTGTATACACTGCCAGCGCAGTGCGTGGGAACTCGGGCTGTGTGTGTGTGTATACACTGCCAGCGCAGTGCGTGGGAACTCGGGCTGTGTGTGTGTGTATACACTGCCAGCGCAGTGCGTGGGAACTCGGGCTGTGTGTGTGTGTATACACTGCCAGCGCAGTGCGTGGGAACTCGGGCTGTGTGTGTGTGCGTGTGTGTATACACTGCCAGCGCAGTGCGTGGGAACTCGGGCTGTGTGTGTGTGCGTGTGTGTATACACTGCCAGCGCAGTGCGTGGGAACTCGGGCTGTGTGTGTGTGCGTGTGTGTATACACTGCCAGCGCAGTGCGTGGGAACTCGGGCTGTGTGTGTGTGCGTGTGTGTATACACTGCCAGCGCAGTGCGTGGGAACTCGGGGGGTGTGTGCGTGTGTGTATACACTGCCAGCGCAGTGCGTGGGAACTCGGGCTGTGTGTGTGTGCGTGTGTGTATACACTGCCAGCGCAGTGCGTGGGAACTCAGGGCGGAGACCTGGGAAGGAGGCAGAGGCTGGCGTAGCCCACAAGAAAACACATTTAAATAAAATAAGAACTCCTGACATCTCCGCATGCTTTGGCACAATATTTGGTCAACTCTCCAACAGGCTTAGGAGCAGCCAAAGAGGAGGGTGATCAGCTGTCCCGATTTTTATAGGGCCAGTCCTGATATTTGGTACTTTAGCTATATAGGGGCCTATTACCTCCCCACCCTCCACTCCACTCCCAAGAAAGAGCCCAAAGACCTGTTGCATGCCAATTAAGAATCCCCACAGAACCCCAGAAGGGCTTTATCTGGGTCCATCCACTACGGGATGGATCACTTGATTCCCTTGTCTGTTCATTCCCTCTGGGGCACCTGGCATTGGCCACTGTCAGAAGACAGGATACTGGGCTGGATGGACCTTTGGTCTGACCCAGAATGGCCCCTCTTAGGTTCACTGATTTTACAGAAGTCTCTCCACCTCCCTGTGGCTCTGGTGTGATATGGATTCCTAGTATGATGTTCCCAATCAATGTTTTGGGCCCATGCTAGAACAGGTAGCTGGAGGCCCACTAGGAGGACTTCAGGAACGCCTTTTCTTGCAGATATTGACTTTCGTTTCGGGATGCCCTGTGCCAGTGATGTCTGTGTAAGTACAGCCAAGTCAAGCGATCCGGAGAAGTGTTGATTGTAATACTGTATGTGCGGCCTTTCTAGGCAAACAACTCTATGGCTATCCGGTGCCAAGGTCTGCATAATGCTTTGTAAAGAATAATAGTTCTGGCAATTGTGGGTGTGGGGTGTTTCTGTTTCCTTGTTACATATCTGGCAGCCCTCTACCAAGGGCTCAGTTTTGCCTACACAGGCCAGGCCACTCTATGGATTGTGGTGGACATGCCCTGCACCTGTGTATACCTTGTGGGGTTTGGGGAGCAACTCATTCTGCAGTATTATAAGGTGAGAAATGGTCAACACTACTTCTGCCTGGACTGTCGCCAGCAGAACTGCGGATGGGAAGACCACGAAGGACACCGTTACCGGTGGCACCAATACTGCTGAAACCTAAGCGGCCCACCCTGCGGGAATTTTTAAAACGGGCTGCTGAAACAAAACAGTCAGCAACCCCAAAACGTCAGTGTTTGGCATAGAACAAAAACGCTCCCTGAACGAAGCGCAGGGACCAACGTTTGGCTCGAAAGTTCCCAGCCACGTGGAACTGTTCAGATCTTAGCAGAAATTCTCAGATCCTACCTCGTGGAGACTCGAGAAGGACTTCTCCAGAGGAACTGAGCTCATCTTCAGTATTTCCTAATACAGCAGCGAGGCGATCTGGGAGCCGCAGGTTCTCGGTCAGGCAATGAGCCCCCTCCACAAGGAACTCCCACATGCAAACAGACACTCCCCGCCCCCCGCAAAAAATTGCTCTTTAGAACACCGCTCAGGACTAAATGCACTCGACAAGGGGACAGAGTAATGTAAATTGTTTTAAGGAATTAGAAATGTATTTTGAATTGTTGTTTTTATATTGTAACCTAAGAGCATCGCAATGCCAATGCCTAAGCGGAAGGGGACTCCCTGATAGTTGTAGAGCATGTCAGCTGACCGGACCAGTTCAGTGCACCCCCATTCATTAATGTCATAAACTGTCAGTGATCTGTATCATGTAAGGTATCTCTGGAAGACTAATAACACACTGATCATTAATATTCTTGCCTGATGACTGTACAATAAACACCCAAGGGACCATACAAATGTGAAGGAAATTTGGAACTAAATTGTGTTTTACCCACAAGTCTAGGGAGCAGTTTCTTCCAGACAAAGGCCAAGCCAATACCTCCAGCCAGATGTTATTAGAGCTGATGGGTAATCACATGTCAAGTGGCCATTCATTTGCACCCGAGGGGCAGCAGGAACAGATGAATTTGCATCTGGCAAACACCCACAGGGAAGAAACCATCAAAGAACTTCCTTCACCAGACTCCTTCTACACAGCTTGAAGGAATGTTATTTTGGGGGGGTAACCATCAGAAGAATCTATTCCAAAGGTTCACTGGACTATAAAATAGAGGGGCACAGAACCCCAAGTTATCTATCACCTACGAAGACAAAGGAACTGCAACCTTTGCACTTTGTGAGAGATCTTGACCAAAGAGGTGGTCAGCCATCTTGGTGGGCGAAAGTTTGGTAAGACTCTTACTTTGAACCGAGACTGTAGTTTTGTTAAGTTTTAGGCATTTAGAAACCCTACTTTTACTTGCATTTGTTTGTAGCCCTTTCTAATGTTAGTCCTTCTACCTGATATCACTTAAAAGCCTTTGCTTAATAAACTATTTTTTGTTTTTCATCTAACCTGGGGATAGTCACTTATTTTTTGTCGCGGTCCAAATGTCTCGGTCAAGGTCCAGAGAAAATAATAGTACTAACAACCATAATGATAATAAGTAAATTAAAAGATTTTGGGGGCTGGTCAAAAAACATCTGGCAGTCCGGATTTAGCCTGCGGCACCAGCAGCAGTTGACTGGCAAGTGTGGCCTGTTGATATGGTAGCAGCTGGTCTGGGCCCTGAGCTAGTCCTAACCATGTGCCCAGTGGCAGGGTAAGGTGGGACCCATATGTTTCAGAGGGGCCAAGGGGGTCTCAGCACTGAGTAGGGGCATCTGAGAGTGCCTTTGAGGCTCAGCCTTCCCCAGTGCATTCTGGGAGTCCCCTAGGATCCCTCACTGCTACAGGGGCTTGTGGGTAATTTTCAAAGGGATGCTGTGGGACCAGGCAGCCGGGTGCAGCATCTAGCTTCCCAACATTGCCTGCAGCGCAAGTATCGTAGACGAGACCGGCCTAGCCAGAGCTGGATGCCTCCACCCAGGAGCAGTGGCCAAACGGTGATGCTAACACCCATGAGCCTACCAGGCCGCATGCAGGATGGTGCAAGTTCTCAGCCCTGGGGTTTCTGTGGTGCCTTTTCAGACAGGACTCTTGATGCTCTCCGGGGGAAGACACTCAAGGAGTGGGGGCACCTGGTGGAGTTTGGGCGAGGGGTCCCTGATGCGGTTTGGGGGGATGAGGAGCTAGTTTAGTGTAGCGAGACCTCATTTTGATTTCAGGCACACCCTTTCACTTTCTGGGCTCAGTCACATCATCTCATCTGTTCTGGGGTGTGTGGTGTCGAATGTTCCACCAGCATCTAATGCCCGCCCCGTCCACCCGGGCATATCTAGCTAATGTCCCTACCACGCAACCAGGAGCAGCAGACGTGCCCTGAAAGTGGGGGGGGGGCCCCAGGCACCTGAACCATGGCTATGCCCCCCAAGGTTGTGCTGCCACCCCTTCCCCCCCCCCCCCCCCAGGCCCTGCTCCCTCACTTTCTCCTTTCCACTCCTCACTCCCCATTCCTCACCCTTAATGCTGGTAAAAAGTGGGAAAACACCCCCCCACCTTCCGTTCTGGTGCCCCTGCACCCCACCTGGTATAGGCAGCAAATGCCCATCTTGCCCCCAGCCTAGATAGCTGTGGAAATGCCGTTTGTCATCTGTGCCTTTTACATCCTAAACCCTGGCCCAGTGGGCTGAACTTAGCAGCCATTTTGTTCTCAGAACAACTGCAGCCTGTTACCGAGGGGACTGGCCAGACGGCCACAGACTTGGGGCACGTCGGTTGGGTTCCAGCTCGGGTTTGGTTTTTCTCGCTATGAAAGAAAGGTGGTTCCAGGGGCTGTGGACAGATCTTGAGCACTAAAGCCCGCACTGGCGGCTCAGCTCAAGACCTGTAGCAAAGACCACCCCCCACCTAAGAACTGGGCCATATAAGCCAGTTATGAGCTTGCCATGACCTCCTGATACCCAGCTCAAGGGGGAGCAGGCCCCGATCTTAGCTTGTGAGGGCTTGAGGCCACGCCTTGCTCCCAATACTGGGAGCGCTATGATAGACAAGCTGCCACCAGAGGCCTTACCACCATGGTCACCTAATCTAGCTGGTGGTAGAACCATCAGTGGTACCATGGCCACAGCTAGGGCTCAACCAAATTCATGGCCATGGAAAAAAACACATGACAGCTGGTCTTTGGTGTGCTACTATAGGGTGTGTTACCCTATAGTATACAGACTTTACAGGGGTGACCAACGGTTCTCAAATTGGGGCCCCTGCCCAAAAGTTGCGGGGGCAGGGCGCAAGGTTATTTTAAGTGGTGTGGGTCGCAGTTTGCCAGCCTTACTTCTGCGCTGCTTTCAGAGCCGGGTGGCTGGAGAGTGGTAGTTGTTGGCCAGGCACCCGGCTCTGAAAGCAGCGCAGAAGTAAGGCTGGCAAACTGTGACCCACACCACTTAAAATAACTCCGCACTCATTGCCTGGAGCTCCCCCCGCTTCAGGTCGGATTAGGGGAGGCAGGAGTGAAGAATCCGCATGTTCCTGTCACGCGCTTCTCCCATCACACAAACTCACCCCCCCCCCCCCGCTCTGGGCCACCCAGACAACCAGGGTGGGGGTAGCAGAGGTGGGAGGGCGACGTCCCAGGAGCTGCCAGCCATGGGCCTCCCCTCCCCCCACCTCGGGGCTTGAAACGCCGAAGCTGAGCTGCTTGCCCAGCCCGAACCTTATGTGGCCTGAGCTGCTGCACCCCTGGGAAGCTCAGCACTGGGGCCGCCAACCCCCACCCGGCTAAACCGAGGGAGGGTGAAGACACCAGGGGGCCGCCTTCAGCCCGGGGCTTCGGCCCGTTGCCAGGCTCGGGCTGCGGGAGCCCCCTGCTGAAGGAGGCCGGGCTTGTGGCTCTGCCCACTTCGCCTCCATGTGGAAGACGACGTCTTGTCAATACCTGCAGAGTCCTTCAGATCTTAGCCCCACCCAACCAGGCTGCCCTAGTAACCTGGCTTGAAGGCAAACCCCCTCCCCCCCCCCCCAACCACCACCTTTGCTCCACCTGCGTGTCCAGCCTTTCTCTGACAGGCAGCCCCGCGCTGTCTCCCAGGTCACCCATTCTGCGGTGGGGACAAGCACCCCATTGTCTTCTCCTCGTCCAGTGGCCCCTATCCGCCCGCAGAGCCTGGCGGGGCAGATAGTGAGCTAAGACTCCGCCGCTTTCCTTTAACGGAACAGTCCCTCCGGGCAGCGAGAGCCACCTGCCCCGGGCAGGCCACGGCACAGGCTCGTTAGCCGAACACAGCACGGGTCATCAAGCGGCCTGTGACTACCTCGTGTTCTGGGAGCAACGGGCTGCTTAGGCTAGACACTGCAAAACGAGCACCAACGCCTAGCAGCAGCTGCCAGGCACATTCAGGCTTGCAGAACGGTGCAAGCGTTTACGGGAGGGTAATTAGCCCCTGAGCCAGCTGCGCTAGGGACCCAGTGGGTTGTCCTGCAGTCACAGGCTGCAGGTCAAGCTGGGCCGTCTCGGACTAACGGCGCTGCTCCAGTGCACACAGAAGGCCTGGGCAGGAATCACCCCTTAGGGCCAAGGGCAGAACAGATCTGTCGGGCTTTGACATGCAGCCCAATCCCGACTGGGGCCTACGGGTGCTACGCGTCGTTCCTGCCGGCGCCAACCTCGCCTCCCTCAACCCTGCCCCCCCTCCCCCCGCTCACACGTCAGCCCAATTAACCACCACCCTGAAACTGCCTCCCCCCACCCGAAGGTGTTTGCCACCCGGCAGCTGCCTCATTGCCAGGGAGACCTGCAGAAAGCGAGCTGTGGCCAGTGCCTTGTGCGCCGAGGGAGCGGGGCGAAAGCACCAGGGCTGTTCATGTCTACGCAGGTCCCCAGCCCAGCCAGGGACTCCCCTGAGCCCACCACACTTCACCCTGGCTGCTGTGAGCCAGAGCCTGGCTAATGGGCACAGGGCTGGTGTGTGCCCTAAGCTAGCCCAGCCAGCCTGCTGCATGCGCCGGACATTAGGGCCTAGGACGGGTGAGGTGCCAGTGGAGAGGCGGCGTTGTAAGGGGGGGCAGCCTTGGCTTGAAATGAGTGGGTCCCCAGCCGCTCCCTGCTTCGCTTAACGCCCCTGCAGCTCCCACGCAGGGGGCTCCAAGCGGTGTGGTCAGCCAGGCGGGCCAGTGTCAGCAGGGCGGGCTACTGACAAGCCCTGGCCTGTGAGCTCACAATGCCTTGCCTGGGGCACTAGAGCGTCTCTCCTTCAGAAGAAAAAAACACCGAGGTTTTAGGACTGATCCCCACAGCACCAGAGCGGCACGTTCGCCCCCCCCCCCCCCCCCACCGGGCGCGTTCGTCGCGTGTCTCCCACCGCGATGGCCGCCGCATGCCCTCTGCTGCCCACCTGCGCCGCCTCGTTCAGCCGCCCGGCCCTGCTGCGCCGGTCCTGTGGGACCAGACCCCGGCCTGGACCAGACCGGTGTTCGGGAGGGGCCAGGGCTGAAGAGGCGCAGTGCGTGGGGGGGGCGAGGGGGGGGCAAGCAAAGGCACCGGTGGCATCACACTATCCCCCCCCCCCCCCCCGCACTGATTGGCAGCGTTCGCTCAGAAGCGGCCCAGGGCTGGGGTGGTAGCAGGGCCGGGAGGGGCAGAGCCGGCACTAGGCCTAGGCCCTGGCTTAGCACCCTGCGCAGCTCAAGGGGACGCCCTATTCATTATTAGTACATATGTGTGTGGGGGGATATTCCTGCCTAGGCCCCCCCCCCCCCCCCCCCGGGGCTAGCCCCAGCGCTGAGGGGGGAGGCTGCGGGTCAGGATTGAACGGCCTCAGTGGCGCTGCGGGCCTGTGAACCTCCCCAGCACCTGGCAGGACGCGACACTCTTCCGGCCTCGCGGTTCCGGCGTGAGCCCCTCAGGCGCCCTCCCTGGCATTAGCGCCTCTCTGCCCTGCGCGGGGCCTGGTGTCTCTCACAGGACGGTTCCCCCCCGTGGACGACGGCTCTGGCCCGTTTCCCTTTCCAGCATTACCTGAAGCAGCATAGGAGGGGATTAACCATCCTGCTCCAGCGTGCGTGAGCCGGGCCCCGCGGGCGGCCCTGACCTTCTTCTTGAGCCCCGATTAGCGAAGATTAAAGCCGCGCTGCCAGGCTCCGCTGGGCGGCTCTGGAGAGGGGCGGCTCCTCCGTGCTGCTAGCCCTCAGCGGGGAGCAGGATTACGCTGGGCGGATGCGATCTACCTCCCCGAAGAGGGTCCCGTCCTCCACCGAGCCCCCCCGGAGCCCTGCAGGGGCCAGCCTGCTACGTCAAATAACCCATCCCTGCTCCCCAAACCACTAGGAAGCCCCCCCTCCCCCCGCCAGAGGCACAGGATCCTTGGTGCCAGATCTGCTTTGGCTTAGTGGCCCGGTCAGTGCTCAGCACCCAAGCTGACGAGACAGCCAGTGTGAAAAATCAGGCCGGGGGGGGATGGGGGGTAATAGGTGTCTATATAAGAAAAAGACTCCAAAATCAGGACCGTCCCTATAAAATCAGGACATTTGGACACCCCACCAAACTGCCCTGCCCCCGCAGCTGGCCACCACCCCACCAAACCCCTCCGCAGCGTAGGTGGGTCGTTGTGATTTAACTTCTTACAGGATCAGTGCAGTTTAATGCCCAAGGAACCTGCTAAAAACGCTGCTCTCCAGGCACTGCCCCCTGAGGCCGGGCCGAGCCCACCAAACCCCAGACCTGGAGGAAGAGTGCAGGACCAGGAGGAGGGGAGCAACGTATCCAGAGCCCTCTTCCGCATCCTGAACCCCTCAGTTCTGGCCTCACCCGGAGCCCGCACCCCCCAGCCCAAAGTCCATCCCCCCCCCCCTTGCACTCTAACCCCCAGCCCAGAGTCCTCTCCTGCACCCCAAACCCCTCATCCCTAGTTGGACTCCTCACCCCCCTCCTGCACTCCAACCCCGGCTGGTGAAAGTGAGTGAAGGGGGGGGGGGGGGAGAGTGAGCAATGGAGGGAGGGGGGATGGAGCGAGAAGGGGGTGGGGCAGAGTGTTTGGTTTTGTGCAATTAGAGAGTTGGTAACTACCGTGTTTCTCTGAAAATAAGACAGTGTCTTATATTAATTTTTGCTCCCAAAATTACATTACATTATATTACAGCGAGAGGCAAAACTGGAAGTACGTCTTATTTTCGGGGGATGTCTTACTTTCGGGGAAACAGGGTAACGGCAGCTGGGACCTTAACTGTCCCATGCGCCTGTAACCTCCCCTCCCCCCGCCACTTGGTAGCACAGAAGGTGCTGGAGAAGGTTCAGGCAGCCCCATGTCCACGTCACTGTCCCCTTCAGGCTGACTGTGCAGCTCGTTAACTAGATTTTTAAAAGAGTGCAGCCCAAACCCTGATTAGCCAAAGCAAGTGGCCTTCGTGGGCCCAACCGTGAATTGAGCAGCATGTGACCCATGGCCTTCCTAGGGGTCCTGCTGGGTTTTTATGCCCCCTAAGCTGGGCCTAGCTTTAAATCAGTTTCCTGGCAGCTGTCACGACCCTGCCGCGGATTCGGCTGCCCCCCTACACCGGCCAGCGGGCACAGAGCGCTTGTGGCTTCAGCTGCAGGAAAACTCCGGGCTCCGCAGACGTGGCGTCGGGGAGTTCCGCCGGCTTTGCACTGGGATGCGGCCCACGAAACCCATTTTGTGGTTGATCGTCTCACGTTTCCATCTCGCCTCGCAGTCAAGGCACCCGAGGCCCTGAACTGCATCCCCGCCTCTAGCCCTGGAGCGGGACCCGGACACTGAAGCAGAGCGGCTGGGCGGGCCTGGGTCCTGGAGCTGCTTTGGTTTTATTGTAGGACGCCTCCGCAGCAAACGCTGCCTGTAACGTGGCGCAGTTCGCACACAGGCGCTCCAGCCCCACTTTCCATGTAGGCCGCTTAGCCAGGCCTGACCTGACCTGCTTAGCTTAATAAAGCCGACAGGCTCACACCCACCGCTTCTAAGACAGCAGACAACACCGGACGGGGCGGGAGCAGTCCCGGCTCCGACCTGTTCCACTTACTGCTCTGCCGTGTCCTTGCGCACAACCCACCACTCTACGCTCCACTGTCCCCCGTCAGCCGGGTTGCCACAAACACAGGTCTGCGAATGCAGTGACCAGAGGTCCCTGGGAGCGGCTGTGCCCATTTCAGGCTCCAGGGACCAATTCAGTCTTTGATTTCACTGCTGGCAAGGAGCTCCAATGGGTCTGGGAGTTTTGGACACGGATGCCTCTCCTCCAAACTCATCTCACCCAGGCTCACTGACAGCCACTAACATACACCTGAAAGGCTCCACAGCTTAGCCGCACTCCCAGAGCCAGGCCTTCCTTTACGTGGTCAGTGCCTGATTTGTGCAGCCGGCCCCATGGGCTGCATCCCAGCATGCAAATCTCACAGCTGCCCTCCAGTTTCGGCTCCAGTTCCTTTGGCTGCATCATATCACACATGTAAACCTATCCGGCCTCCCATTCCACCCCCAGCCCGATCCCTGCATCATTGCATGGGACGAATCTTGACTCGATGCCTGCCTGCCTCTGGATCCCACGTTTATCTTCCCCCTGGAGCTGGGGGAGCCGTTACAGGAGTATGGTCCTGAAGCTGCTCCCATGTGGTACCATCTTCCCCACGGCTAATTGCACGAGGTGATGAGCGGAGGGCTCTGTCTTGTGACCTGCGGGAGGCTGAAAACACCAACCGCCTCGCCCGCTCCTAGCAATGGTCACAGGTCACAGGCCCACAGGCTCCCGGGTGGGTGGGATAAACCTGTCCCCCCAGGTTCCTCAGTGATAGCACATGGGACAGGCCTGTCTCCATTGTTCCACCTGAGCCCCTGCCTGTTAAGCTTTCTCCCCGCTCGTGGCTGGCACATGCCGGGGGTGCTCCTCTAGCCAGCTAGCACCTACCGGTCCCGATAGCCGTCCCAGCCGTCTCTCTCATGGTTTCCTCATCTCACTCCCAAGGCAACCGTGGATTTGGCCTTTGCCCCCCGTCTGCCCCCGCCAGCCGTAGCAACAAAGCATTGCACTTATTTTTTTTATACAGGCTTCTATGTGGAACCGAGCAGTTGTGTTGGATGAAGCTCTAGGAACTCACTGCAGCTATAGGTTTAAGGCCAGTGGTATTATTGCAGGAGGGTGGGAGGGGGGAGGGGGAAGAGGGGATGGAGAGGCACCAACAGGGTTAATAGACCCATCTTCTATGCCTACCTTGTGTGTTTAGTAAGGGTGTGCTCAGAGCCAGCATGCTCCGCCTTGGGAAGAAGAAACATTTGGCCCTGGGGGGGTTGGGTGAGGGCCATTGCGCAGCCGGGGCAGGGAGCGTGTTTACAGAATAGCAACGGTCAGCTCCTGTGCTTTATCCCCTGCAGCTAGAGTCACCTGAAAGGCGGTGCCGGAGAACTAAGAATGCAAACGCAACCTGCACTAAGCAGCGTTGTCGCCCCCTCATGGCAGGTCCCCAGCAGAGACGCTTCTACAACAGTGAGCAGCGTTACTCCTTCAGCGCCAGAGGTCCAGGCTTTGAGAGCTGAAGGCCCCGGGGTTCAAACGCGGTTGACAGCCCAGGCGGCGGAGAGGGAGACCAGCGTTGAAAAGGCAGAGGACTCAGTGCTCATTCACCGTCTGATGTCGTGCTGGGAGCGAGAGAGGACAACTCCAGGGGCATGGGAGATCTCTGGCCGGCGGGGAAGGAATCCAAAAAAGGGCGAGAGGAGGGAGTGAAAGAAGCGTATATGAGAAAGGTTTCTCGACAAGGACAGCAGCCATTAATCAGTTGCCTCCTAAGGGTTGTGTGTGTGTTGGGGAGGGCAGATATCTGTGAAGATTTTCCAATCCCTCAGCAGAATCTGGAAGAAACTGGACACAGAAGTTATCATTCCGTACAACTGGCAAGCAGCCCCAGTGGTCCCGGGGAACGGGGAGGAAGCAGCAGGGTTATGCACTGTGAAAAGGGGGCAGCATTTCGTTTGAGCCATGCACACTGGTTGGGGCGGGGCAAAGGGGTTGACGCAAGTGGGTTTTGGGGTGCAGGAGAAATAAGGGGGGAGATGGGCTCTGCTGCTCTGGATGGGATACTGGCTTGTTACATTTTATCATCAGATCGAAAACCAGGGTACCCTGTGCTTCCCTCACACGTGTATACACAGTACTTGTGTGTCGGCTCTCCTTCCTGCTTGGAACTGCACTATTCAAGAGAAGAGCTGGCCCTTGTTATCTGATAGGCGCCCAGAGATCACAGCGCCCACAGGATAATGCAGCTAGCTCTGGGGTAGAACGTGGCAGTTCTTCAACATTCCAGAACATTACAGACAGATACTACCTGAAATAAAACTGCTGGCGGGAATTTACAGGAGCAGAAAGGTCTAGTCTAGGGTTAGGAATATGCCCAAAACACCAGGGCTAACAGCGAGCAGAAGTGGTCAGAACCTTGCTCTAGCATCCTCTTCAGCACCTCAAATGCCATGCTGGGGTGTTGGATCAATAACAGCCCAAAGGACAAGGGGTCATTTGCTGAATGACCAGTGCTGCTTTGGGTTTCCCTAGGAGCCTCTCATTCAAATAACGACCAGAGTGGAGTCTCCTGAGCATGGGGGATATGACAAAATCCCAAGCCGAGGCACTAGGGCTGGATCTGTTGAAATATTTAGCAAATATTTTGGCAATGGGACAGACAAGACAGTTCAGTGGCCTGAGCCCTCAGTATATTTAGACTGGAAGTGCTTTGAGGCAGGGATTGTCTCTCAGTGTGTGTTTATACTGAGCCTAGAACAGGGCTCCAATCTCCACCTGTTACTGTTATACAAAGACATTAATACTTTTATACACAATATTCAAATAAAGCTTCCTGGCCCATGTTTCTGGGTTGAGTCAGAGTGAAAGTTCTTTTCCCCTCCTCTTCTTCGTAGTTTCTGATTATGCTCACATTTAAAACACGAATAAGAATCTATTTCATGCTATATACTCTTTTGAGCATCTAAAGAATTTCTATATGTAGTCTGAATCAAATACCACAATTGAGACTGCAGAGCAAATCTGGGTAAGACACATGTAATTATTCCAACTGAAATTTGGCCAGGACAGAAGCCCTAATACTTAGCACTTATAATTTTCATCCGCGAGTACATTATAAATATTAACGAACTAATCAGTAGGGCCAACTCCATGATCTTGCAAAAAAGAGCAGTGGGGTCTTTAATGATCAGGTGGGATCAGGGCCTTGGGTTGAACGTCTCCTTTAAAAAGTGCCTCAGCCAAAGTCCTAGCATGACATTAAACAACAAAGCCCTGGTCTACACTGGGGGGGGGGGGGGGGAAGGAAGGGGTCGATCCAAGTTAGATAAATTCGACATACTTAGACTTCACGGCGGTGAGTCGACTGCTGCCACTCCCTTGTAGAAGTACAGGAGTCAACGGGAGAGTGCTCGGGGATTGATTTAGCGTGTCTAGACTAGACGTGATCAGTCGATCCCCGATAGAAGAAGGTCACCTTTCGAGTTCCCAATACCTACATTTATGTAGGCTAGCGCACTGGTCTGGAACCTGAAAGGGAATATGAATGAAAAAGGGAGAGCGACGTGTCCAATTTCATTGTTCAAGCTGAGTGAAGTGCAAAAAAAGAGTAAACGAGTGAGTTTTAAAAAAAATGTTCACTTAATAATCTAAGGCCCGGCTCATGCAGACTCTTACATAGTTTTACTCAGTTGAATAGTTTTATTGGAGTCAATGGGGTTACACCCCTGAGTCAAGTTACTCAGGTGTGAAGAGGTCTGCAGGGAAAGGCCCTAAGATATTAGCGACACAGGTAAGCAAAAAAAAAAGTTACTATAAATTCACCACCTGATAGTCTCCCTTTTAAAAACATCTTTCCCTCCATTTACGAAAACTGCAAAGACTGACAAAATAAAAGACACTGGGTGCAGACGCATTTGTAACAATTTATTGAATGAGGCAATAATAGACAGAATGGGAAAACAACAGGTATTCCATGCTCTGCTACTTGACTGGGGGTTTTCCTTCTTTTTCTGGGGAGAATTTCTTAGACCGTAAGAACGTTATTTCATCGCCAAAGAAACACGGACTTTAAAGCCACTTTACATCTTCACAACGACAATAAAAAATAATAATAGTTAAAAAAAATAAATTGGAAAAGCAGGGCTGTTTCTATGGAAATGTTTCCCTCCCCTCCTTAAAGTACAGAAAAACATATACAAAGAACATTTGATATTTTCATATAAAACAAGTAAATACAAGAATCTGAAAACTTTCTCGAAGACGGAGCAAGACGTGGAGAATTTTGTTAAATGGCCACTTAAAATTAAAAAAAATTAAATACCATGCACAATTGCGCCCACCGAGGGAGGGTGTGGCTAAAAGAAGGGAGGAGCTTGCCTGGGGGAGGGGCAGTGTTTGTTGGTTTTGGGAAGCAAAGGTTTGGCCCATTGGAAAGTCAAGTAAAATCAGCCCCTGAAAACACACCAGGAGTTTTTCTGTCTAGACGTTTTCACATGAAGTAGATTAAAAAACTAGCAGCAGCCAAGCCGTGCTGAAGATGCACATACAGCAGAAACAGGCGCGTGACCTGTGGAACGCGAACTGGGGCGGGGGGCTATGGAGGAGTCTGTTTGACACCCCCCCCCCATATTTATTGAACAAGGAAATATTGCGGGGATTGAATATTCCAGGATGGGTAGAGGCTGCGATAGGGGATCGTCTGGTTCATACAGTCCTATCCTGGCTCTGATAATACCAGCGAGTGAGAGAGCTCAGATGAACGCGATGTACCTCTCAGCAATGGGGCTGAATGGGATTCAGTTACAAAATGAGTCCTGGGGAGATGCAGGGGAAGGAAGAATTTGCCTTAGTCAAGAACTCCTCACTCTCTTAACAGCCTTCCCTCTCCTCAGCACCCCAGCCAAAGCCCCCCAAGAGATTCTCTATTGCAGTCTAAATTTACAAACATGAAATAATAAAGAGAAGGGTCTAAAACGTCAGCTACATTTCAATAGCAGAGAAGATACGGGCGGGTCTTGAGGGTGGATTACAGGAGAGCAAGGCAGGGGCATGGGGGGAACTCGCCACGGAATTTCTTAAGAACTTCAGCGGCAGAGTTTTCCTCTCTTACGGGTACCGCAGGGTAATCAATAGCTGTCTTCTGAGGAGCTGTGTCCCTTCAAAAGGCTGCTGCCCCTACACGTGCCTTCCCCGAGGAGAGACTTTTTCCAAATTCTCTCTCACTCTCTTTTGAAACCTAATTCTCCAAGTGACAGGGCAGAGGGGCTGACCCCAGGAGCCACCTCAGAACTTACTGCCGGCTTAAGGGGCAGCAGCACTGTTGGAACGGGGTCTCCAGCCAAGGGCACAGCTGCTTCCTATAGGGGGTGGTAATCTTCCCATCTTGCCCTGATTCGAATAGAGAGATTTCATGCGGGGGCGTGGGGGAGGGAGGGTTGTGTTTTGATTTAAATCTCCTCAGAATGAAAGTCCATTACAAATTGGCTTTCCACTCCCACAAGATCAGGGTGGCGCTATAAAAATGCACTTAACACACATCCTCTGCTATTTTTTTTTTCCTTTTAAAAAAAGGTTAACGAAACCTTTGCTTCCAAAGCTGGGAGACTCAATGCCACCTGATTGCACCTCTGAAGAGGCGTAAAAAAATTATTCACGTAAGAGACGAGGAAAAACACCGTCATGATCCTGCCGCGGCAGCCGCGTCACTGTTCCAAGGTCACAACCTCCACTGCCTGACCGTCCATGGTGACGGCACTGTCTGCTATCCTCGTAGTAACGGGAGCCATGGCGACCTGAACGGGACCATTCCCCTGGGCGAGGCTGGTTACCACCGTCTGGTACATGCTGACGGGGATCTGGACGAGCC
Organism: Sternotherus odoratus; assembly: GCA_032164245.1. Taxonomy (NCBI): domain Eukaryota; kingdom Metazoa; phylum Chordata; order Testudines; family Kinosternidae; genus Sternotherus; species Sternotherus odoratus. Next base: position 4,849,443 of record JAVMKO010000001.1, on the reverse strand, counting down.
CTGTGGAGACAAAAGGAGGCGATGGGATTTGCAGATCGTTCATTTCAATCGGACAAATCAAAGGGCTCAAGCATGTTTTGATACATCTTTTATCCTGTGTGGGTTGCTATCATTTACATAGCTCCAAATCAGAATCAGAGTTTAGGCCAGAAGGGCCCAGATCATTTCTGGTGACCTCTGGGCTATCACAGGCCACCAGCACCACCCAGAACCCATGTGCTAACCCCCGAATTAGATCAAAGTATTACAGCCCACAGGAGACTAGACTATTGTGTGCCACATGCAGAGAACAGGAAGGACCGAGGTGCACCAGTGCCCATGGCCCCTGCAATGGTGGATAGACCCCGATGATCCCGGCAAGTGACCCGCACTCCATACCACAGAGGAAGGTAAAACCCACACATGGGTCACTACCTAGGGGAAAATTCCTTCCCCCCCCCTCTCCCCCCATGTGGTGATCAGTGGGTACATGAGCAAGAATCAGCTGTCTAAGAATGTGAGTGAGCGAATGCTTGGTGCCATCTTAGAGCATCGACTCTCCCTGTGCAGTCTCCCAGCTCCAGCCATGTGACCCCTCGTGCTTCAGAGGAAGGAGACAAAAAGACAAAACAAAAAATCCCACCCAACCACACAATACTTTGGGGGGGTCAGTTTCTCCCCAATCCCTTCCTCACCCCACAGGTGATCAGATGAGCTTTAGGAACATAAAAGACAAACTGGAAGGGACCCCATAGGCTGCTAAGCCCTGCCCCCAACCATCATAAGCAACCCTGTCACACAATCCCACTCATGAATTTGTCCAGCTCTCTCTTAAAACTAATTGTTTACCCCACGGTTCCTACTGGGAGGCTGGTCTAAAACCTCATTCCGCTGATGATTAGAAACCTCCTTCTAATTTCCAGCCTGAGTCTATTCATGGCCAATTTATGCCCATTTGTTTTGGTGCCAAACATTCTCCTTTAACTTAACGAGCGCTTCATCCTCCCTGGAGTTGAACCCCTAACGAATTTGTAGAGAGTATCCAGATCCCCTCTCAGCCTTCAGTTTGCTAGGCTAAATAAGCCATGCTCTTCCAATTTCTTCTCTTGAGAGAGGCCCTTCCTTCCCCGATCAGGTTAGTGGCTCTTCTCTGCACTGGTTCCAGTTTGAATGAATCTTTCTTGAATATGGGCTCCAGAACTGTACACAGTATTCCAGAGGAGGTACTCCAGTGGGTACATGATAGAATACATGGGGAGAAGGTGTGGCCATGAAACAAAAGATCTCTGTCCTGAAAGGCTCTAAGGGCCCACGGTGCTATAATGCAAGAAAGGTGGGTGATTGGAGTTGGGATGCCTTGAAGAACAGGTTGGTTTCAAGGAGCACGGGAGCTCTGTGTACACTGACCGGGAGGCTGGTCCACACATGAGTATGCAAAGGCACAAAGGTAAGAGTAAGTGATGGGGACCTAGGAATTGGACAGGAGCAGAGACTCGCCAGAGTAAGATGGAGGGACATATGAGAGAAGGGAAAGTGGAAGAGGGGGGCCCTGAAGTGGGGAAGGCTAGTATAGGATTCAGGAAGGGAGGGGGAGACCTGTTTGGAGCTGCGGGAAAGTGACTTTGGCAGTAGCTAAACACCTTGTCATTGTTAAACCCCAACCAATTTTAAACAGTGCAATTAACACACAGCCTGAACTGGAAAGTAAACTGCCTGCATTGCACTCAGCTGAGAAAATGAGACCGGATTGGTCAGTTTCTCCCCTGAGCCTCTCACTCTGGTACAAGGATTCCAGGCAGCTTGTAAATTCTCCAGCCCTGCCCAGCCAGGAGAGCAAAGCCCTTATTTTTAGGAACATAGTCATGAAAAAAAAATCTATTATCTGTGTTGTGTTCCAAGCTGCCTCACGGATCTGATTGGACAAGGTTCCTAGGACTGAATTTAGACTGAATGTGAGTGAAGGTGAGAAGAGAGAGGAACAGTCTGGATTAAAACTGGACAAAGTCACAGAAATCAGCCGGTACCTCAATTTGTGGATACATCTTTGTACCTGTTCAGTGTCAATTCAGTTCTTATTCATAAGCATTACGATACAGTCTTCAATTACGTGGTCATATATTATTTTTTCCATGGGACTCCCACCTCCTTCAGTGAATGGACAGTTATTCAACATCCCTTTTTATCCTCCACATTCAGTGTGTTGCCTGAGGTTTTGTTTAAGGCACGCCATTCAAACCCTGCTCTGAATACAAAATTATTAATCTACTCCTGGGCGTTTCTATGGCACTTTCACCATAATGGCTGAGTGCTTCTCACATGTTAATGAATGTGTGGTAAAGTGGTATTATCCCCATTTTACAGATGTGAAACTGAATAATCGAGGCAAAAATTACCAAAGGTCGCCCCTATTTTGAGTCTCCAACTTTAGATGTCTAGGGTCTGATTTTTCAGTGTAATTAGCAATTTTATATCACTATCTTAAAAGAACAGCTCGCTCCAATCAACTTCAATAGCAGCTGTGAGTACACAGCATCTCTCTAAATCTGGCTCCAGGAGTCTCACATTGGGCACTCAGAAAATGAGGAACACACAATTAGTGGCTGCTTTGTGACAAGTTTTGTTTAAGAGATTTGCCCAGGAACTGTGCAGCAGAGGCACGGAGAGAGTCCAATTCTCTAGGGCAACCCATCCACTGCCTTCATCAGACCATCCTCTCTCTTCCTGTAATGCCCCGCTTCGTTCGCTACACACCTTCCAACTTCTGCAACAAGGCAGGCAGGGGTCTTACAGACAACAGCCTGATCCACTTTACAACCATAAATCGTTCCCCGAGCACCAGTCAGCCTGCCTCTTTAGCCCTAGGACTGCCACCAGCCCCTCTGAAATAAACCTCATTTCTTCCTATCAGCTTCTTTCCTCTTTCCTCCAGCTATCTACTCCTGCTCTCATGATCATTTACATCGCTACAGTATAAGGTCCAATTATGTGTCTATAAAGCTTCAAGATCACTTCTGGTGCTATAGGAATAACCCTGTGATGTGGGTTATGACAAATTCAGGCTAGTTTATGGTTCAGACAATAATAAAATTCATTAAGGCCCCAGAGGTTTCTGTGCAGTTTGGGCGATTGATGGACAGTAATTGCAATAAAGGTGCAGCCTCTTGCCAACCAGTAACACGTGGTATGTGCACTTGGATGCAAGGCAGAGCAAGGGAAGGTGGTAGCAACTCTGGCTGGACTATGGAATCCAAGAAATTAGCAAAGGAAATGACTTATTGGATCATCTAGTCTACGCCCGTGGCTAGTGCAGAATTGTCCCTTACCCAGTCCAAGTTCAAATCATTCTGAATAGCTGGCTCTTTGATCCAGGTTTTCCAGACAGAGGAGTCTGCTGTCAAACTATTACCCTATTTGGGCAATTTGACTTCGATTTCACTAGCCGAGGTCAGGACCTCTATCCCCAAAGGACACTACTGAAGAACAGGAGGCAGCAGAATGGTCCCATGTCCTCGCGTCACTTTTTGTGCAGACAGAAAAGCTTGTCTTAATCATGCTGCCCAGGAGGGTGGCCCAAGGGATGGAGAGGGCACAGAGTCCAGTAATACTTTGCACTGCGCTGGCCCCTTTCATCTGAAGATCTCAATGCACGCTGCAAACAATTAAGACTCACAAACCCCCTGGGAAATAAGTATTAATCTGCCCACTTTACAGATGGTAGAAAGATCCAGAGCAGTTAAGTACCTGCCCCGAGGTCACACCACAAGCCAGTGGCAGGATCTGGACTAGAGAGAAGAGACCTGCTGTCACCAGTGGCACCCCCCACCCCCGCCCCCTACCTGACTGAGACCTGCAGAGCAGACTGTGGAAGGCACTGGGGATTGTTATGCATTTTCAAAGGGAGATGATAGACTGGGGAGGTTTACATCGAAGCTCACATTTCTTCCACACACACAGCGCTCCCCCCCCCCCTCCCCCGAGTCTTCGATGGACTAGTCAAGAAAACCTTGTGGGGGAGCCAGGCAGAAACCCAGAAGTTTGGCCTTAAGACAGCATGGAACCTGGGCACCCACCAGAGACTTAAGCGGCTGGCAGATCTCCACTCCGGGCAGCTAGACTCACTGGTCCTAAGAGTTCTCCGCTGAGCCACACTGGCTGGCTGGGTCTCCTGGCCCACTTGGGAATGATATTCCAAAGACTCCGCATGATGCAAGGGACGGACTCTCTCTCATTGGCCAGGGAACACGCAAGGTTACAAAGCGGATCCCCCTGCGATGTACAAAGGGGAGGGCCGGCGCACACTAGGATACAGCCATTGGCGTCTTTACCGAGAGGGGGAGACTGAACGGGCTCAGTGTCTCTGGGAAGGATGGATTCCTGGTATCAGGGGTGTAGTCAAGGCCAGCCCCCCTTTCACACAGCGATACCTTAGAGCAGGGAATTATCCGCGCGAGAGAGGTGCACATAAACACGCGCTTCCTTTCTACATGGGATTAAACGAAATCGCCTCAGTGTCTGAGATAGGAGCCTGACAGTAGTGGCAACCAACCAAGGAAGGAGACGGGTGAGGGCTGTAAATCTGCTGTGCACTAAAGCAGAGATGATCACCCCTGGGAGATTAAACTGCAGATACCCCGTAATGAGGTCTGCATCTGCACAGACCTGGACCCTGATTAGCCCTAATCTAGCTGGCACATGTTAATCTAAAGCATGGGTTTGGGATCCTTTTGACTGTATTAAATAGGAAATCCCTCACAAAACTTTCGGGGCTATGGAAATACAAGAATCTGCAAAGAAGGGACAATTCCTGGAAGGAGATGTAGCTATTACTGAGCGCGCCAGCCGGCAGAAATCATCATACAGATGAGTGGGATACGGCAGAGCTCTGGGCGCAAGTTCAGCTCGGCTCCTGCCAGGTGAAGGCCTCTAAACAAACATGATTAATAATGCACCAACCCATGCAGACAATACAAGCAGGTTTTCGAAGCAATGGAATGCGGGGATGGAGCAGGATGTACATTCACTCCTTCCTGTGAAGGGATTTTCTGCCTGACACCGTACCTTGCTCCCACTACTCACTTGGAAGGGGTCGCAGCATGGGTGTGACAGAGCAACATGGCATCCAATGCAGCCCACAAAGCCCTAACACCATGGCCTCCAGACACAGAAACACAGAATATCAGGGTTGGAAGGGACTTCAGGAGGTATCTAGTCCAAGGCAGGACCAACCCCAACTAAATCATCCAGCCAGAGGTTTTTAAGGCCAGGCTTGACAAAGCTCTAAGTATGGAGTTTCCACCACCTGCCTAGCAACCCATTCCAGTGCATTCTGCTTCCCTCCTTCAAATCCTCACTCAAGACCCACTTCTGTCATGTTAACTATGCCATTTGCGTTGCGATAGGGCCCAAAGGCCCCAGTCTTGATCGGGACCCCATCTTGCTGGGGACTAAACATAATGCCCCAATGAGCTTACAGTCTAAATAAATGACAAGCAGATGCAACACGTGGTTAATAAACGAACAGGAATGGTTAGAAGATCCATGTACACAGGCCAGCTGCATGCCCAGCTAGACGGCTTCGAGACAAACTTTAAAAAATAAATGATAAAGTCTAAACCAATAAATCAAATCTGTCTCAGCTGTCCCTCCATCTCGTCACTTGAAGTTCCCTGTACTATCACTGCGAAAGTGGGTCTTGAAGGATAGGAAGTGGCTTTATGGAGTAGTTCAGAGGGGAGTTTTTAAGGGGGAGTCTGGAAACAAGCCCAAAGGAGCCTGTGGGAGACTCAGACAAAGGCCAGCATCACTGGCAGGGGAACGGGGTACGGGGTGTTGTGACAGGACACTAGAGTAGATTAGCAGGAAGGAACAGAGCTGTGTGGGGCCTTACAAGTAGGAACAAGGGCCTTGAATCTGATGTAGTGAAGGAGCAGGAGATGGTTGGAGGGATACAAAGAGGGCTAGATACAGCCAATGCCAGGCCAGGCAAATCATCTTAGCAACTCTGTTTTGTATAAACTAAAGGAGAAGGAAGTTGCGATATTCAAAAACGATGCTCATGCTACAGGCCTGAGTGGCAGGAAGGATGGTTGTGTCCTCACCCATTACCTCCAGCTGGAAGGTGTTGGGTGGGCAGGGAGATGGGGAGGTGACCTTTGGCTATGTTGAGTTTAAGTTGACAGTGAAATCAGCCCATTGCTAATGGCAAGACTGAAGGGCCATTGGGGGGCGGCTGTATTTATTTTTACACCAGCTGACTGCTTTACCCTTTTCTCTGTTGCTGGTCTCCGATTAGGAGCTCTCTGGGGCTCGGATGGAGTCTTCCTGTGTGTACGGACAGTGTCGAGCACTTTGTGGGCACTGCTGGAATACATAATAGGTCATATTCAGCCCTGAAGTACGCTGGTGCAATTTCCATCTCTTTCATATCTGCTTATCCCCCGGAGGTCTCAGTAGGGAACATTCCATCGTGATCAGAGTAGAAGACAAGCTGGCACTGACAACTCCATAGGGCCACACCCCTGTCGAGAGCGATCAGCTGTTGTGTCCTGCACAGGATGTGCCATGTTTGTCTTTCTCCCAGAGAACAGAAGCGACTTCGTCTGTACAAAGTGCAAGCTGGTCTCCATACTGGAAGAGAAGGTTAAAGGAGCAGAGACCCAAGCATCAACCTGGCATTGCATCAGAGAAAATGAAGACTTCCTGGGTAGAAATCAGCGTTTGGTATTGCAGGCACAGCATGCTGAAGAACTGGAGGGGGCAGTGCAGAATGGGGAAGGAAATTGGCAGCATGACCTCCAGAAGAAGAAAGAGGAGAACCCATGTACCCCCAATGCAGATAGAGATAAGAAACCATTTTCAGACTCTCTGCACAGATACTATGGTGAAAAACCGTTTGGAAGAGTTGTCTGAGGGAAGGGATCAGAAGGAGATCTCATTGACCGGAAAGCCTGGGATGTATTGTCCTGAAGATGGGGGTTTCACGACCAGCACTCCTAAGAGGAGGAGACTGTGATGGTGGTTGGGGATTCCCGCCTAAGGGGGATAGAGTCATCCATCTTCCGTCCAGACCAGGAAACTTGAGAAGTGTGCTGCTTGCCCGGAGCTAGAATTCAGGATGTGACAATGTCTGACCACTACCTCCTCCTACTTCTCCACGTGGGCACCAATGATACTGCCCAAAATGACCTCGAGTGAGTCACTGCAGACTACGTGGCTCTAGGAAGAAGGATAAAGGAGGTTTGAGGTGCAAGTTGTATTCTCGCCCACCCTCCCTGTGGAAGGAAAAGGCCCATTGATTTGTGGAAGTGAATGCGTGGTTACGCAGGTGGTGTCGGAGAGGGCTTTGGATTCCTCGACCATGGGATGGTTGTTCCAGGAAGAAGGATTGCTAGGAAGAGATAAATAAAATAAATGGAGATATACCAATCTCCTAGAACTGGAAAGACCTTGAAGGTCATCGAGTCCAGTCCCCTGCCTACACTAGCAGGATCGAGTACTGTCCCCTGACAGATTTTTTGCCCCAGATCCCTAAATGGCCCCCTCAAGGATTGAACTCACAACCCTGGGTTTAGCAGGCCAATGCTCAAACCACTGAGCTATCCCTCCCCCACGGTCAACATGGATTCACCAAGGGCAAGTCATGCCTGACCAACCTGATTGCCTTCTATGATGGGATAACTGGTTCTGTGGATATGAGGAGAGCGGTGAACGTGATTTACCTGGACTTTAGCAAAGCTTTTGATACAGTCTCCCACAGTACTCTTGCCAGGAAGTTAAAGAAGTATGGACTGGATGAATGGATTATAAGATGGCTAGATTGTCAGGCTCTATGGCTTGATGTCTAGTTGGCAGCCAGTATCAAGCGGAGTGCCCCAGGGGTCGGCCCTGGGGCCGGTTTTGTTCAACATCTTCATTAATGATCTGGATGATGGGATGGATTGCATCCTCAGCAAGTTCACAGATGACACTAAGATGAGGGAGAGGTAGATACTCTTTGTTAGATGGGATTCACCTAACAAAGAGAGGGAAGAGCATCTTCACAGGCAGGCTTGTTAAAACCTAGTGAGGAGAGGCTTTAAACTAGGTTTGCCAGGGGGATGGTGATATAAGCCCAGAGGTAAGTGAGGAAGTGGGATCCCAGGAGGAGGGTGCAACAGGAGAGGCCTCCTGATTCATACTGAGAAAATAGGGGAATCAGCTAGTTATCTTAGATACCTGTACACAAACACAAGAAGCCTGGGAAACAAGTAGGAAGAATTTGAAGTCCTGGCACGGTCAAGGAACTGTGATGTGATTGGAATAACAGAGACTTGGTGGGGGTAACTCACATGACTGGAGCACTTCATGGATGGGTATAAACTGTTCAGGAAGGACAGGGATGGCAGACAAGGTGGAGGAGTTGCACTGTATATAAGAGAGCAGTATGATTGCTCAGAGCTCCATTATTAAACTGGAGAAAAGCCTGTTGAGAGTCTTTGGGTTAAGTTTAGAGGCAAGAGAAACAAAGGATGATGTGGTGGTGGGCATCTACTATAGACCACCAGACCAGGAGGATGAGGTAGATGAGGCTTTCTTTGGACAACTAACAGCAGTTTCCAGATCACAGGCCCTGGTTCTAATGGGGGACTTCAATCACCCTGACATCTGCTGGGAGAGCAATACAGCAGGGTACAGACAATGCAGGAAGCTTTTGGAGAATGTTGGGGATAACTTCCTGGTGCAAGTGCTGGAGGAACCAACTAGGGGCCATGATCCTCATGACCTACTGCTCACGAACCAGGAAGAATTGGTAGGGGAAGTAGAAGTGGGTGGCAACCTGGGCAGCAGTGACCATGAGATGGTCGAGTTCAGGATCCTGACAAAAGGAAGAACAGAGAGCAGCAGCATAGAGACCCTGGACTTCAGAAAAGCAGACTTTTGACTCCTTTAGGGAACTGATGGGCAGGGTCGCCTGGGAGGCTAATATGAGGGGGAAAGGAGTCCAGGAGAGCTGGCTGTAGTTTAAAGAAGTCTTATTAAGGATGCAGGAACAAACCACCCCAATGTGCAGAAAGAATAGCAAATATGACAGGCAACCGGCTTGGTTTAACAGAGAAATCTTCGGTGAGCTTAAACTCAAAAAGGAAGCTTACAAGAAGTGGAAACGTGGCCAGAGGACTAGGGAGGAATATAAAAATATTGCTTGAGTATGCAGGGGTGGAATCAGGAAGGTCAAAGCACTGGAGTTGCAGCTAGGAAGGGATGTGAAGGGTAACAAGAATGGTTTGTACAGGTATGTTAGCAACAAGAAGGTGGACAGGGAAAGTGTGGGTCCCTTACTGAATGGGGGGCGGGGGGGAGAGGAGGCAGCATAGTGACAGATGATGTGGAAAAATCTGAAGTACTCAATGCCTTTCTTG
>JAVMKO010000001.1:4199973-4239866 GCA_032164245.1 Sternotherus odoratus | reverse complement strand
CCCCCCACACAGGCCTGGGCGCTCAGCCCCCTGGGGGGCCAGCACCTGGGGCCTGGACCCTCCTCTAGCCACCTCAGGCCAGGGAGGAAGGGTACCTGGGGGGCCACGGTGCTGAGGGGGGGCCCCCAGGGCTCTCTGGGGCCTTCCCCCCATGGAGCCCCTGCTCCTGGGGCCTGGCACACAGGGAGAAGCCCTGTCGGGAGCCCCCCGTTCCGGCTACACGGGAAGGGAGGGGGAGGGGCGCTCCCCCCACCCCCCACTGGGAGCTGCGGCTGGGCCGGTCCCGGGTGGTCGCTCACCGGGGATGTGGTTGCCGTCGTACTTGATGTCCATCTCGTGCAGCCCCTTCTCCACGGGGGCGAACCTCACCGTCACCGTCCCGTCCTTGTTATCCGTGATGCTGGGCCGGGCCGTCTTCCCCGAGGGCATGTGCACCTCGCCTGGGGGGCGGCACCGTCAGCGGGCACCCTCCGCCTGCCCGGGCACTGCCCCGGGCCTCCCACCCCCTGCCCGGCTCCCCCCCCCCCCAAGCCCCCCTCCCCCGACTCCCGCTCTGCCCCCCAGCTCTCCCATCCCCACCATTACCCCCTCCACCCCAAGCTCTCTCTCCGCTACTGCCCCCTGATTTCCCCAACCCCCCAGCTCTCCCACCCCCCACCCCCAGCTCCCCCCCTTAAATTTTGCCAGCCCTAACCCCCTCCCTCCACCCCCCGAGCTCACCCACCCCCACCCCCAAACTCCTCTCCCCCCCCATCCCCCCCTCAGTGCCGTGGAACTGGAATGGCGGCATCACACCGCCCCCCCCCTCGCCCCCCAGCCCAGGATGGTGCCTCCCCCCCCCCTCCCGCCCGTACCGGTGATCTCCCCTTTCTGCACGGTCAGAGGGATGACGAGGCTGAAGGGCCGCAGCATGGAGTCCAGGCTTTCGGGGGGCGCGACGGGCTGGTCCGTGGCCTGGGGGGGGGGCGGAGGGGGGGGCAGAGAGAGAGCGAGAGAGAGAGAGCGTTGGCATGGGAGGCAGGGTGCCCGAGGCGGAGCAGGAGGAACGGAGAGCGACAGGCCCAGGGCCCCGCATGGGCCCCTGGGAGACAGAGCTGCAAGAGAAGGGGGCGTGAGGGTGCGGGCACCTGGCGCAGGTACCCCGGCCGGGTGGAGCCCATGGGGGGGGGGGGAATCACTGCACCCAGAGCTTTAGGGGAGTCCTCCTGCTAGAGAGACAGGCAGGGGTCCCCCCGGGTCTGCGACCGCCCCCAAGCCTGCCTGGCATTGGCACATGGAGCCGGGGCCGGCGCCAGCTGGGTGCGAGACGGGCAGGGGCCCCCCGGGGGGAGGGTAAGGGCGGGGGTTGACGGGGGCCCGGCTGAGGGCGAGGGGGACCCAAGCGAGCCCGGGGCTCAGAGCCAAGAAGCGCCCCAGAGGTGGGGGAGAGGCAGCAGGCGAGGGCAGAGAGGCAGCGGGGGGCTCCTGGTACCCAGCGGGCCGGGTGCGGAGAGAAGGGCTGGTGCAACTGGAGCGAGTCGCACGGCTCCTCGACGTGGGGGATGGTCTCGCTCGCCTGGCGGGAGGCAAGGAACAGGTTAACGCGGGCGGCCCTGCTGCTGGGGGGGGGGGGCGCAGGGATCGCTCGCCCAGCATGGAAATGCAGCCACCTCTGGGGTGGGAGGCGGCAGCTGGCCGGCAGCAACCGCACCCGGCGAGGGAGAGTCCCCGAAGGCAGCGCCCCGGCTGCGGGACCGGCACGCCCAGGGCCCCCCCATGCTGCACAATGGCAGCTGGGGCAGCACAGCGCCCCCTAGTGCCACCCTGCGGCACTGGCAAGGGGCGACACCCCTCTCGAGCCCCCCTTCCCACCAAGCGCAGCGCCCCCTAGTGCCACCCTGCGGCACTGGCAAGGGGCGACACCCCTCCTGACCGCCCCCTCCAAGCACAGCGCCCCCTAGTGCCACCCTGCGGCACTGGCAAGGGGCGACACCCCTCTTGAGACCCCTTCCCACCAAGCACAGCGCCCCCTAGTGCCACCGGCTCTTCCACCCCCTCCCGAGCCCCCTCTCCCTGCAGCACCGCGCTCCCTAGTGCTGCACAGGGGCCAGTGATGGTCCCGGCGGGGCCCCCCACCCCCGGGTTTCCCTGCAGGTCCCCCCCACCCCGCCGCGCTCGCTGCCCCCGGACCCACCAGCACGTGGAAGGGGCTGTTGGGGACGAGCTCGCCCCCGAAGCGGATGGTGATGACGTATTTGCCCGGCTCGGGCGCCGTGTAGTAGATGTCGAAGGTGCCGTCGTGGTTCTCCACCACGTCCACGTCCAGCTCCGCCCCGTCCGGCGTGGACACCTTGCACGTCACCTTCCCCTTGCCGGCCGCCTTGGCGTCCACCGTGATCACCGTCTCCTCCCCGATCTGGATGGTGGGGCCCAGGCAGGCGCCTGCGGGGCGGAGGGACGTGGTTGGTGGGGGGGAGGGGGGGGGCGGCCCCACCCGCCCAGTCCGAGGGAGCTGATCCTGGCTGGGGGGGCTGTAAGGGCCGTGGCCGGCCACTGGGGGGAGCTGTGATCCCTGCCCTCAGCCGGGGGTTCAAATCCCACCCCAGCCAGCCCATGCCCCAAGAGTCGGGCTCAGAGCAGCCACCAGAGGCCCTGGCTTCCGGCCGCTTTGCTTAGTCTGACTGGGCAGGAATGGGGGGGTCGGCCCCGGGTCCCCCCCCCCACGGCTCACAATGGCCAGAGCCTCCCCCTGCAGCACAGAGCGGGACTTACCCAGTCCATGGCCTCCGATTGACACTGCAGAGAGAGGGAGGGAAAACTCGTGAGAACGCGGCCGGCCACAGGGTGGGGCTGTGGGTCGGGAGTGAGGGGCAGGGGACTGGAGGTCGTGTGGGGCGGGAGGGGAGCCGGAAGCCACAGAGGTGGTGTGGGAGCCCTGGAGGCTGTGGAGGTCGCATGGGGCAGAGGCTCCATGGGGTAGAGTCCGGAGGCTGCACAGGGGCCAGGAGACGGAGGCCATGGGGATCAGGAAGCCGCATGGGGCAGAGTCCAAGGGGGGCATGGGGCAGGAACCGGAGGAAGTGTGGGGCAGAGTCTGTGGGGCATGAACTGGAAGGTGTGTGGGGCAGAGTGCAGGAGCGGGACCCACCTGTGACCAGGCACTTGCTGGCATCGCCGCTGGGCTGGGCCAGGGTGCGGAAGGGCGAGAAGGGGATCTCGTCGCCCCCGTACTTGATGGTGATGGTGTAGCGCCCCGTCAGGTCGGGCACGTAGGACACGGTGTAGGTCCCGTCCCCGTTGTCCCGGATGTTGGCCTTCTTGGGCTTGCCCTCGGGATCCTGGCCGGGCACAGACGGGTCACAGCTGGTTGGCTGCCCCAGCCCCTCAGCCCAGGGCAGCGGGCAGAGCCTGGCTGGGCACCCTCCCTGCCACCCTCTAGGGGTGCTAGTGCCCAGGGATGTAACACCATCAGAGCCATGACACCCCCACAGCCTGGTACCCCCATCAGTGCCATGGGCCCCCTACTCTGGTACCCCCCCATTAGAGCCATGGGCCACCCAGCCTGGTACCCCCCAACCAGAGCCATGACACCCCCACAGCCTGGAACCCCCCCATCAGAGCTCTGACCCCCTGTGACATCACACTCTAGATAATGTATCAAATATCCTGCGTGTGGCTAGAACGTGACTGGGGTCTGCTTCGTGCCAAAGGTCTCTTGTGCGGTATCATTACAAAGCTTATAATCTACTGCGGGTCTTCATCCTGTTTGTACGAACGGATCGTTCTTGTATCTGAGACCAGGAATAACAACTAGAACTCTGAGGGCCTATTGTAATTATGCAAAGTGGGGGCCAGTAATGGTGGTCTGGGATCTTGATGGCTCCGGTTAACCAGGACAATTGACTGTGGATGGCTCGGTTTGCCTGTCAGTCTTCCCCTGTACTTGTGCGCTGGCCAGTGGGTGATGAAGTCTCACAGTGACACGTGATCACGTCACCTGAGCTGGGCTCCATCTTGAACCTGGGGCTTTTCCATTGAGAAGGGGGGAACCCAGAGAGGGACAAAGGATTCCCGCCTTGTGCAAAAGCTATATCGGGGGGTGGAACAGAACAAAGGGGGCTGCCATCCTGAGACATCCCCTAACTGCCACCTGAGCTGGAACAAGGGCTGGGCCGGGGAAGGATGGTGCCCAGGTGTCCAGTGTGTGATGGAAACATCTCGGAGGGCGAGATTTGATCTGTATTCAGCATTATTACGTATTAGGCTTAGAATTGTGTGTTTTGTTTTATTTTATTTGGTAATTCACTTTGTTCCGTCTGTTCCTACTTGGAACCACTTAAATCCTACTTCCTGTCTTTATTAAAATCACTTTTTACTTATGAATTCACCTGGAGTATGTGTTAGTACCTGGGGGGGGGGGAGGGGACAGCTGTGCATATCTCTCCAGCATTGTCACAGAGAGTGAACAGTCTAGGAGTTTGCCTTGTATAAGCTTTACTCCATTGGGAGTTGAGCATCCCAGTGCTAAGGGCAGGAACACGTCCTAATTTGGTTCCCAGCAAGCCCACAGCGGATAGGGGACGTGGCTCAGACCCGGGTCTGGGTTTGCAGCAGGCTGGCGAGTTTGACTCAAACCAGACAGGATTTCTGGACTCCCACGCTGCCAGGGCAGGAAAACAGGAGCAGGAGTAGCCTTGACACATCAGTTGGCAGCTCCTAAGGGTGTCTGTGATCCCAACCCATCACACTCCCCCCCCAGCCTGGTACCCCCCAGCAGAGCCATGACCCCCCCCCCCAGCCTGGTACCCCCCCATCAGAGCCATGGGGCCCAGTGCAGAGCACCCAGCGCCGTGCCCACACTCACCAGGATCTGCACCGTGAGCAGCCCCTCGCCGGCGTCGCGGGCGTCGATGGTGAACTCCACGGGCAGGCTGGCGGGGATGCCCGCCGCACTGAGGCCTGGCCCGCTGGCCCGCACCTTGCTGGCATCGTGAGCCGGCAGCGCCTTGATCTTAAACGGGCTGGAAGTGGAGAGGCCGGAGTCAGAGCTGGGCCGGGTCAGCACCGACCTGAGGGGGAACCTGCCCCCCAAGCCCAGCCTGTGGGGCCGGCCCAGACCCGCTCCATGCACTGGCACCCGACAGCCCTGCCCCGAGTCCCGGGGGGGCGGGCACCATCTGGGCCCTGGGGCTGTGCTGGTACCCGGAGTCTGCTGCCCGCCAGGCTGGGCCTGCCCGGGGAGGTGCCAGACCCCCAGGGCCCGGGGGTTGGTTTTAGTGGCCCCGCCAGCAGCCCCGAGCCTGGGGGGACGTCACCGCCAGAGCCAGGGACCACTTCTACACGGAGCTCTCAGTGGATGTCGGGCCAGGACTGGGGCACGGCTCCCTCATTCGTCTGCCCCCAGGAGCACCCGGCAGGAGGGGCGGGTTGAGGGACGGGACGGGGGGGCCGCACGGGGGGCTGTTAGTGTGACCAAGTGGGAACGTTCCCTCTGAATACTGCGTGCCTCGGTTTCCCCATATGTTACGGAAGGGCCAATGTGTGTGACGGGCGCAGAGACCCATAGCAGGCAGCATGGCCGATACTCTGGGTCCTGGCAACTGATGTAAACCTGTGTCCCACGCCAGCTGGGAGTGGGGGGGGGGGCAGGGCCCTTTGGGGGCGTGTCCCAGCCGGGTAGACTCACTCCCGGGGCTGAATGCTGCGGGGATTCGCGGCTCCAGGGTCCTGCCTGGATCCGTCCCCAGCGGGGCCAGAGCCCCGAGCCTGGGTCCCCGCGGCAGGGCTCCAACTGACCCGTTTCCGGCGCCTGCCCCAGCCGCCTGCATCCGGCCAGCCCAGCCCCCATTGTACTTTGACCGTGGGCCCCCCACCCCCGCACTAGCCCCCCGCCCCCCGCCCGGCTCACCTGCGCGGCACCTCCTGGTCGGCGTACTTGACGGCCACGGTGTAGGGCCCGTCGCTGGCCGGGGTGTAGTTCACCTTGTGGGTGCCGTCCCCGTTGTCCCGCACGTCCACCGGCTCGGCCAGGCCTGCGCAGAGGGGGGCACGGCGGGCTCAGGGCGGGCGCCAAGGGAGCCCCCGCAACGGGAACCGCCCTGCTCAGAGCCGCGCCGGGGGGGGGGGGCAGCATGGGGAGGGGACCTCTGGGTAGATGGGGCTGCCCCAAACCCCCTTCCCCATGAGCCATCCCATCCCCCCGCACCAGCCCCACCCCCATAAGCATCCCATCCCCCAAGTCGACCCATCCCCCACCCCCAGGGGGTTTGATGCCCCATTCCCACTCTGCGCCCAGCCCTGGCATGCCCGGCCTGGCACTGCCCAGGGCTCTGCTCCAGGTACCTGAGGGCCCGAGGACCTTCACCTCCAGGGGCGCCAGCCCGGCCTTGCTGCAGTCGACGGTGAAGGTCTGGGGGACGCGGGCCCGGACCCCAGCCCCCAGCCCGGGGCCGGAGCACTTCACCTTGCTGGGATCCACCACGTCCTTCACGGGCACTCGGAAGGGGCTTCCTGTGGGGGGAGGAGGGGGGGTTACTAGCCAAGAGCCAGCCGGGCCCTGGACCCCAGGGAGAGGCAGAGAGTCCGGCCTGCACTGACTTCAGGGGGCAGGAACGAACCCCCGGCCCAGGGGCTGCCAGCCCGGTGCCCCCCGCCCCGGACCAGAGCCCCGGGCCCTGCCAGCCCGGTGCCCCCCGCCCCGGACCAGAGCCCCGGGCCCTGCCAGCCCGGTGCCCCCCGCCCCGGACCAGAGCCCCGGGCCCTGCCAGCCCGGTGCCCCCCGCCCCGGACCAGAGCCCCGGGCCCTGCCAGCCCGGTGCCCCCCGCCCCGGACCAGAGCTGCCAGCCCAGTGCCCCCAACCAGCTCCCGTGCCACACCCAGCCCAGCCAGACACACCCCAGGCCAGCGCCTGCCAAGCCACCCTGCTGCACGCCGGCCCAAGGTGCACATGGCAGGACGAGGACGTGACCTCAGCCCCTCAGCCCCCCCACCCCATGACCCCGTCCCCCCTCCCCCATCCCGACCTGGCTGGGACTGTGTGGAAGTGGGGATTTCCCACGCTGTGCTGTACGGGAGTCCCACTCTTTTGCATGAATGGGGTGCGTGCCTCAGTTTCCCTGTGTACTGCAGTGTCCAGGCGGTGGGAATAAGCGGGGGAGACGTTTGCGGGGGTGATTCCAGCTCCCTGCAGGGAATCTCTGGCCGCCCCTCGGCACCTGGGACCCAGGAGGGGGAGGCGACCAGGTGACTCTTGGCAAGACAAAGGCGGGAGGAGCCCCAGGCAGGGCAGGGGCCAGGCAGCTGGAGGTGAATCCGAGGCCGTCTCCTGCCTTGGGGAACGGGGGGGTGGGGGGGTGACCAGAGCCCTGGCTCTGGGCTCCCCTCCCCCTGGCTCTGGGCTCCCCTCCCCCCAAGATGGACCCGGCTGATTTCCGTGCTAACGAGTTCTGCCTACGCTGTGTTCCTCTCGCCTAATGAACCCCCTGTGTCCCCGGCTGGCGGAGAGTCTGACTGCGGAGTTGGGGGGCAGGGCCCTCTGGCTCCCCCCGGACCCCGCCCGGGCGGACTCGCTGCGGGGAGCGCACGTGGGGGGGGGGGGATGCTGAATGCGCCGAGGTCGGACCCAGGAAGGGGGAAGCTGGAGACAGTTGCTCCCGGAGAGGAGGCTCCCCCAGAGCCCAGGCTGGGCCGTAGGGAGCAGGTCCGGACCCCATCCCCCGGCCCCTGAGCGCGCCCCCCGGCTGCGGCCCCCACCTGGGATGGGGTGCCCCCCGAAGGTGATGTTGACGTCATAGTCGCCGGCTGTGAAGGGGATGTATTCCACGCTGCAGCTCCCGTCCTTGTTGTCCTTGCAGGACATCTTGGCCTCCGAGGGCCCCTCGATGGCCAGGCCCAGTCCGCCGGTGCCAGCGCCCCTGCCAGGAGAGCCCGGAGCCGGTCAGAGCCCCCGCCAACCGCCCGGGAAATCCAGCGCTGCTCGGCCGTGGGGCGGGGGGGATCTGGGGCCTGGTCCCTCAATGCAGAGCTCCAAGGTCGGGGGTTCAAGGGGAGCTCTGGCCAGGAGCGGCTCATGCCAAAGGCGGCATAGGGAGTGACCTGCCCCGGGGAGTCCCCTCCTCGCTGCCAGCCCTCAGTTATCTCCGGGGCGGCTGCTCTGAGCTGGGAGGGTCCCATTAGCCCCAGACATCGCATGGCCAAGCCAGCATCCTGCAGCAGGGAGTTCCACAGGCCAATCAGGGCAGAAGCATTTCGTAAGCGTCTGTCCTGGCCCTGTGTTATTACCCAGAGTCCCCAGCCAGACCCTCCAGGGCCAGGTTACATGGCCGGCCGGCAATGCCAGGACGGGGTCTTCCTTCCCATGGGGCCACACCCATCCCCTCAGGGCTTTCACCCCACAGGGGCCACCCACCACATGGGGCAGGGAGCCACCCGCCAGCATCCAGCCCCTACCCCTGGCCTGGGCCACGGCTCCGTGGCCTCCCCTCCCCCCAGCGGAGCCCGGCGGGCCGGTACCTGGTCTCCACGGTGAAGCGGTTGGATTTGTTCACCAGCCCCCCCTCCAGGCCGGGGCCGTAGGCGCGCACGCGGCTGGGCTCACAGCCCTCAGCGACGGCCACGCGGAACGGGCTCTTGGGGACCGGCACCTCGTCGTACGTCACCTCCACCCGGTGCAGGCCTGGGGGGCCAGGCGGGGAGGGGTCAGGAGCGGCCCCTGCCCCCCTCCCCCAGCTCCACACAGAGGGTCAGGAAGCCCCCCCCCAATGTTTGTAATGCTAACTGGGGGGCAGGGAGTCATGAAGGGGTGCTGTGCCCCCAGATGCCACTGAGATTTTGGACCGGGGGGGGGCTGGTCCCCACTCCCCCATCATGAAAAAACCAGCCAGGGATGGGCCATGGGCCCAGCTCCCAGGCGACAAGTGCCCCCGGGGCCCCCGCCAGGCGTCTCTAACAATAGCCACAGACTCCTAGCAGCTGTTGGAGCTGGGGAGCACCAGAAGGCGCCCCCCCCCCCCCCCCCGGCCCAGCCCGGGGCTAAATCATCCTCCGGCTCCCCAGCTCTGACACCGATTCAGAGCGTGACCTCGGGCCAGTCGCTGCACCTCGCTGTGTGCCTCAGTTTCCCCCTTTAAGCTGGGGATAATGAGCCCGACCCTGGGCCTACAGGGTGCTGTCGAAATCTGCAAGGCTACTTGGGGGCAGGGACAGCCCAGCCCAGAGCTGGGGCTGGCAGGGGCCCGTCTGCGGGCCGGGCTCCTTACCCTCCTCGTAGGCCGTGTAGTGGACGCGGTAGGTGCCGTCGCTGTTGTCGGTGATGTAGGTTTCGGTCTTGGCACCCGAGGGGTTAATGACGCGCGCCTTGATGTGGCTGCCGCCCGTCTTGGTGAGCGCGCGGGCGTCCACGGTGAACTCGGTGGTGACCTCGCGCAGGACCCCTGAGCAGAGCGAGCGGGCGGTGAGCGCCGCACCAGCCTATCGGAGCGCTGGCACCCGGGCTGTGCCAATCAGCTGCCAGCATCGCGGCCGAGGTGGCGCCCACCAGCACATTTGGTGAGACCCCCTTCCCGGGCAACGGACCCCCCCATCCCACCCCTGGAGCCCAGTGGACCTGCACCAGCAGCGGGGCCAGGGAAGGGACCCCAGGCAGCCCCCCCCCACAGCCCCACACTCGGAGAGCAGAGCTGGGGGGCGGGTGGGTATGGGGAGGTACAATAAACCTTTAGATTTTAGATTCTAAAGGATTGGCAACAGCGTGATTTGTGGGAAGATCTGATTTGTAGATTGACCTGGGTCTGGGGCCTGATTCTTTGGAATTGGGGAGAACCGTTTTCTTTATTTGGGGGATTGGTTTTCATAGCCATTGGTCCCCAGGACAGGTGGCTGCTGGTGGGGATACTGGGAATCTGGAGTGTCTAAGGGGATTGCTTGTGTGACGTGTGGTTAGCCAGTGGGGCGAAGCCAAAGTCTTTTCTGTTTGGCTGGTTTGGTTTCCCCAGAGGTGGAGAAATCCCAGATTTGGGCTGTAACTGCCCTGCTTGGAGCGATTTGTCCTGAACTGGCACTCACAGTTGGGTCCCACCAGAAACAGACCCGTTACACTGGGTTTCTGGGGATAGATGGACAGGTGGACAGACAGGTAGACAGGGGGTGTCTGGGGACAGACGGACAGGTAGACAGACAGGTAGACAGGGGGTGTCTGGGGACAGACGGACAGGTAGACAGACAGGTAGATAGGGGGTGTCTGGGGACAGGTGGACAGACAGGTAGACAGGGGGTGTCTGGGGACAGACAGGTAGACAGGGGGTGTCTGGGGACAGACGGACAGGTAGACAGGGGGTGTCTGGGGACAGACAGGTAGACAGGGGGTGTCTGGGGACAGACAGGTAGACAGGGGGTGTCTGGGGACAGACAGGTAGACAGGTAGACAGGGGGTGTCTGGGGACAGCCGGACAGACAGGTAGACAGGGGGTGTCTGGGGACAGCCGGTCGGGGCCCTCACCTCGCGGCTCCACACCGGGCCCGAAGACCTTGATGGCGCTGGTGTCGACGGCGGGCTGGACGTTGACGCGGGCGGGGAACTTGGGCACGGCGTGCCCGCCGTACTTGATGGTGATGGTGTAGGCGCCGGGGCAGGCGGGGCTGTAGGTGATGGTGTAGGTGCCGTCGCGGTTGTTCTGGATCACCACCTCGGCCTTGACCCCCGCCTCGGAGACGATCTCGATGGTGAGCGCCGCCTCGCCCGCCTTGGAGCAGTCCACCAGGAAGGTGGCGGTCTCGCCCGCCGTGCCGCGCTCCAGCCCCGGCCCGCTGGCCGTCACCTTGCTGGGGTCGAAGAGCGGCTGGATGTTGGCCTTGAAGGGCGAGCCGGGGATGTGGGCCTCGGCGAAGAGGATGTTGATGGAGTACTCGCCCGGCTCCGTCGGCAGGTAGGACACGGAGCACGACCCGTCCCCGTTGTCCTGGCACTCGATCTTGGCCTCGCAGGGGCCCTCCACCGTCAGGCCCAGCCCGCCCGTGCCCGCGCCCTTGGTGTCGATGGCAAAGGGGGCCGGCTTGCCCACGAAGCCGCCCTCCAGGCCCGGCCCGTAGGCGCACACCTGAAGGGGGAGCGGGCGCACGTCAGCCGGGCAGGAACGGCCCCGGGGGCGGCGGCCGGCGAGGTCTCCTCTCCCCTCTGGGTCCCAGGCGGGGTTACGCCCCCCCAGCCTGGCTGGGCAGGGACAGACCCTGCCCCCCGACGCGATCCCGGATCCAGTCCCAGGGAGCAGGCTGGGAAGGACCCGGTCAGACCCGGGTCTCCAACCCGGCCCCTGAGCCTGGGACACTGCCTGGCACCCCCTCAGCTGGGCAGTGCCCTCCTCTCTCCTGCAATGCCCACTCTCTGCCCGGCCCCAGCGCACGGGGGAGACAATTCCTCACCTCCGGTCTGGGGGAGCCGGGAGCACCGTCCCCCTGGAGTGGAGAGGGGGGCTGGGGGGCACCGCGAACACACCCCAGCCCCAGGGCAGACCGAGCGGGCGGGGGTCACTGGGTGACAGGAGATGGTGCCCAGCCCACGGGCACCCCGCTGCTCACCTTGGAGGGGTCTGGCGGCATCACCCCCTCGACGGAGAAGGGGCTGCCCGGCACGGGGTGCCCGTCGTAGGTCACGTCCACCTTGTAGGGCCCCTCCTCGGGGGGCATGTACTTGACGGTGTGGATGTCGTTGGTGGTGCCCGTCTCCACCTTGCAGGGGATGGGCCGGCGGGAGGGCGAGGTGATCTTCACGTCCACCTGGCCCTGCCCCCCGGCGCCGCGCGTGTTCACCGCGAACTCCTGGTCCCGGCCCACGTCCACCTCTGCAGGGCGAGAGCGTCAGGGCAACGGAGCTGCGCCCACGGTGCCCCCGCCTCGCCCCACGGTGCCAGCCCCAGACCGCCCCGCCCCACGGTGCCAGCCCCAGACCGCCCCGCCCCCGCCCCGCCCCGCGGTGCCAGCCCCAGACCGCCCCGCCCCCGCCCCGCCCCGCGGTGCCAGCCCCAGACCGCCACGCCCCCGCCCCGCGGTGCCAGCCCCAGACCGCCCCGCCCCCGCCCCGCCCCACGGTGCCAGCCCCAGACCGCCACGCCCCCGCCACGCCCCGCGGTGCCAGCCCCCGACCGCCACGCCCCCGCCTCGCCCCATGGTGCCAGCCCCAGACCGCCACGCCCCCGCCTCGCCCCGCGGTGCCAGCCCCAGACCGCCACGCCCCGCGGTGCCAGCCCCAGACCGCCCCGCCCCCGCCCCGCCCCATGGTGCCAGCCCCAGACCGCCACGCCCCCGCCACGCCCCGCGGTGCCAGCCCCAGACCGCCACGCCCCCGCCTCGCCCCGCGGTGCCAGCCCCAGACCGCCCCGCCCCCGCCCCGCCCCGCGGTGCCAGCCCCAGACCGCCCCGCCCCCGCCCCGCCCCGCGGTGCCAGCCCCAGACCGCCCCGCCCCCGCCCCGCCCCGCGGTGCCAGCCCCAGACCGCCCCGCCCCCGCCCCGCCCCGCGGTGCCAGCCCCAGACCGCCCCGCCCCCGCCCCGCCCCGCGGTGCCAGCCCCAGACCGCCCCGCCCCCGCCCCGCCCCGCGGTGCCAGCCCCAGACCGCCACGCCCCCGCCACGCCCCCGCCTCGCCCCGCGGTGCCAGCCCCGGACCGCCACGCCCCCGCCTCGCCCCGCGGTGCCAGCCCCAGACCGCCACGCCCCCGCCACGCCCCGCGGTGCCAGCCCCCGACCGCCACGCCCCCGCCTCGCCCCACGGTGCCAGCCCCAGACCGCCACGCCCCCGCCACGCCCCGCGGTGCCAGCCCCCGACCGCCACGCCCCCGCCTCGCCCCGCGGTGCCAGCCCCAGACCGCCACGCCCCCGCCACGCCCCGCGGTGCCAGCCCCCGACCGCCACGCCCCCGCCTCGCCCCACGGTGCCAGCCCCAGACCGCCACGCCCCCGCCTCGCCCCGCGGTGCCAGCCCCAGACCGCCACGCCCCCGCCTCGCCCCGCGGTGCCAGCCCCAGACCGCCACGCCCCCGCCCCACAGTGCCAGCCCCAGACCGCCACGCCCCCGCCTCGCCCCACGGTGCCACACCCTCTTCCACTGACCCCCACGGCACCACCCCGGACTCCAACTGGGTCACTCCCTTGCCGCTCTGCCCCACAGGTCCAGCCCCAGCCTGCCATGCCCCATGGCCCCACCTCGCCCCATGGTGCCACATCCTCACCTGCCACGACCCAGTGCCACCTTGCCCACCGTGCCCCATGGTGCCAGCCCCTCATCTGCTGCACCCCCCAGTGCCACCCACCCACTCACCAGCCACACATCACGGTGCCACTTCCATTTCTGCCCACCCCTCCCACCCCCCATTCAACCGTCACCCTGGCATTTCCCGGTTCCTCCAGCCCATCCCCCGGGTCTCTGGGCGCGACCCCTCCCCACGGCCCTGCCCCCACTCACTGTTGTTGAGTCCCTGCACTTTGACCTTGCCGAGGTCCAGGGGAGGCGCCACGCTGACGGTGAAGGGGCTCTTGGGCACCGGGTCCCCCCCGTACGTCACCGTCACGGCCAGGTTGCCCTGGGCAGGGAGAGCAACCGAGTCAGGGAAGGGTTGGAGGGCGACGCCCGGAAGGGAGCCCCAGAACCCGGCGGGGAGTGTGCGGGGAACCGGGGGGGGGAGGGGGGGAGTGTGCGGGGAACCGGGGGGGGGGGGGGGGAGTGTGCCAGGGGGGAGTGTGCGGGGAGCCGGGGGGGGGAGTGTGCCGGGGGGTGACCCCCGTCCGGGTGCGTGTGGGGAGGCCCCTCACCTGCTGCAGCGCGGTGTACTTGACGGTGTAGGAATAGTCGTGGTTGTCGATGATCTCGAAGTCCCGCACGGCAGGGCCCTTCCCCGCCCCGGCGAACTGCACGTCCAGCAGGGCCTTGCCGGCGCCCTTGGTGAAGACGGTGAAGTGGGTGGGTTTGCCGACCTCCACTCCTGCGGGAAGGGGGGGGGGGGCGCCGGGTCAGAGTCCTGCCAGCCCAGCTCGTCTACCGCCCTGGCCACCCAGCACCCCCGGGAGAGCGCCCCCCGCCGAGCCCCCCGCCGAGCCCCCGCGCGCCGCCCCCCGCCGAGCCCCCGCGTGCCGCCCCCTGCCGAGCCCCCGCGCGCCGCCCCCCGAACGGTGCCCCCCGCCGAGCCCCCGAACCGTGCCCCCCGCCGAGCCCCCGAACCGTGCCCCCCGAACGCCGCCCCCCGCCGAGCCCCCAAACGCCGTCCCCCGCCGAGCCCCCAAACGCCGTCCCCCGCCGCCCCCCCGAACGCCGTCCCCCGATGCCGAGACCCCCGCCGAGCCCCCGAAAGCCGCCCCCCACCGAGGCCCCCCGCCGAGCCCCCGAAAGCCGCCCCCCACCGAGGCCCCCCGCCGAGCCCCCGAAAGCCGCCCCCCACCGAGCCCCCCGCCGAGCCCCCGAACGCCGCCCCCCGCCGAGCCCCCCCGCCGAGCCCCCGAACGGTGCCCACCGAACCGCGCCCCCCCGGCTCTTCCCCAGCACAGCGCCCCCCACGAGCCCCCTCCACAGCAGTGTCCCCCGCTGAGCCCCTGCGTGTTGCCCCCCAGAAAAGTGCCCCCCCAGAGCTCCTCCCCAAGCCCAGTGCCCCCCGCTGAGCCCCCCACCCCACTCTTCCCAAGCCCAGTGCCCCCTGCTGAGCCCCCGCCTGAGGGGGTCACAGCCCCTGACCAGGGGGTACTGCAGCCCCCCAGCCTGTGGACACCCCCTCACCTGTCCTGCTGAGCCCGGGCCCCTCAGCCTTCACCTTGCTGGCGTCGTGGGATGGGTCCACCTTGATGCGGAAGGGGCTGGTGGGGATTTCCTGGGGGGCACGGGAGAGAGTCGGGGTGAGGGACGTCCTGCTGGCAGGGACCCGCTGGAACCCGGGCCTGGGGGGCCAGGATCCCCCGGGGGGAGACCCTCCCGCCTTTCCCCCGGGAGCCCCCCGCCCCGCTGGCTCCATGCTGCCCCCTCTGGGCTGGATCTGCCGGTGGGTCCCAGAGCTGCCCTGGCCAGGCCCCTCCGGCCGCACAGACGCCCCCGGGCATGGACCCTGCGCTGGCCCCAGGGCTCCCCTCTCTCTCCCCGGGAGAGCAGCACCCCCAGCCCTGCATCCCCCCCATGGCAAGTCCCTCCCAAGATCCCCAATGCCGTGGTGAGAGGTCACAGGGAGCCCCCTACAGAGCCCCTCAAGGGCACCAGGGGAGAAGGGTGGCTGGTCTGAGCCCCCCTAAGATGAGATGGCCCCACGCGCCATTTCACTGCCCTGGGCCCAGCGCCAGTCCATACCTGGCTGGCAAAGAACACCATGGTGGTATAGAGCCTGGCTCTGTTCAGATGAGTTCCTGTCTGCATCCTGTAACACTTGCCCATCCCGGTATTGCCCTGGCCTCGTCTTTTGTCATTCAGTTTTGCACGCATTCTATAACAATGTGCATTTCCTCACCTTTTGGGGGCGAAGCCAGACTTTGAGGCACCTGCTCCCCTACTTGGTGTAAACTTCAGAAGTGAACACAAACAAGTTTTGGGCCCCGTCCCCTATGACACTTTTGTGATGTCATAGTTGGTACTTATGTTTCTGCCTGCCATGTGCAGACAGAGAGAGGAAAACGAATCCCGTGTATCCCGTGTACCCCACGTAACCGAGCCTGATCAACTCGAAGCCTCTCTCAGCTCACGTGTTTCAAATAGAGCTTATACGTTTACCCGTCGTTATGCGTTGGTTTGTATTTGTAAGTATCAATTATTACTAAATGCTGCATCTTTGTTTGTAAATATTGTTAGCAGGTATTTTAGTCATTGTGTGTTTTAAGTTTCATTGTCTATTAGCTAATCAAACACTGCTCCCTCACCCCTTGTAATTATCCCCCATAAAACTTTAAATTGATTATTTTTACTTGTGTGTGTGTGTGTGTGTGTGTGTGTGTGTGTGTGTGTGTGTGTGTGTGTGTGTGTGTGTGTGTGTGTGTGTGTGTGTGTGTGCATCTGCAGCTCACGTCCTGACCCACACTCCCCTTGCGTCTCTTACCTATATAGTCCGTTGCCACGTGCGGCCTGGTAAATAACAGGCCTGCAATTTTTTTTTTCCTCGCCCCTGCGAGTCCGTGGCAATCCACAGGCACCAGTCCATATCTAACTGGCAAAGAACACCATGGTGGTATAGAGCCTGGCGCCAGTCCATATCTGCCTGGTGAAAAGCACCAAGATGGTATAACGCCCGGCGCCAGTCCATATCTGACTGGCAAAGAGCACCATGACGGTGTAACGCCCAGCGCCAGTCCCATGCCTGGCTGGCAAAGAGCACCATGATGGTATAGAGCCCGGCGCCAGTCCATACCTGGGTGGCGAAGAGCACCATGATGGTATAACGCCCGGCGCCTGGCGGCATGTACTTCACTGTGAACGTGTCGTTGTCGTTCTTGATGATGTCGAATTCGATGTCGGCCTCCAGCGGTCCCACCACGCCGGGGGCGCACTTGATCCCGATGCTCACGTCCCCTGCAACACAGCGGGGCAGCCCCCATCACAGGGTCATAGGGGGCTGGGCCGGTTGAGCCCCGGGGGGGGGGGGGTGGGCTGGCATGCAGTGGGGGCTGGGTAACAGAGGAGGACTCCCTGGGTGAGGGCAGGGAGCCTGGAGTCCCCATCACCCCCTAGGCTGCCCCACAGATCTCAAGCTGGCCAGTCCAGGCCCCACGAACACGATGCTGTTTGCGCCCGTGGTGTGCCCGTCCCGCTAGAGCCCGGGCTGAGACCCGTCACATTCGCTACACACGTGGGTCCCGAAACCTGCCAGGCGGCAGCCTTGGCAGTGGTGCCCCGAGCACAACTAGTGTTACCGGGGCCCGCGCACCACCAGCGGGGGGCACAGAGGAGCACCGACACCCCGCGGCCCCCCTACCTTGCCCAGCCTCGCTGCAGTCCACGGTGAAGTAGGTGGGTTCGTTGGCTTTGAGCCCCGTTTTCTCCACGCCGGGGCCGTACACCTTCACCTTGTCCGGGTGGCTGCCCTCGCCCACGGTCACCTGCCGGGAGCAACACGCCGGGGGGGGAGAGATTTGAGCCTTGGCCTGCTAACCCCAGGGCTGGGAGTTCGATCCTTGAGGGGGCCAGTTAGGGATCTGGGGCAAAAACCTGTTGGCTGATTTAGTGGGGGTTGGTTCTGCTTTGATTGGGGGGTCGGACTAGATCCCTCCTGAGGTCCCTTCCCACCCTGAGAGTCTAGGACCGTGGCCATGGGCTCTGGCTAGCCGGGTGGCCCAGCCCCCTGCCCCACACCCAGAGGGGGCCGCTCCATCCATGGTGGGCTGGGCAGGATGCCAGGCCAGCTTGGGACACCGCCGGGAAGGGGACGTCTCCAAGCCACGGGATCCCCCTGCATCCGGAGCCCGCTCAGCGCTCTGCCAGGGCCTCGTCGCTCCTCCAGGGGCACGGCCGGGCACCCAGCCAGCGGGCACCGGCGCCTGCGCAGTCCCCCCGCGAAGGTCACTCACCCGGAAGGGGCTCTTGGGGATGTTCACCCCGCCCCAGGAGATGATGATGGTGTGTTTGATGGGCTTGGTGGGGACGTAGACGCAGTGGAAGGTGCTGTCACCGTTGTCCTTGATCTTGATGTCGATGGGGACCCCCTCGGCGTCCTGCGGGAACAAGCGGAGCTCAGCCGCAAGGCGGGCACCGGAGGGCAAAGGTCACCCCCGGCCCAGGCCGTGGGCCCACCCTGCGGGCCAGAGAGACACGCCAGGCTTTTTAGGTGACAAACCTGAGGGACTATCCCAGACAGGTGTGTCGATAGAGGAGGTCTTGGAACAAATTGATAAACTAACCAGGACTAAGTCTCCAGCACTAGGCGCTGTTCACCCAAGAGCTCTAGAATATGACATTGAACTACTAACTGGGGTTTGTGACCCACATTTCAATCAGTGTCCGTAGCAGATGACTGGAGGATGGCTCCTGTGGTACCAATTTTTAAAAGGGCTCCAGCGGTGATCCTGGCAAATACAGGCCGGTAAGCCGGACTTCAGTACTGGGCAAACTGGCTCACACTGGAGTAAAGAACAGAATGATCAGACACATCGATGACTGTGGCTTGGTGGGGAAGAGTCAAGCTGATTTTTATAAAGGGAAATTCGCCTCATCCGTCTACTAGAATTCTTTGAGGGGGTCAACAACTCCGTGGATCGGGGGGAGCCAAGAATATACTTGGATTTTCAGAACGTCTTTGACAAAGTAAAGGCTCTTGAGCAAAGTGAGCTGTCGTGGGATAAGAGGGAAGGTTCTCTCGTGGATTGGTAACGGGTTAAAAGACAGGAAACAAAGGGTGGGAGTAAATGGTCAGTTTTCCGAATGGAGAGAGGTAAATTGTGGTGCCCTCCAGGGTCGGTTCTGGGATCAGTGCTGTTCAACATGCTCCTAAATGATCCGGGAAAAGGGGTGAACAGCGACGTGGCAAAAGGTGCAGACAATCCAAAAGTACTCAGGGTCGTTAAGTCCAAAGGCAACGGTGACGAGTTCCAGCGGGATCTCACAGAACTGGGTGACTGGGCTGTGACACTCTGTACCTCGGGGGAGCCCGTCACCCCCATCTTCATCGTTTCCATAGAATGGTGATCTTGCCTATAGAACATGCTGTGACGGGAAAGGTAATTCTGGGCTGTAATCAGACCCCAGTTGGGGGAAGTGAGCCTCTGCCTGTGTGTATCTGAACAAAGGCTGGAGGGAGTGGCAGGGGGGAAGGGAGCAGGGGGCAGTTGGGTTTCGGGGGAGTTTGGGGGAGGACGGAGGTCGGGGACGAGGTGGGAGTCCCAATCTGGGGTCTCATCTCCCTGCCCCCCAGAAGGGCCTGACTGAGGGGTCCTGTTTGTACTGAGAAGCTGTGAGTTGGATGGTGTTCCTGTCATCCCAAATAAACCTTCTAATCCACTGGCTGGCTGAGAGTCCCTGGGAATCCCAGGAAGTGGGGGTGCAGGGACCGGACACCCCACACTCCGTGACACATGCCATGTGAGGTATCAGGGGAAGGGTTATGATCTGCTGAACCCCACTGGTCCATCTGGATCCGTACATCCTCAGTGCCTGGACATTTCAAGAACCGTCTTGTATGGTTTTCACTAAAATATACTGTGGGTTTGGGAGGTGCCCAAGAGACAATGACAAGGACAGTACCCGACGCCGGGGTGCGTGTGGAACAGACATCGCCAGCCACTGTCTAGCAGAGGAGCTCACCCCAGGGGAATTCTCAGCCTTGCCTGGAGACTCAGCAGTGCCCCCGGACAGGCCGGGATTGAAGTTCTCCAAGCACATGGACAGAGGGTATAAAACAGACACAGTGGCCCCATGTTTGGTCTTCCTCCTGCCCCCACCTACGCTGCAAGCGACAAGGACCCTCAGAAGACTGGAGACTGGCCCAGGTTTAAGGGACAAACCTGTGTCTTAAGGACTGCAATAGCCAGTGGGCTGGGGAAACGGCTTCATCCGGATGTTGCCCAGTCTAACTGGGTTGAGAGTTTAGACTGCGTGCCTAGATTTGATTTCAGTTTGGTAACCACTCTGACTTTTGGCCTATCACTGAATATCACAGAAAATCTCTCTTCGTAGTCAATACATTTGTTTTAATTGTTTGTCTCCACCAGTGAGTTTGCCTGAAGTGGTTGGTAAATCTGCTCAGATTTGCAAAGGCTGGTGGTGACATTAGGAGTGTAACGGAAAGGTGACAGGGCCTGAAAGAGTTAATGAACTCCCAGACTGACCTGCCCCGGCCCAGCGTTAATGACTGGCTAGGAAGAGATGGAAACGCCCAGAGCTTTGACATGCAGCCCGCAGGTTGGAGAGAGAAAAGGGGGCTGTTTGCTCAGGGCTTGGGATGTCTGCAGACAAGTCTTGTTATCGCCATGGCTTGGATTCAAAGATCAACCAAGGAGTATTAATATTTCGGAAGACACCTGAGTGAAATAGTATTATTGTCTCTGAAGGGTGAAGTAACCTGGATCTGAACTGGTCATGGATAAATTCCTCTGTGCGAATCGCCAGGAGGTTTGGGAGAAGGAGAGTGAAGCCGATTGTTTTCTCAGGCCGAGGCTGCTGGAAATGTATAAAAACCCTGGGGTACGATCCTTCATCTCCAATCTGCTTTGGGGTTCAAGAGAGGGAAACCCTGAGCCATAAGGATTGAGATCCCCAGTCACTGACTGGAGTCACCCTGAATATGGACGATAACCTCTGGATTATTTAACAACTACAGATTCCCCATCTCTGCTATGTAACTGGACCTCAAGGAACTGAACTCAAGTCTGTCTGTAGATTGATCTTTCAACCAACTCTCCCTTTTCTTTTTTAATAAGTGTTTGTTTAGTTAATAAGAATTGGCTCTAAGTGTGTCTTTTGGGTAAGAGCCAAGTTATCATTTGACCTGGGTGTGGGGCTGGTCCTTTGGGATCCGGAGAACCTTTTTCTTTTATATGATAAAAGATTTTCAGATTTTATCCTCGTATGTTTGACGTGTGTCTGGATGGAGGCCCGAGGCTGGGCACTTCAAGGGCACTGCGTTGTTTGGACTGCTGAGTAACCAGTGCGGTGTTGTAGACGTTGTTTTGGGCTGGTTTGGTAAATCTCAGGATTGGAATCTCCACCAGTGTTTGGGGTTTGTCTGCCCCGTTCTGTTTGCAGATTGAGGGACCTCAGCTGGCTCCCACGGGCAGCATGTCACACTGCTGCACGTCCACTTTCCACTGAGGAACTGGTGAACTGAAGAAGAAACTTGAGGTACAAGGCTGGGAGCTGGGGGGTCTGGCTGGTGCCTTTCTGTGTGTGATTCAGGGCGGCTCTGGGAGCATTCATACAATCGACTGGCTGTGGGGCTTTGCATGCGGTTGTGCCGAGTGCCAACAGCACCCGGAGGGGTTTGCTGCGGGTCACTAGCGAGGCGTTGAGAGAGACCCCCCAGGCTGGGGCGCTCAGGGGCACAGGGGTCCCACAGTCCCAGGCTGCACCCTGGGGGTCCCGTCACATGGGCAACAAAGTGGCAGATGAAATTCAATGTTGATAAATGCAAAGTAATGCACCTTGGAAAACATGATCCCAACGATACATAGAAAATGATGGGGTCTCAGCTGCCTGTTACCACTCAAGAAAGGGATCTTGGAGTCACTGGGGATAGTTCTCTGAAAACATCCCCTCAGTGTGCAGAGGGTTGGGGATCCTTAGGAACGGGATAGATAATAAGAGAGAAAAGATCATACTGCCTCGACAGAAATCCCTGCTCTGTCCACACCTTGAACACTGCGTGTAGATGTGGTCGCCCCGTCTCAAAAAAATAAATTAGAAATGAAAAAGTTACAGAAACCAACAACGAAAGTGATTATGGGTCTGGAACAGCTTCCAGAGGAGGAGAGATTAGCAAGTGTTGTTGTTGTAGATTTTTACAAACAACTGAGGGCCAGATTTTAAAAAACAACAGGCAGCTCAGCTGGTATAAAATGTCACAACTTCACATGGCAATTTACACCAGCAAAGGTCCTAAATCAAGGTACAGAAAAGCAAGACTGGGACTTTTCAGCTTAGAAAAGAGGTGGTTAAGGGGAGATATGATTGAGGTCTATAAAGTCATGACTGGTGTGGAGAAAGTAAATACGGAAGTGTTATTTACTCCTTCTTATAGCACACGAACTAGGGGTCACCAAATGAAATTAGTAGGCAGCAGGTTTAAAACAAACAAAAGGAAGTATTTCATCACACAGTCAACCTGTGGAACTCCTCGCCAGAGGATGTTGTGAAGGCCAAAACCAGAGCAGGGTTCAAAAAAGAACTAGATAAGTTCCTGGAGGACAGGTCCATCAGCGGCTATTAGCCAGGATGGTCAGAAATACAAAACCAAGCTCGGAGTGTAACTAGCCTCTGTTTGCCAGAAGCTGGGAATGGATCACTTGATATTCCCTGTTCTGGTCATTCCCTCTGGGGCACCTGGCATTGGCCACTGTCAGAGGACAGGAGACTGGGCTGGATGGACCGTTGATCTGACTCTAACCCAGTCTCCCTGCCTCATCAGACCTGACCCTGGGCCCATTTAGCCCGATCTCCAGCAGCAGCCGATGCCGGCAGTGGAATTCCCACCGTGCATCCCGCGGTGCAGCGCGGCCCACAAGGAGGAACCTGCCCTCTGGGTAATGCTCTGGTCCTCAGCGGGGACGGGCCCTTGGGGCTCTGCCCCGGATGCCCTGCCCCGATTGGTCTCAACAAAGTGCCCCACGCCGAGACCTCCGCCAGGGCCCCGCCTACCTGGGCGTAGATCTTGAGTTCGGCTTTCCCTGCTCCCCGCGCGTCGATGGTGAACTCCGCCGGCTTCTCCACGATGCAGCCGGTGGGCTCCAGGCCGGGCCCGAAGGCCTTCACCTGCCGCGGGAGAGCGGGAGGACTCAGCCGGGCAGCCTGGGAGGGGTGCCCGGTGCCCCCAGGGGAGAGGGGACCCCAGCCTCCCATCACTGAGTGCCAGTGCTGCAGGGAGAGAGCCCGCCCCTGCTGGGGTGCCTGGGGGGCTGGGACCCCCCCCAAACTCATGGCACCCAGCTCCCAATGCAGCTATTGGATGGTGATGATCTTTACCCTGCGCTGAGACAGCGCCCCCTAGAGGGGAAAAGCCCTGTACCCCGTTCCCGCCCCCGCTGAGCCAGCCAGGCCCCTGCCCTGGAGCCGGATCGGAACCAGCGCCCCCTGGAGGAGAAAGGCCGTGTGCCCCATTCCCCACCCCACTGAGCCAGCCAGGGCCCCCCCGAGAGGATCTGTCCTGTTTTCCCTAGTCAATTTCAGACTCATTCCTCCGGCCAAAGCTTTTTTAAATCCCTTCTGTCCCGGTCTCCTGAGACCCCCACCCCCGAGCCGGGCTCCCGGGGGAGGGGACCCCAACGCCTGGGGAGGCAGGAGGAGCGGGGATGAGCCAGAGTGGGGGAGCAGACAGGCAGCAGAAAGGTCCGGCTGCAGATGACGGGTCATAGGCCCCGTACTGCACCGAGCGAATGGCGAGTCTCCTCCGGCTCCAGGGGCGGGGCGGCCGTACCTTCTCGGGGAAGTACTCGGTGGTGGCCGGCTTGATGTGTGCGATGAAGGGGCTGTCCTTGATGTCCTCGTCGTCGCAGATGACGTGCACGGCGTATTCCCCGGGCTCCGTGGGCCAGTAGCGCACGTCACATGACCCGTCCCCCTTGTCGTCGCACTCGATCTTCGCCTGCGACGGGCCCTCGATGGAGAAGCCTGCGAGGGAGCCGCGGGCCGGCGTGAGCGGCTGGGTCGGGGCTCCCCCCTCCGGGTCACCGGCCCCCCGCC
This sequence comes from Sternotherus odoratus, assembly GCA_032164245.1. Taxonomy (NCBI): domain Eukaryota; kingdom Metazoa; phylum Chordata; order Testudines; family Kinosternidae; genus Sternotherus; species Sternotherus odoratus. The sequence goes on along the minus strand of JAVMKO010000001.1, from coordinate 4,216,554 downwards.
CGCGACCCACGAGGCCCCGGGACGATGGGGAACACTGACCGAGTCTGCCAGATGGGGGCTGCTCGGCAAATCCCTTCTGTGGGGCCTGCTCCCCCGGCCCCCTCTTCCCCCCCCCCCGGTCCTGCCACCCGCCCCAGATCCCTCCCTCCCCCCCAGGGTCCCGCAACCCGCCCCCCCCCCCCCGATCCCTCCCTCCCCCGGACCCCACCGCCTGCTCCCCCAGACCCTTCTCCCCCCCAGGGTCCTGCAACCCGCCCCCCCCCCCGATCCCTCCCTCCCCCGGACCCCACCGCCTGCTCCCCCAGACCCTTCTCCCCCCCACGGTCCTGCCACCCGCCCCCCCCCGATCCCTCCCTCCCCCGGACCCCACCGCCTGCTCCCCCAGACCCTTCTCCCCCCCACGGTCCTGCCACCCGCCCCCCCCCGATCCCTCCCTCCCCCGGACCCCACCGCCTGCTCCCCCAGACCCTTCTCCCCCACACGGTCCTGCCACCCGCCCCCCCCCCCAATCCCTCCCTCCCCCGGACCCCACCACCTGCTCCCCCAGCCCCCTCTCCCCCCCCCGGTCCTGCCACCCCCCCGGATCCCTCCCTCCCCCCCAGGGTCCTGCCACCCGCCGCCCAGACCCCTCCCTCCCCCGACCCCCTCTCCCCCCCAGGGTCCTGCAACCCGCCCCCCCCCCCAATCCCTCCCTCCCCCGGACCCCACCGCCTGCTCCCCCAGACCCTTCTCCCCCCCACGGTCCTGCCATCCGCCCCAGATCCCTCCCTCCCCCCCACGGTCCTGCCACCTGCCCCCCCGATCCCTCCCTCCCCCGGACCCCACCACCTGCTCCCCCAGACCCTTCTCCCCCCCACGGTCCTGCCATCCCCCCCAGATCCTTCCCTCCCCCCCATGGTCCTGCCACCTGCCCCCCCCCCGATCCCTGCCTCCCCCGGACCCCACCGCCTGCTCCCCCAGACCCCTCTCCCCCCCACGGTCCTGCCATCTCCCCCAGATCCCTCCCTCCCCCCCATGGTCCTGCCACCTGCCCCCCCCCCGATCCCTGCCTCCCCCGGACCCCACCGCCTGCTCCCCCAGACCCCTCTCCCCCCCACGGTCCTGCCATCTGCCCCAGATCCCTCCCTCCCCCCCATGGTCCTGCCACCCGCCCCCCCGATCCCTCCCTCCCCCGGACCCCACCGCCTGCTCCCCCACACCCCTCTCCCCCCACGATCCTGCCATCCCCCCCAGATCCATCCCTCCCTCCCATGGTCCTGCCACCTGCCCCCCCCATCCCTCCCTCCCCCGGACCCCACCGCCTGCTCCCCCAGACCCCTCTCCCCCCCACGGTCCTGCCACACACCCCCCAGATCCCTCCCTCCCCACCAGGGTCCTGCCACCCCCTCCCCCAGACCCCTCTCCCCCACACAGTCCTGCCCCCCCGCCCCCCCCCGATCCCTCCCTCCCCCGGACTCCACCACCTGCTCCCCCGCCCTCTCCCTCCCCCGGGGCCTGGCTGCCCGCTCTCTTACCCAGCGTCCCCACTTCGGTGCCGATCGCCTCCACCACGAAGTCGGCTGATTTGCCCACCATGCCCGTCTCCAGGCCCGGGCCCCAGGCCCTGACTTTCTGGGTGCCCGGCTCCGGTGCCACCAGCACCTCGAAGGGGCTGCGAAGGAGACGGAGGGTCAGAGCCAGGGAACCCCGGGCGGCTGCGCTGCGACCGCGGCACCATTCGTGTAACGAGCGTGGCAGGCCTCAGGTCGCTCCCCAGCTCGAGGGCCCAGAACGATGGCGCCGGCAGGGCGCTCCGAGCGCCTCCGCTCGCGCGCGTGCAAGGCCCCGGCACCGGTCCAGACCCGGCTCCAGTCTCTCCCCCCCCCCCCCCAGCCCTACGACCGGGCCGGTCCCTTACCTGCGGGGGATGCTGTAGCCGCCCCAGGAGATGGCCACCACGTACTTGCCAGACACCACGGGGTAGTAGTCACATTCGTAGACCCCCTCGCCAGCCTCCCGCACCTTCACCGGCTCCTCCGTGCCCTCTGCGGGGAGAGGGACCAGGCGGTGAGAGCCGCGCCAGGCTGGGGAGCGCCCAGCCCCCCCTGGGCGGCACCCGCGGCAGGACTGCTGCCCACCCACAGCGCCCGGGGGGGCAGGACCTGGCGCAGTCCGCTCCAGAGACACGGCGCTAGAGAGAGCTTGCCAGTGGGACAGGCTCTGTCCAGCAGGGGGCAGCAGTGACCCCCCCACTGCCCCCCCCCACACCCCCGCTCCCCCTGCTCGGCCCGTGACTCAGTTTCCCCAGCGGGGGCTGCTCTGCCCCAGCAGAGGACAGGCTGAGAGAGGGAGACGGGTCCAGGTCTGTCCCTCCCCTCCCGCCCGGCCCCCCACGCAGCTCCCCCTCCCCTCCCGCCCGGCCCCCCACGCAGCTCCCCCTCCCCTCCCGCCCGGCCCCCCCACGCAGCCCCCCCTCCCCTCCCGCCCGGCCCCCCACGCAGCTCCCCCTCCCCTCCCGCCCGGCCCCCCACGCAGCTCCCCCTCCCCTCCCGCCCGGCCCCCCACACAGCTCCCCCTCCCGCCTGGCCCCCACGCAGCTCCCCCTCCCCTCCCGCCCGGCCCCCCACACAGCTCCCCCTCCCCTCCCGCCCGGCACTCACTCGGCCCCTTCACCACGACCTTCAGCTTCCCGCTGCCTGCGCCCTTGGTGTAGACCTTGAAATCAGCCACCTCCTTGACCCGCACCCCCTTGGGCTGGAGGCCCCGGCCCGTGGCCCGGCAGGCGTTGGGGTTGCAGGCTGTGGGGACAGAGGAGAGAGAGCTCAGTGGGGAAGGGCCCCTGCCCCCCCCCATCCTCCCCCCGCTAGCCTGGGCCCGGGGAGCCGCTGGCCCCTCCGTGGCGTGTGTGGCGGATCCGCACTCGGACCCGGCACCTGGGGGATCTCACAGCCGGGGGGGGGGGCACGCCCCACGCAGCCGGGGCACCCGGGTGTCTGTGCCCGAACCGGGCAGCCCGTGGGCCCAGAGCTGGGGCAGGAGGGGGGTTAAACTGACACACACACCCCCGGCCTGCAAAGAAGAAGGGGCTGTCTCACGGGGAGGCAGAGAGACCCAGCCTGGGGGGGGGGGGGGGGGACAATGCGGGGGCGGGGCTAGCCGCAGTGATGGGCACTGAGCAATGGGAGAGGCGGCAGCTCCCAGCAGGCAGCTTGCCCTGTGCCTCAGTTTACCCATCTGAAGAATGGAGCCCCCCAGCCCACCCCTGGCAGCTAAGTAACATCTGGGGCTGTTATATGTTGAGCACAAGTGGCCGGGGGGGGGGGGGGCAGGATCCAGGGCATGGACTAGAGGGGACCTAGCGGGTCTGCTCCACTTGCCTCAGCCTGGCAGCATCGTTCCCCCTGCTCCTGCCAGTGACCCCGACACACACACAACCCCCCCCCCGGCTCGCTGCCCTCCTCCTGGGGGAGGCGATGGGCCCCTCCCCTCCTCTATTGTGTGGGCACCCGGGCAGCTATTGGACCCTCCTGGCCCACAGGGCTGGACCTGGGGTGCCCTGGACCTGGGGGGCACCGCCAGGGGGCCTGTTCCCCCCCCATCCCCCCCCGGTGGTGCGGAGTGTGAAGGTGTGACAAAGTAGGAGTACTGTGTGTGTGTGCCTCAGTTTCCCCTATGCAGTTCTTAAGGAGTAGGGGCTGAAACTGGAACCCCCGGCCTGCAAAGAAGAAGGGGCTGCCTCACGGGGAGGCAGAGAGACCCAGCCTGGGGGGGGGGGGGACAATGCGGGGGCGGGGCTAGCCGCAGTGATGGGCACTGAGCAATGGGAGAGGCGGCAGCTCCCAGCAGGCAGCTTGCCCTGTGCCTCAGTTTACCCATCTGAAGAATGGAGCCCCCCAGCCCACCCCTGGCGGCTAAGTAACATCTGGGGCTGTTATATGTTGAGCACAAGTGGCCGGGGGGGGGGGGGGGCAGGATCCAGGGCCTGCCCCACTTGCCTCAGCCTGGCAGCATCGTTCCCCCTGCTCCTGCCAGTGACCCCGAGACACACACAACCCCCCCCCCCCGGCTCGCTGCCCTCCTCCTGGGGGAGGCGATGGGCCCCTCCCCTCCTCTATTGTGTGGGCACCCGGGCAGCTATTGGACCCTCCTGGCCCACAGGGCTGGACCTGGGGTGCCCTGGACCTGGGGGGCACCGCCAGGGGGCCTGTTCCCCCCCCCATCCCCCCCCGGTGGTGCGGAGTGTGAAGGTGTGACAAAGTAGGAGTACTGTGTGTGTGTGCCTCAGTTTCCCCTATGCAGTTCTTAAGGAGTAGGGGCTGAAACTGGAAGCCAGGAGGCAACCCCCCCCTCCGGGTGTGCATCCCTGATGCTGTAATCTGACCCCAGGTGGGGGAGGGAGCTCAGGTGATACCTCGAGCCCGGGAAAGGGACAAAGGAGAGCAGGGAGGGGCTGGCTGGGGAGTCAGTCAGTCTGGGTCTAGCTGGGAAGGGCAGAGGAGCTATCTGGCTCTCTAGCCCCAGGATGGATCCAGCTGAGGGCTCACGCTCGCTCGCTGCATGGTCTGTGTTAGACCAGATGGAAGTCATCGAATAAACCTGGGGAAGAAGCAGGAGCCCAGAATCTGGGTCTCACCTCCTGGCTCCCCAGAAGGGCCTGACGGAGGGGCCCTGTTGAGACTGAGAAGCTGTGAGTTGGATGGTTCCTGACATCTCAAATAAACCGTCTATTCTGCTTGACTGTGGATTTGGGGTGCAGAACCCATGGGCTCCCCCAGGACCCCGCCCAGGCGGGCTTGCTGGGGGAAGCACATGGAGGGGCAGAAGGTGATGAATGCTCCGAGGTCAGACCCAGGAAGGTGGAAGTGGGGACCCGTGAAGCTCCTGGCCTGGGAATCAAGCTGTGTACGGAGAAGGGGCCCTTCACCCGGAGTCCGGTCTGGCTTCCTAGGGAGCGGTTCCAGACCATCGCCCGGGTGCTCCGTGACAGAAGGGGGCGGAGGAAACGGGCGGCCGGGCAGCAGGAGGAAGCCGCGGTGAGTCAGGGATTCCTGTTTGCGTGGCAGGGCCGGGGCGGGCGGGATGGGGGAGGTCGCTTGGGGCTTCCGGGTCACAGAGCAGCCCCGGGCACCGCGAACCAGGGACAGGTGTCTCCTGGCTGGCCAGGGGATCAGCGCTGCCCCGGGGGCGGTATGAAGAGCCCCCTCCCCACAGGCTGCAGCAGAGGGGGCACAGCCGCCCTGGGAGGTGGAGGCTGCCCTACAACTGCACTCCCGGACCAGGGTCCTCTCCGTGCCCCCAAACCAGCCCTGGCATCGGGGATCTCCCAGCCCCACTGGCTCGTCGGGTAAGGGTCAGCCAGCGCCCCCGGTGTGCTGCGCGGTGGACACCAGCCCGGGGGCGCGCACAGAGGCTGGGCTCCGGCCCGGGGGCGCGGGGCGGGCACAGAGGGCGGGCTCCGGCCCGGGGTGGGCACAGAGGGCGGGCTCCGGCCCGGGGTGGGCACAGAGGGCGGGCTCCGGCCCGGGGTGGGCACAGAGGGCGGGCTCCGGCCCGGGGTGGGCACAGAGGGCGGGCTCTCACCTTCCGAGACGTTGACGGCGAAGGGGCTGCGGGGGATCATGGTGCCGGCGAAGGTGACGCAGATGGTGTGGGGTCCCTCCAGCACGGGCCGGTAGGTGCAGCGGAAGGTGCTGTCCCCCTTGTCCTCCAGCACCACCTCCACGGTGTCGCGCCGGCCCTGCGGGTCCACGATCACCACGCCCACGTCGCCCGTGCCCGCGCCTGGCACAGACAGGCAGGGTGAGCGCCACTCCCGCCAGGGCTCCCCCCAGCCCCCCCGCCGCCGCCTGGCCCCGCCCCGCGCTCCTACCTGCCGTGTAGATGTCGAAGTAGGTGGGCTTGTTGGCCACGTTGCCCACGGGCTCCAGGCCGGGCCCCCGCGCCGTCACCTTGTTGGCATCGCCCAGCGCCATGCCCACCTGGACCTCGAAGGGGCTCTTGTCGATGTTCTGCCCGGCAAACAGCACCGTGACCTGGGCCGAGAGAGGGCCGGGTGAATGCCTGCCCGGGCCCCGGAGAGCGGGCGAGGGGCCGGCTGTGGCCGGGGGGGCCCTGGGGCAGGGGGGGCGCAGCCCCCTGGTCGGAAGGGGGCAGGGCTGCTGTTTGCCTGTGATCCACCCAGAACACTCCTGAATGCGGCCGCCTCTGGACGGGGGACACGGCAGCAGAGGCCGGAGAACCTGCACCCAGCAATGGAACCGCCCCTGCGAGGTTCTGGACGTGACCTGTCCGCCCGGAGATCACTGTGCAGTCCCTGCTCCCCCTTCCCAGGGGACCGTGGGGGGTGTCTGGGGAAAGGTTCTGTGACGAAGTGGGAGTACTGTGTGTGTGCCTCAGTTTCCCCTATGCATTTCTTGAGTGTCTATGTGGAGGGAAAGGAATGTGTAGCTGATGCAAAGCAAAGCCAAGGTGAAGCTGTAACCTGACCCCAGGTGGGGGAGGGAGGTCGGCTGAACCTGTTGAAGAAAGGTCAGGTGATGCCTCCTAGCCCGGGAAAGGAACAAAGGAGCCAGGCAGGAGGGGGGAGTGGGTCAGTCTGGGTCTAGCTGGGAAGGGGAGAGGAGCCTTTTCGCTCTCTGGCCCCAAGATGGATCCAGCGGAGGGCTCACGCTCGCTCGCTGCATGGTCTGTGTTAGACCAGATGGAAGTCATCGAATAAACCTGGGGAAGAAGCAGGAGCCCAGAATCTGGGTTTCATTCTCCTAGCACCCCAGAAGGACCTGCCTGACTGGATGGGCCCTGTTGAGACTGAGAAGCTGTGAGTTGGATGGTTCCTGACATCTCAAATAAACCGTCTATTCTGCTGGCTGGCTGAGAGTCACGTTTGACTGTGGATTCGGGGTGCAGAACCCACGGGCTCCCCCAGGACCCCACCCAGGCGGGCTCGCTGGGGGAAGCACACGGAGGGGCAGAAGGTGCTGAATGCTCCGAGGTCAGACCCAGGAAGGTGGAAGTGGGGACCCCTGAAGCTCCTGGCCTGGGAAACAGGCTGTGTACGGAGAAGGGGCCCTTCACCCGGAGTCCGGTCTGGCTTCCTAGGGAGCGGTTCCAGACCGTCGCCCGGGCGCTCCGGGACAGGTTACAGCCCACGGGGGTGACTGTGCCGTCTGCACGGGTCTCTCGTTTCTGTAGTTGACGTTCTGAACACCGGCCACATTGCTTGGATCTCAGCAGCTCGAGTCTAAGGAGCCTCGGTGAAGCGTTTGGTCGGCTTCTTGAGAAGGGACCATCCTCAGTAGGGGCCCAGACAGGAAACACTGAACTGAGAGTGGACTTTGAGAGACGCCCTCCCCAGCTGAGCTTTCCGGGGAACCTTCAAACTAACTAGGAGGGATCTGATAGCAGCCGACTGAGGGGGGTTCCAACAAGGATGGATCTAGACTGTTCTCAGTGGTGGCAGATGACAGAACAAGGAGTAATGGTCTCAAGTTGCAGTGGGGGAGGTGTAGGTTGGATATTAGGAAAAACTTTTTCCCTAGGAGGTGGTGAAGCACTGGAATGGGTTCCCTAGGGAGGTGGTAGAATCACCTTCCTATGGGGTTTTTAAGGTCAGGCTTGACCAAGCCCTGGCTGGGATGATTTAGTTGGGGTTGATCCTGCTTTGAGCAGGGGTTGGACTAGATACCTCCTGAGGTCCCTTCTACCCTGATCTTCTGTGATTCGAACATGTAAACAACTGTGTCAGCCTGTGAAGAACTGAGTCATGGAGGGAGACGTGACTTGCCCATGTGACTCCAAACTCCATCTTGCTCCTGTGAATTCCACACTAAGAACAAAGGGTCGTCCGTCCACCTGGAGGAGACTAGAAAAGGCGGCTGCATCTATTCTGTCTTGTCTTCAGTCCGGCTTCTTGCCTCTGGAGGAACTTTTGCTACAAACTGAAGCTCTGAACAAAGGACTGAAGGACCCGTCCCAGCTGGGGATGTTTGTTCTCCAGAGACTTGATTTGAATCTGCAGTTTATTCGATCACCGCGACAAGCCTGAACCAAGAACTTCGCCGTCACGGGATGTAATTGATTCCATTGAACCCGTTCTAACTCACCGAGATCTTTTCCCTTTTGTGAATGAACCTTTCGATTTTAGATTCTGAAGGATTGACATCAGCGTGATTTGTGGGAAGATCTGATTTGTATATTGACCTGGGTCTGGGGCCTGGTCCTTTGGGATCGGCAGAACCCTTTTTCTCTGGGGTGTTGGTTTTCATAACTATTCATCCCCATAAGGAGTGACACTGGTGGGGATAGCGGGAATCTGGAGTGTCTAAGGGAACTGCTTGTGTGACGTGTGATTAGCCAGTGGGTGAGACCTCAGGGATCTCGGTCTGGATTACAAAGGACCCCAGGCCTGCCCTGCTCTAAGCAACCTGCCCGGAATTGGGACGCTCAGTTGGGTCCCGCCAGAACCGGCATCATTACACCCTGGGACACGGGGAGCCCCCCAACCCTCACACAGCAGCTGTGGGGCCTGGACAGAGGGGCCGACAGGGCCCAGCCAGCAATCCCAGCTCCCCCCACCCCAGGACAGGCTGGGGGCTCCGGCCGCGCGGGCAGCTCACCTTGTGCAGCCCGGCCACCTTGGGCACGTAGCTCACCGAGTACGTCCGCTTCTTGTCGTTGTTGGCGACCACCTTGGCCTGCGGAGGAAGGCCCGGGAGGTGAGGCTGCGGCGGAGGCTGCGCTGGGGGGGCCGCAAGGGCCCCTGGGGGCTGCTCATCAAGCGCCCCACCCCCCAGCCGTGCCCAGCCGTGCCCCAGGGCGACTCCCCCACACGGTGCCCACCAGAGAGATGAGGAGATGGAGAGAAGCGAGGTACAGGGCATCGTCGAGAGTCACGTGGGGAATCAGGGTCAGAGCTGGGGGAAGAAACCCAGGAGTCCTGGCTCCCAGCACCCCTGATCTAACCACTAGGCCCCACTCCCCTCCCAGAGCTGGGGACAGAACCCAGGAGTCCTGGCTCCCAGCACCCCTGATCTAACCACTAGGCCCCACTCCCCTCCCAGAGCTGGGGACAGAACCCAGGAGTCCTGGCTCCCAGTCCCCTGCTCTATCCACTAGACCCTGCTGCCCAGAGCTCCTGCTCTCTGTGTGCCCTGGTCCCGCCAGGTGTGGGAGCGGCAGCCCGGCCCCCCGGAACCCCCAGGATCCCCCAGGGCCCCCTACCTCCTCGGTGTGTCCCTCGGGGTCCTCGATGTAGACCAGCACCTCGCCCAGCCCCGCCTCCAGGGTCTCCACCGTGAACTGGGCCGGCTTGAGCACCGTGTTCCCGTGGGGCTCGATCCCTGCGGCGCCGGGACAGTGGGGCTCAGGGGGGGGCACCAGCCGGGGCTGCGCCCCCCTAGCCCTGCCCTGAGCGCTTCTACCCCTTCCCCCAGCCCCAGTTCCCACCCCTTCCCCTCCCCCACACCCAGTTCCTGCCATTTCCCTGTCCCCAGTTCCTGCCCCTTCCCCTCCCTGCAGCCCTGGCTCCCAGGAGCCCCTCCCCCGTGGGGCAGGGTGTCGTGAGGCCGATACCGCGGCCCCAGGTCCCCCCAGGCTAGGCCCTGCGTTGGGCGGGGGCGGGGTCGGGGTCCTACCAGGCCCGTAGGCTCGCGCCTTCTTGGGGTTCAGCTGATTGGAGCGCAGGGGGGCCCCGGGCTTCAGCTTGGCCTTGGGGAACTGGGACAGGTAGGTCATGACAGAGTGTTCGTCCACGTCGGGGTCCACGATCTCCTCCGGGGCGATCACCTGGGGGAGGGGCGGGGCCTGGGCTCAGGGCGTGTCCCCGAGAGCCCCCCAGCCCCACCGAGAGCCACCCGGGACCACCCAGAGCTCCCGCAGCCCCACCCCACTGAGAGCCCCCCAACCCCACCGAGAGCCCCCCGGGACCACCCAGAGCTCCCGCAGCCCCACCCCATTGAGAACCCCGCAGTCCCACCCAGAGCCCCCGCCCCGCCAAGAACCCCCCAACTCCACCGAGAGCCCCCTCCCCGCCCCACTGAGAACCCCCCAGTCCCACTGAGAGTTCCCTCCCCGGGCCCACTGAGAACCCCCCAGTCCCACTGAGAGTTCCCTCCCCGGGCCCACTGAGAACCCCCCAGTCCCACCCAGAGCCCCCGCCCCGCCCCACTGAGAACCCCCCAACCCCACAGAGAGCCCCCTCCCCGCCCCACTGAGAACCCCCCAGCCCCACCGAGGACCTCTAACAAGGCTGGGGCGATGCCCAGACCTCCCCAGCCCCAGGTCAGCTCTCCCCTGTGTACCCAGAGACGGGCAGCAGACCCGGCTGGTTCCTGGGGTGCTGGCTGGGGGGGGGGGTGCCCATGCCTGGATTCCCCGCCTACCCCCAGCCCAGAGAACGGTCCCGGGGTGCCCCGCCCGGCGAGGGGTCCCGTACCTGGGGCACACCCAGCCAGTCGTCCGCCTGCTGCATGGCTTCCCGGGCATTCTCCACCGGCTGGTTGGGGTCCCAGGTCTCCCAGTCCGGGCACAGGCCTGTGGGGAAGGAGCAGGGGAGACGGAGTCAGACCGGCGGGGCGGGCACGGCCTTGGCAGAGAGATACGTCCCGCCAGGAGCCCTGCTGACAATGGGGCATTGTGGGCTTCCCTGGCACTGTGCCAGTCCGGGGCTCCTGGATCCTCGCCGGGGTCCCCACGGGCATGGGAGCCCCCCACTCTTGGGGGAGGGACACAAAATGGAGCCAGATTCCTGCCCTCCCCCCCGCCCGCCCCCGATTGGGCTCAGGACGGCTCCTTCCTCACTCCTGTCCAGCCTGGAGCTGCCTGCGGCGGGAGCACGCCTAGAGCCAGGCCTGGCCCTGTCCGTGCCTCAGTTTCCCCATCATGCCCTGCAGCAGCGGTGGGGGCGGGTGTCTTGGCCTGGCCAGGCTGGGAACGTGTCGGGCGCTCGGCGGCGAGAGCTGGCGACGGGCAGAGAACAAGCCTGTCCCAAAGAGCAGGCTCAGAGCCCACTGGGGCCTCCCCCAGAGCCACCCTCCATGTGGTGCCTCTGCCCCACTCAGTCAGCGAGGTGCTTGGCCAAGCCACCACGTCCCCCAGCGCTGAAATCCAGCCCCCTGTGGGGGGGGGGGGACACAGCAGGTCTGGGGGGGGTCCAGGGTGTACGGCTGGATCTTGGGGGGGGGGCTGGGGCAGATCTGGGGGGTCCAAGGTATATGGGTGGATATGGGGTACCCGGGACCAGTAAGGGGGTACACGGCATATGGGTGGATCCGGGGAGGTGGGTCTGGGGCAGGTCTGGGGGTCCAGGGCGTACAGGCGGATCCTGGGGGTCTGGGGCAGGTCTGGGGGTCCGGGGCGTACAGGCGGATCCGGGGGGAGGTCTGGGGGTCCGGGGCGTACAGGCGGATCCGGGGGGAGGTCTGGGGGTCCGGGGCATACAGGCGGATCCAGGGGGAGGTCTGGGGGTCCGGGGGCAGGTCTGGGGGTGCAGGGCGTACAGGCGGATCCGGGGGGCCCGGGGCAGGTCTGGGGGTGCAGGGCATACAGGCGGATCCAGGGGGCCCGGGGCAGGTCTGGGGGTGCAGGGCATACAGGCGGATCCAGGGGGCCCGGGGCAGGTCTGGGGGTGCAGGGCATACAGGCGGATCCGGGGGGCCCGGGGCAGGTCTGGGGGTGCAAGGCGTACAAGCGGATCCGGGGGCAGGTCTGGGGGTGCAGGGCGTACAAGCGGATCCGGGGGCAGGTCTGGGGGTGCAGGGCGTACAGGCGGATCCAGGGGGAGGTCTGGGGGTGCAGGGCGTACAGGCGGATCCGGGGGGCCCGGGGCAGGTCTGGGGGTGCAGGGCGTACAGGCGGATCCGGGGGGAGGTCTGGGGGTGCAGGGCGTACAAGCGGATCCAGGGGGAGGTCTGGGGGTGCAGGGCGTACAGGCGGATCCGGGGGGCCCGGGGCAGGTCTGGGGGTGCAGGGCGTACAAGCGGATCCGGGGGCAGGTCTGGGGGTGCAGGGCGTACAAGCGGATCCAGGGGGAGGTCTGGGGGTGCAGGGCGTACAGGCGGATCCGGGGGGCCCGGGGCAGGTCTGGGGGTGCAGGGCGTACAGGCGGATCCGGGGGGGCCCGGGGCAGGTCTGGGGGTGCAGGGCGTACAAGCGGATCCGGGGGCAGGTCTGGGGGTGCAGGGCGTACAGGCGGATCCAGGGGGCCCGGGGCAGGTCTGGGGGTGCAGGGCGTACAGGCGGATCCGGGGGGAGGTCTGGGGGTGCAGGGCGTACAAGCGGATCCAGGGGGAGGTCTGGGGGTGCAGGGCGTACAGGCGGATCCGGGGGGCCCGGGGCAGGTCTGGGGGTGCAGGGCGTACAAGCGGATCCGGGGGCAGGTCTGGGGGTGCAGGGCGTACAAGCGGATCCAGGGGGAGGTCTGGGGGTGCAGGGCGTACAGGCGGATCCGGGGGGCCCGGGGCAGGTCTGGGGGTGCAGGGCGTACAAGCGGATCCGGGGGCAGGTCTGGGGGTGCAGGGCGTACAGGCGGATCCAGGGGGCCCGGGGCAGGTCTGGGGGTGCAGGGCGTACAGGCGGATCCGGGGGCAGGTCTGGGGGTGCAGGGCGTACAAGCGGATCCAGGGGGAGGTCTGGGGGTGCAGGGCGTACAGGCGGATCCGGGGGGCCTGGGGCAGGGTTCCACTCACCCGGGGCGCAGTTGTCCACCAGGGCGCCCAGGGCTTTGCCGTCCTGCCAGTCCCGGTGGAAGTTGGTGATGGGCAGCTGGGGCACCTTGTTCTGGATCCAGCCCAGCAGCCGCTGCTTCGGGGTCTGCTTCCGGGCGTCGTCCTCCTCCTCGTCCTCCCACATGGGCATGGAGATGGAGTAGTGCAGGATCAGCGTCCAGATCAGCCCCAGGATCAGCTTCAGGTTCCCGTCCACGATGGCTTTACTGTCTGCGGGGGGGGGGGGGGGGGTCAGGCAGGGGGGCTCACGGGCACCAGCGGCCCCCCTGTGGGGACCGGGCCGGCATCACCTGGGGCACGGCTGGCAGGTGCCAAGCGCCCCCCTCTCCCCTCCCGGTGTCCCTCACTCCCAACCCGCAGCCCCCTGCTGTCCCCCCCCCCCACCTCCCCTCCTGTGGGAGAGCCCGAGGCAACTTCCTCAGGGCGGGGGGGGGCGGAGGGGGGGGGAGGACCCCATACCAGTGCTCCCCCCACCCCAATAGGCTCCTCAAACTGGGCAGCCTGCAGTGGGGGTGCCTGGGGTGCTGGGTGACCCCACCATGCCCCGTGCCCGGCAGCGCGCCAGGCCTGGGTCCAGGGAACAATGCGCCCGCCCCCCCCCCCTTCCTGCTCCTCACTCTTTCCATAAACATTCGCCGGGCGGAGCCGCAGGGGCAGCTGAGAGCAGAGCTGGGGGGGGGGGGAACAACAATGGACACCCCCCCACACACACACACCCGCAGGCCTTAGCTCAACAGGGACGGGGGATGCCCATACAGGCCGAACGCCTCCAATCCAGCCTGATCCCCTCCCTCCCCTCACTGCAGCTCCTCCCCTCTCCCCCTGCCCGGGGCTCCCCCCCCACACACACACACCTAAGCCCAACCTGCGGGAGAATCCCCACCAGCGCTGAGCACTACGGAGCTTCTGACACACAGCCGGCAGGTCCCATTCCCAGCCAGCGGGGGGCAGTGTTCCTCCGGGCAGCATTGCCCCACTGCCTGTGGAGACGGGAACGCCGGCCCAGCTTTCTTTCCACACCCAGCAGGCCGGGAATAGTGTAGCACAACCCCCCCCCCACACACACACACACACACACTAACAGCAGGCCCCCGCCAGCACTGGCCTGTGCTGTGCGACCACGCAGGGAGGGGGGAAACTGAGGCAGGGCGACTGGCTCTCCCGAGACAAAACAGTGAGTTAGTGGGAAAGCCAGGAACAGAACCCAGGAGTCCTGGCACCCCCACCTCCCCAACCTTTAAATTCCCCCCCCCCCCCGCCAGGAATGGAACCCAGGCGTCCTGGCTCCCAGATCTTCTCCTCTGAACTGCTACACCCCTCCCCCACAGAGCTCCCTGGCCTCCTGCTCCTCCCAGGCACCTTGGCTCTGTGACTCCCCCCAAGGCAGCCCATGTGGGACAGGGGAGTTGGGCGCTAGGTGAGTAGGGGTCCTGTGTCACGCCCCCCCCCCTCCGTGGGTGGGGGGAGGGGAGCCGGGACGCTAGTTGGGGTGGGGGGGGAGGGGGCGGTGGACATGGAAAAAGCTATTGGATTTGGCCCAGGGAGGAAAAGGGCTGCAGATGTTCCCAGCCAGGCTCCATCGATTCCCCGTGGGGGGGGAGGGGAGGGGGGGGGAGGGGGGAGAGCAGGGGGGTCGCCGAAGGGGACCCCGATCCATGCGTCCCTCGCACCCAGCGCGACCCTGACACAGGCCAGCCTCTGACCTTCAGGTGACCTTGGGGGGGGAGGTCTGGGAGATCGGGAGCACCCCCACCCCAGGGGCTCCCCCACAGGGGAGGGTCAGGGGGCTCAGGCCAGGATGGGGCAACTGGGGGGGGCAAGGGACTGGCCCACAGTAGCCCAGTACCTGCCCCCCCACTCCACCAGCTGCAGTGCCAGGACTCAAAGCCTGATTTGTTCTGGGGGGGGGGGGGAACAGCTGCTGTTCTCAAGCCCCCCCCCCCCCCCAGCTGCCTTTGTTCACAGATGGGAGCCGCTCAGCTGTTCACTCCAGAGGGGGCAGCAGCTGGGGGGGGGGGGGGGAGAGAAACTGTCTCCTTTGTTCCAAGGGGCCAGGGGTCTGCGGCGAGCGGGGGCCCGATCCTGCCCCCAGGCCGCCAAGCCTCGGCCCCAGGGCCCCCCGCCCCACACATGGAGGGTTAGGCACCCGGGTTTGGAAATGACCCATTGACCCCCGGCGGTGATTGCTGGGAGCCTGCAGAGATCACTGCGCTGGGGGGGAGGGAGTGGGGGGGGTGGGGGCTCAGCGGGGGGGGGGGCACGTGCTGGGGGAGCAGGGGGGGCGGGGGGCTCAGCAGGGGGCACTGTGCTGGGTTGGAGGGGGCAGGGCTCAGCGGGGGGGGGGGGGGATGAAAACCTCTCTATGCCCCCAGCTGTTATGGGGAGGCTGCCTCAGCCCAGCATTAGGGGCACCGGGTTTAAATCCCGGGGGCGGGGCTAGACCTGCTCTAGTCTGACCCGCCCCCCCTCATGTCTAGGCCCTGGGGACAGGGGCAGGGCCCCCGTCAGCTCCCCCTTTCCCCATCTCCACCCTGGAAGGGTCCCCCAGCCTCCCCCAGAAGGTCCCCAGCTGTGCGGGGGCTGGGAAGGGGAGGGGCTGGATGGATGGGGGGAGGGCGGTGAGCTGGACGGACATGGGGGGGGGCTGGAACCTGCCCCAGGAGGGGGAGGCGGCTGGAGACATCCAACATCTGCGCCCAGCTGTGGGGTGCCCTGCCCCCCCCCCGCCCAGTACACACACACACACACACACACACACACACACCGCCCAGCCCCCCAGAGCAAGGGGGAGACGCGAGGCTGCACGCGGCCCCCCCCCCCCCGCTCTCCCCAGATCCTGACCACGCCGGTGCCGTGCGTGTAGCGAGTTTCCAGGGCTCAGTTCCACCCGCCGGAGGGGGCGAGCCGACAGGTGGGGCAGGCAGGTGGCTGGGGGGAGGCGTGGGCCGGCCCCCGCCGTCCTTCCCCCAGGGGCTTTGCGGCCCGGCTGGGCCAGCAGGAGGCGCTGGGTCCCCGGGCTCCCCGGGCTCCAGGCAGCCCCAGCGGGGACCTCGGCTTCCCGGCCCCGGGGCTCCGGCCCCCCCCCTCGTTGCTGAGGCCTGAGGTCAGCGCGGAGCAGCCCAGCGCCCGTCTCCGGAGAGATGAGCTCACCGCGGCACTGGGGGGAGCCGGCGGGGGCTTGGCATGCAGGGAGCCCCCACGGCCCCCCCAGACTCAGACCACGGGGCTCGCTGGGGGACACTCAGCTGCCCGGCCCTGCCACCTCCGGGGGTCTGCCCTGCCCATGGTCATGGGGTGCAGGGCCTGGGGGGGGGGAAGGGGGAGTTGCCCTGCCCGCAGTCACAGCGCACGGTGCCCGGGGGGGGGGGGGCGTCTGCCACAGCCGCTCTGCCCATGCTCTTTGGCACAGCCCGGCTGGCTGGCATGGCCCGTCGGGGAGGCAGAGCATTGAAACCTGGTGCCCCTAACGCTGGGCTGAGGGGGCCCCCCCATAACCGCTGGGGGCATAGAGAGGTTTTCATCCCAGGGCCCCCCACTGAGCCCTGCCCCCTCCAACCCAGCACAGGCAGTGGGAGGGTGCTCGGGGACAAACAGCCGGGGGCAGGGGCACTGGGGGACGGACAGACGGACACAGCCATGACGGGACTGGGCGGGTGGATGGACAGAGCCGCGGTGGGGGTGGGTGGAGCCGCGGTGGGGGTGGGCGGAGCCGCGGTGGGAGGCGTCAGTCCCGACACGAGGGACGGGCCCCTTCCCTGGAGCGGGGCCTCTGACCCCCCCATCACGACCCGCCCCTTCCCCAGGCCCCACACGGGGCACCACAACCTGCCAAATCAAACCAGTCCCTGGGCTCTCGACCCCACCCCCACTGCTGGAGAAC